>CM046545.1:234070-559332 GCA_024713555.1 Spirodela polyrhiza | reverse complement strand
GAAATTTTAAACCTTGCTTTCAATAACTTATGCAAATTATTATCCAGTATATTGAACACTTCACAGCACACAAGAATAATAGTTTTGAAGGTAATCCAAGATTATGTGGACAGCCTCTTGAAAAGATTTGTTCTTTCAATATGACCAGAGATGATGGAAAGCACAATGACAACTCCCAAACAATGGAGAATGTGTTATTTTACACATTTTGTGCACTATTATTTAGTTTGGGTTTTTGTGGATTTCTTGCCGCCTTTTCATCAATTTAAGGTGGAGGATGAGGTATCTCAAAATTATTGATGCATTGTATAACATATATGCAAGGGACCTTTGAAAATTCTACTATGCTCATCTAGAAATAGTTTTGAAGGTTTACACATGAATTGTTAACATTTTCATTTAGAAGTTTTTCAATGATTTTTCCCATGTTGATCCCTAGTTTGGACTCGAGGATACTCCTTCAAAATGGTTCATGTTAATTATTAATGAAATTTCTTTTCCACTCTCATAGAATTAGAGGAATGTATCGTACAAAATGCTAATTGAAGACTAACTTATTACTGCCTTAAACAGCTACACCTAACAGATCAAATTATAGCTGCCTTCCTTGAACCAGATCATTCCATCTTTGAATATTTATGAGAGAGGAATGCATAAGCTATTAGTAAGATTGTGTTGCATAGGCACCTAGGCATAGAAAGTTTGCATCTGATTGAGATAGTTGATCAATTAGATAGTACAAGAGACTTTTCCTTGTAATTAGACAGCCATGGTTGCAACTAATATAACTAGAAACAGTGAGATAGTCAATCTTTCTTATTATGAGAGATGTATTCTATATAATCTGATTTCATTAGGTAGGTTGAGTGTTAAGTTATTGCTAACTCACTCAGAGATTTCATAAAAGACCTAGACATTAGAAGCTATCTTTTGAATCTACTTGAATCATACCTACCAAGTAAAGAGCACAATAAAACCAAAGATAAGCGATATGATGTAAGATAAGTATGATAAACTCGGGGTGGGTTGGTTAAAGACAATGTAGTTATGGATAAATCAAGTCACAAATCCATCATCGATTTAAACCTTTAAATCTAGAGAAAATAATGATGGTGTAGCTATTCTTCTGTCGAGGTGAGAATATTATCTTAACCTATGGTAAGTAAAGCCCCAAATTCAAAATCTTAAATGATTGATCATGAGAAGAAACACAAATCTATAAACTAAATCTGAAAGTATGAAAAAATAAATAAGAAAATACTAGATGAAATAATATAAGTCACCAAGAAGAGGGGAGAAAAGACTTTCAGTGTTAATACAACATGATGAGCAGTGTAGAGCCTCAAGTTACATGGGAGCAGTGGATAATGGTGACTGAAAACTCTGCTAAACAGCCTTCTATTCTTGGATCAAGCTATTCAGCAAAGTGTTCGTAGAGCCAATTGCACAGTCAATTGCCAAAGGGTAATGAGTAGCTGCCCCCTTGTAGGGTTCGGGGCAGTGCCCCAGCGAACCTAAACCAGTAATGGAGGGTCGCCTCTCATGGTGGCCGTGGCATTTATGATGGCGATGACAGTGGTGGCTCAAGGAAACTTAAGGGTAAACTTTGAAAATAATGTTTTTAAATTCCAAAATTCACCAAAACTAGTCTATTACACTGTTGACCTATTTATAGGTTCCAAATTGATTACAAGAAAACTAACTGAAAAGAAAACCCTAAAAATAAAGCTGAATTCGGATGTAAGATCCTAGGTTAGCACTAATGGCGTGACGCAGGCACCTGTGCTAGTCGTCTCTTCCTGTGGTGGCACCACCCCTTCACATGGTGGGGTTGAGATGTTTGCCCACCAGTTGCCCTAGACTTTCCTCTTGAAGGGACATGGGCAGATGACATGAAGGCTGGCTAGAAGGTCCTATGTCTTGTATGGTGAGTTAGTCCAGCGCAATGTGAAATGAGTATTGAGATCTCATTATGGCCACATATTCATGAAAAATCTTCGTGGGAAATAACTCTTGATGTGTCTTGATCGGCGCATTTATTTTCATTTAATGAGCCATACCATATGAATTGCTGTGTTACACCATCCCTTTATGACGGTCCATTAGTTGCAATGGCTCAAGATGTATCCTCTATGATATAGGACCTTTCTTATAACGAGATATTTAAACTCGGTGGAGTAATCTTTTTGTGGATTATAAACGCAGTAAACAGAACCAGCTCATCGACAGATCACTGGGGGCAAACACCAGCCATGGCGGTTGCATGTTGATGCCACTAGGGATGATTAACCCTGAAACGATTATAATCAAAGCTGATGGAAGCCATTTACATGGACATGGTGATCTGCAGGAGTGCAAACAAGGAGAGAAAATGCAGGTCTGAAAGGAGATGAGTACGCCCAGGCCGTACGGCTTATTTACGACCGCCATAGTTGCTAGTTTTTATTGCGTTGATCGTTATGATGACTCTCAGGAGCTGGCGTAAATGGGGAAAAGTTCCTGCATCGAGTGGCGCTGTTTAGATGTTGAACCTTCCCCTTCCACTCTATCAAGCTCCATAGGAGGGCTCGTCTTAGTGTCCTCTGTTTAGTGCTACGAAGAGGCGGAGTGCCGGGGGGAAAGGAATGACACCCTCCACGTTGAGATCTTCTACCCCATGAGGCTATCCAAAATGACGTCCCCGATCCATTAACTAGCTTTATAAACATCCTACCATCAATTGTCAGTTCCCACTCTCTCACCTATATCGATCTTTTGTACAGCAATCCCTTTTAGCCTGGGGAAGCCTTTATCGTCTCAAATACATGCACTTTGAGGATACCAGCAGACGTAAGCATCCATTTCATCTGCGATTTAATTCATGTTGGCACCGGGGATGATCAACTAAAGGCACTCCAACGCTCTCGCTCTTCGCCAACCTTTTGGAACTGGAGATGCTTCCATCTACTCGAACTACAGCCTAAGATCGACACCAGTTGATCAAATACTCCTGGTGCCCATTTTCGTACTAACGACCTTGATGCTTTCAGGTTCCCTCATAAGTGGCAGCTGATTCCCTAGCTTCCTCGCATTCCACCACAGAATACAGTACTTAAATATCTTGGTGACTTCCAATATAGGGTTAATTCCGCTCACAGGGTATCCAACTGAAGGAGAGATGATCTCCCACCATAGTTATAAGCCCAATGTACAATTCTTGCTTTCGATGACAATAGACCAAGGGGATCAGTCGGTTATGGTTCCACTTCACGCGCCAGAGGGCACGTGAACTAGAGAACGAACGGCTCACTATCCCGACCAGATCTCAAGGAAGCATGCGGCCATCTTGCCTGGGTTAGGCGTGGACCCTCTTCTTGTTAAAGTGAGCCATCCAGTATGGTCAACAGGGCCTCTTCTTACGGGTCATGGTTCTAAAATGATGGAGACAATGAGAGCTTAAAAGGGTTGGCTGTCGGCATTCTGGAAGAAGAATGCCCCGCCTGGCTAGCTGGTTTGGAGATGACGGCCGCCGCCTGTTCAACTCCGTCAGTGAAAAATCTAAGACGTTGGCCTCTCAGACGACTCGTCATGTTGGAAGTCGAAAAATTAGCTTGATGGCTGGATAAGGCTGCCTCACGAACGGCGGGCACCATCGACCTCCCTCTGAAAAACCCATTCGTTCCTTAACGCTTACACTTGATCGATCATAAACCCCGTTCGTTATCGGCTTTCTTCGATGAGTGGACTTGATCTATCATCAAAAATAATTGAAGGCCTTATCCCACAAAGAGAAGTAATTGGAGACCCTCGATTCCTGAACCTATCGTACAATTTATTGAAGGGTTCTATACCAGTATTCTTTGGAGTGTAGACATCTGACACAATGATCTAAGCAGTGAGATATCCAACAAAAGAGATCGACTCCACATCGTTCTCACTTGTTTTGTGGCGTTAAATAATTTTCTCGGTTGATCTCTTATCATAGGACTATCTCTTAACCTTCTCAAAGAAGATTAGTGTTGGTAATCATGGGTTATGTGCGTGCATCTCAGCTTTAACTCAATCCTCATTCCCATGGAGATGAAGCATGAAAGAACAGGCCACAAAGATCATTCTTCTCAGCGAGAAGATGCAGCATTTAACTCTTTTCTTGTTTTTCATTTGGTGTTGGTCCTGGGGACAATTTGACATGCTTTTACTGCATAGGGAGTGACGGATGAGCTTTAGGCTGAGGGTAGACAAATGTATCAGGCATCACTACATAAGAATTGTGTTAAGTAGACATGGACTTTGTCTTGTGTTTAATGTGTGAAAGAAAATGTAAAGGTGTTAATGTTTCTATAAACATGTTTGTTCAGATTTGTTTACCCTGACTAAAATTTGAAGCTGATAAAATCTAAAATTTAAAAAATTAATTTTACATTGCGGAATATCATAGAAAATCAAGGTTAATGTTTAATCACATCAAGTTTGCATCGTTCGATGATCTAATATAGAAAAGTCAGCATTTTAGTATGTCAAGGTCGCATTGTAGAGTCAAACATATGACGTCGAGGTTGATGTCTCATTCAATCAAGTTTACAATGTGTAATAGAAGAGGATAAATCGTAAAATATGATTGTAAAACGTTACATAAACGTATGCAAATTTATCTGCATGAGGCCGAATTGTACAGAACTGATAAAAATTCTTTATGCTGATGTAAAAATGTCTGTTTAGTCTTGAAAACCCCAAATAAATTTTGATGCAAACGAAAGCTTATAATGACAAAAAGGTCATTCTATGTTTCAGAATAATTTATCCCATAGTCTATAGATTGATTTTTAATATTTTTGGAATAATGCGCCACATCAGTAGCATAACCCTGCACAGCTCTGACCGTAAAGATTTCGCCAAACTACTTAAAACTGTGTGATAGAATATCAATTTCCCAGATTCTTGTCTCTCTTTTTGCTTTCGACTCTGAAAATGCCAAACATACCACAGTGCTGTCTTCATTCTTGCTTGAACGATAGACTAGGGATTATTCTCTGTTCCGTTTTGTTAGGTGGGAACGCCGGCAGAAGTAAGGATACGTGGTGGGGCAAACATCCCAACCCCAACATGTGAGAGAGGTGGCACCACCACAGGGAGACGACCAGCACAGGTGGCATGCCACGTCGTCAGCGCCAGCCTGGGATCTTAGATCCGAATTTTATTTATTTAGGTTCTTTTCAGTTCGTTTTCTTTTATCAAAATGGAACCTATAAATAGGGTCATCGGTGTAATGGACAGTTTTGGTGAATTTTGATATTTAAAAACGTCACTTTTCGAGTGCCCATAGGTTTCGTCTCAGCCACCGCCGCTGAGAGGCGACCGTCCTTCCGCCCGCCCTCTGACGAGTGCACGTCGCCTGGTTTCCGCGGACGTCCCCTGCCACTGCGGACATCTCCTGCGGACGGACGTGTCCTGCCGCCGCGGACGCGTCTACCGCCGCGGACGTCTCCTGCCGCCGCGGACGTTTTCCTGCCGCCGCAGAAGTCTCCTGCCACCGCAGACGCGTCCCACCGCCGCGGACGTCTCCTGCCGCTGTGGACGTCTCCTGCTACCGAGGTCTCCTGCCGTCACGAATCTCATCGGCCGTCCGTGATCATTGTCGGTTGCTCGCGGACGTCGCCTTTCCGGTCGTGGATCTGCCCGCGACGTCGCCTACCTTCAGCGGAGATCGTCTGCTGGCCACGGACATCACCTACCACCCGCGGACTCGTCTGCCGCCCGCGGACATCGCGTGCCGGCCGCGGGTATCGCTTGCCGTCCACGGACGCAGGCAGCCTGCCGCCGCAGACGTCGCCCAGCGCTCGCGGACGTCATCCTCCCCGAATCCTCACGCCAACACCCTCCGTGAGATCCCCTTCCGACCGTGTGCAGCCGGCGTATTCACGCGTTCATTGCCCACGCACGCGGTGAAGACTCCTCCATCAAAAGGGGCACGCGGAATAATCACCAGTTTTGGTTTCGGGGCGCTGCCCCGGAGCCACGCCAAGGGCAGCTACCCCTTGACCCCGCCAACTGACCGCGCAGTTGGATCTGCGAAGGCTTCGCTGAAGATCTACAGGGAAGGCGTAATTTGGGCGAAACAAGATCTATAGAATCCGGAGCGATCAATCGACAGGAGTACCGGTGGGGTCGAAACCACCCGACGCACGTGGGTCCCGTGTGAAGTGGAGAGAACGGGGCGTGGCCCGCCAGCGGGGCGGCCCATCACCTCCTCTTCCTCCTGTATTTTTATTTATTCCATTGATGAAAAAAACTCACTTCTCCATGGAAAGATGCATGGCGAGGAGGAAAAAGTTTGGGACGGATTCATCTTCGGGCACATGCCGAGAAAATTGTTTGTTTTAGACCGGGAATATAATGGTCAGGGTTGACGACGGCTGGAAATCTTCTTAGGTGAGACCCAGTGCCCGATCCTTCAGATGTTCAAGGATTTCGTGGAGAAAAAAAAAGCCACACGATGATGAGGCTGACAGAACTATTTAGGGAATCTGTCTCTGCATGTCATAGAATCAAGGTAAAGAGTTTAACGGTCTGGGCAATGCACAGGCCTAGAGCCTCTTTCGCCACTCGATTTTATCCGAATTGGCTATAACGAAGAACCATTTTCTGGCCCGTTGCTCTCCCATGCTACAATGATTTTCCAAACTGCCTGCCCCATTGATTTATCCTATAAAAATCTACATGGATCCCTACCAGAGAATATCAGCCTTTCTTTACCTTTGTTGACGGTTTTAAGCGGGCGGGCAAACGAGCTGGCAGGGCGAATGCCTGTCCTTGGGGGCGTGCACCCTGGCTTTACTAGACTTAATAGGAAAACTGCCGCACACTTTCACAAGAAATCGGACCAGCTTATGGTATTTTAATGTGTCTTACAATCACCTCGAAGGAGAGATCCTCCCTATTGACACCTATATGCCATCTTTATGTTTCTTGATCGTCAACAACAACTTTACATGTTTCACTTCTTTCAAAGTTCTCCAACTCTTCTCCCCAAGAAATTATTGATGCTGGATAATAGTTTTGTGTACAAATTGTCTCACTACCTGCCTATTTTCCTTTTTTGAAAATGCTTTTACTGAAAGCGAATTATTCTCAAGGCTACTTATCCAAAGAGTTATGCCAAAATCAGTATCAACATTCCTAGATCTTTATAGAAACAAGTTTTCAGGAAAAAGATCTAGTCTTCACAACATTTCTTATTAGAGCACTCAAGTAGAACAGAAAACATAACGTTAGTCATTATTTCCTGCCCAAGGGAAGTATGTGTATTCATCACATCAAGAATTTGGTTCATCCAGAGGTACTCCCCACTAACAGATGGCTCAACTTGATTTATCACCGAACATGATTAGCGGCATCATTCCTCAAGAAGTAGGAGGACTAAGGGACTTTGAATGCTGAAATTTTCTAATAGTTAGATCAAAAGTTCTGTGCTAGCAGCAATAGCAAGTATGGATACAATGGAGACCTTTGATCTCTTGTATAATGATTTAAGTGGTTCCATCACCTAGGAAATTATTCGACTCTCATCCCCTTCAACTTTTAGTGTTACCATCAACAACTTGCTTGGTGCAATTGATCACACTTTAGTCACTGAAATAAAATATGTCAAATTTACATTTATCTGAACTCAAAACATATAAATTAATTTGAAAGTTTTAGTGGTTCAGGGTCGATCATAGAGATAATTGTCAAATTATGAAATCAAACCATAATCTCAAATACCTTTTGAATCAGAGGGGACAAAAAGAGCTATGTGAATAAATAGAGTGAATGACATTAAATAAAAAAATTAATTAAGTTCAAGTATGCCAAGTGTGTCTACCTAACATAGAATAACTAAAGATGAACATAAAAATATATTAAAACCTAAAAGATGATAAACATAAATATCATCCATTGATCCAAATCACTCATAGATAGTATAGAAGAATGATTGTTGAGGAAATCAATAAAAAAAAAAATTTTAAGAATTCTTTTTCAAATCCCTATGTCACTCAAATTTGAAGAGAGAATAATAAATAAAGTGATAAAGAAGCTGTAAATAACTGACCAGTGTGACTGTAAATAACCCATATGTTTGAGGAAGAATGAGTGCTCAATTAAATCATAGAAAAGTAAATGACAATAGTAAAAATTTCTAAACTAAAGCATTCTCGCTACTCTTCATCTGTCACATAGAAGATGTTTGAGAAGGGGATGAAAAGGTCAAAATCATTGTAACTACCACTGCAACCACCATTCTCGACTCCACCTATGCATGTCATGCATGAAAACTCACAGCAACCACCGTCGCAATTTCGCCTCAGCCATCTTATGGGGGAATAAGCTCTGTCTACTACAGCCACCGTCAACATTATTTATCGCACTCACCTTGCCTATCACTCAAGAGTAGAGTGTGTCATTGTTTGTCGTGTACTACTCTATTGTCGTGCCATAGCTGTCTCCACACTACCATGCCACTACTTCACCATCACCGTCTCTACCTATCACACGGAGATGTCAGCCGTTGTTATGCCCTAGCTGTCACGTCCCCCCCCAATCTCCTCCCTCCTCTCCTTCTTTTCCATTTTAGCACCACATTGAAATGGGTTAGGATTGGCCTAATATTGATACTGGGTGTGAGTAATCAGCCCACTATCTTTGCCCCATATTAGTCTAAAAATTATAATAAATTCAGAAAACTCAACTTTCATTCTTCTGATTTTCTGAAGTCTAAGAAAAATATTTCTCAAGATACTAACCTTGGATATTCATGTTAGT
Source organism: Spirodela polyrhiza (assembly GCA_024713555.1). Classification (NCBI taxonomy): domain Eukaryota; kingdom Viridiplantae; phylum Streptophyta; class Magnoliopsida; order Alismatales; family Araceae; genus Spirodela; species Spirodela polyrhiza. Next base: position 550,554 of record CM046545.1, on the reverse strand, counting down.
AAAAATTAAATTGCTAAATAAAATTTCTCAAGAATAATACTCAAATGAGATAATTTTTGGTGAAATGAGTTATAAAATATATTTTATTATTTTTTTCATAAAATCTCATTGTATCTAACATCAATTAATATGATATGTCTAATCATTTTTCATTGATTAACATAGATAAATTGCACATTATCAACGATCCCTAGTGATAAACAGTTTGCAAGTTTTTGAGAGTAGTTATGAAGGTAATCCAAGATTATGTGGAAACCTCCTAGAAAAGCTTGTTATTCTGACAAAGGAGAGAGAGTGAAAAGAAGTCAAAAGATGGAAAAAACAAGAAAATCAAAGATTTCAATGATGCTTTATTTTATTCACTTATAATGGGTAGATTTGTTTTGGGCTTTTTTGGTGATACTCTCCAGCCTTTTTGAATATGGGTTGGAGGAAGATATTTTCAAAATCACTGATGGAAACTACTATATGTACCTTGGGGAGCAATTTTCATGTTCAAAATAATCTTTCTAAGTATTTTAAAATATTTTTATTAGTAATCTCTTATTGACAGTTGGGGGGATTATCTTTTACTAAATCCTTTCTAGTTCTTTTTAGACTTCAAAATACCATATCCAATAGTAAGTTTTAAACACCTTATATCTTTTGTCCTTACTTTATACAGATCATTTTTGGAAAATAATGTCTTAATTCGTTTCCCACATTATTAATTTGTCACTGTGAAAAGCAGTTGTGAAAGAGAACGGCATAAAAGATTGCGGAATACCCTACATCTTCAAAAGGTTCAACATTATTGTATTATACTATAAAACATGATGTATCCACTAGAGCATTTAAGTATACCATCTAAAACTAGACACCATTTGATGCTTGCTGATTGAACACAAACTAGAAGACTGCCAAGAACAGATTAGCACAGATGAAAACTATCCTGTTTTATTTCAACAAGTACGTTAACAAATCAACTTGCTACTAGCTCGTGACAATTTTATTTGACAACAACAGTATTGCCGACTTGTCTACAAATTATTATCTTGAGGCTCCTAATTCAATTAAAATGCTCATACAAACTAGTTGGGTTGATTCTAGGAAAAAGGGGCATAATTCCATTGACAAGCTGGGAGAAATCATACTCTAACTTTTCGTTCGAAAAGAGATTTTGGCCGAAAACACACAGGGCAAGTTAGAGCGTCAATGTATGGAGAGATCAGCTCCTCTCAACACAATTAAATGATTAGAGGCATCGCATAGGGACACAGTTGTATAAAAATGTTCTTTGAAATTAAACTTATCCTTAATTCAAGGCATAAAATGGGTAATCAGTTTAGATTTATTTTACATGTAATCGAACATATAAATATATATCTGTCAGAGGGTGGAGTGGGCGTGGCATGTATGTATCTTCCTCGGTCTTTAAGTCGTCTCTGCCGATAGTTATTTACTTCACGACGGATCTCCAATGTAGTGGCCAAGGCGTATCCCCATACGGTGTCTGGACCTTCTTCGTGCCTTTTAACCCTGCCTTAACCTCTATCAACAATGCCATTCTTGTATTTGGTTTCCGACACAGCAAGCTCCATCGACACATAAACACTGAGTTATTCACAACTTCCCTGGGTTCCCCATATTCGTAAGCTCCTCATTTATTCTGCGGTTTTTTCCACTGGAAACTCATCGGTGCTCTCCGTACGCTCGATCCGATCCTCTATCCGCCGCTCCTTCACGAACTTGGTATATAACGGTTTGAGGGGGTAGTAATGTAGCCCGGTATTGGATGGCTTATGGGGAATGAGGACAGTCATCCCCAAGACAGGTTGGCTGTCTTTATCGCATCATTATTGTGCTGCACTGAATCGATCGCTACCCTGAACTTATGATCGCCTCCTTCTCCCTTTCTCCGTTCCCTGGAGGGCACGTCGATGTAACACCCATCGTCATCATCCTTTCTCGGCGCCGCGGCTCTTGTGTGAAAGTTATCCTCGCCAGCCGAATCTCGTTTGCAGATAGTTCGTGCGTTGTGGTTAGTTTCAGAGTCCACAGCTTCAGCGAGGAGCCACGGTCCCATGAGCGTGAGAGTTCAACCGGAATAACTGACAGATTACCATCCAGTGACAGCGCGAGAAATGTAGATTAATTTGTGGAGAATATAGGATGGCATCCATCTATTCGTCCCCATGACGGAATCGTTATGAACTCTTGCAGGATCGAGAAAACAGGACGTAAACAAACTGGTACGATCCCGAACCGGAGAGACAAAAAAAGTAAAATCTCTAGAAACAGTTAAAATTATTAAAGAACGTCAGATCATCAAATTTGATCATGACGAACCAATGAACGCCTGGACCCATTGCCTGGCTGACGTCGACCTCAGGCAGTGACTCAGCGCCGCCTCTTTATCAGATTAGCCGCTGATCAGGGCCCTACTGCCATCCACAACAATACACTCATGCTGTGCACCACTGATGCATGGATATAAGGCCATGTATTCCGTTGCCTCGCCGAATCAACAAGCCTAGAAGAGGGTGCCTGGTTGTGGCATTTTGAGGAAAAATATGATTTCCTTCCCCTTCTGGTGGTGCGAGGACCTTACGGGATGTCCTGGGAAGACTAATCCTCGTTCTTGTCATCATAACTTCGTCTGGTCCGGGAGTGCCAGTGATGGGTTGTTGACGAGGAACGGAGGGCTTTGCTTGAGATCAAGACGTCTATCAATTTCCCACAAAAGAGGCTTGGCCAGCCGTTAGGGCAGCTCAACAACAGAAGTCGGCAAAGACTGCTGCCAATGGGCTGGTATAACTTGTGACTCCAGCACCGGTCATGTGGTCGAGATCGATTTGTACAGTGAGAGGTCGAGTGCTGTGGAGCTGGCTCCCAACCTCACCATGTTGGTGGAGTTTAGGCAGCTTGAGAGGCTGAATTTGGGGCTCAATCTCATGGGCGGTGGCATTCAGAGGTAAGTAACTTTTTGAATTGTGACGAGCAAATTGGTTCATCTAATTCCTTTTCTACCCCAGAGCGATGTTAAGAGCAGCCCACTTAAGTTGAACAATTGACAACTTATTCTTCTCATTGAATAATTTCATAAGGGGATGTTTCTCCTTGTTCTATTTTCTCTGTATTGCAGTTATTTGCAACTTGAAGAATCTGAAGCTTCTAGACCTTTCGTCAAACAGATTGAATGGTTCCCTCCCATCGTGCTTGTACAACTTGAGGTCTCTAATAGAACTTGACTTATCTTATAACAGCTTGCAGGAGACATCCCTTTCTGTTTCGACGGCTTTCACTCGTTGAAACTTCTCAATTTATTCAGCAACCAGTTCCAAGGAAACTACTCGCTTGGATTTGCAGCATTGAATCCTTGACACAGCTCCAATTGTCTTACGACGCAGCCTGGCAGCATCCCCACATGTCTCGGCAACTTGTATGAGCTCAAATACCTCCAACTTGGGGGTAATGAGTTGAGTGGCACCATCCTTCTTCCATCTTCTACAATCTGACGGACTTGAGTACCTTAGATATCCACAGTAATGGGTTGCAAGGCACATTAAAGTTATCAGCTTTGAACCTTTCAAACTCCAAAGAAATAGACATCTCCTCTAGTGGAGGATTAGAGATTGACACTGAAAGGCCCAGTCTCTTGGCATCCCATCCTTTCAGCTCTCACATTTGTCCATACGTGATTTATTGTGATTAATAGCGTAGCAACAAGAGGTTTCCACATTTCTCTGGACCCAAAGAAAGTAGAAACCTTGACCTTAAAGGGCACCTCTATCACAAATACCCTACCCTTTGATCTTTTCTGCAACTCTAGTTTTATCTTCTCTGGATCTAAGGAACAACAATATTTCTGGCTTATTTGCTCTGCCTTGCCGCAATGCTTCCAAAATGCTTTTGAAATCAATTTATCTGATAATCATGCATATAGACAGCTCCCTGAAAGTATTGGTCTTTCCTTTCCAGAGTTGAATACTCTTAGAATCGCCAGAAATGAGTTGGAAGGACACATTCCTACATCATTGGCTGACCGACGACTTAATCTATTAGATTTAAGTGACAACCATTTATCAGGTAAACTGCCCCTTGCTTTGACCAGAAATCAGACTATATTTTCTTATTTAAATGTGTCTTACAACCAACTTGAAGGGGAGGTGTTCCCAGTTGATGCCTATATGCCACTTTTACAAGTCTTGATTGTCAAGAACAACAAATTCACGGGTCACTTCTCTCAAAGTTGGCCAACTCTTCACTATTCATCATGATGCTGGTTTCAATCATTTCACAGAAATTTTCTTGCAGCCCATACCTCTTCTCCCTTTTATGAGTATACTTTCCTTGACAAAAAATCATATTGAAGGATACATTACCAAGAACTTTATGTGAAATGCAGTCCCTACGATCGTTAGATCTTTCTGGAAACAACCTTTCAGGCGACATTCCTCCATGCCTGCATAATATTTCTTCTTGGAGTTCAAACATCGTTTCCAACAGGCCCAATATGGATAGATAGCAGCCTGCGGATCAATTGCTCCCTCACTTCAAAAGAGCATGACAGACCTCTCAAATCGGATCTTCTCTACATGACAACCTTACTTGATTTATCATCGAACAATATTCATGGTGTTATTCAGGAAAATTGGAGAGCTGAAAGAACTTCATTCATTGAACTTATCAAATAATCAGATCCAAGTTCTATTCCCGTCTCAATGGCAAACATGACCAATTTGGAAAGTTTAGATCTCTCTCACAATAGTCTAAGTGGTAGCATTCCTGAGGAAATGGTTCATCTCAATTACCTCACAACTTTAAGCCTTGCTTTCAACAACTTGTTGGGTATTATCCCTTACCGTGAACAGTTCATGACGTTTACAAAGAGTAGTTATGAAGGTAATCCATGGTTATGTGGAAAACCACTTGTAAAGGATTGCTCTTCCAAAAAGGAGAGACAAAACTCCGGATCATTAGAGGGTCTGTTATTTTATTCATTTTGTGTATTTGTATTTAATTTAGGTTTTTGGGGTTTTCTTGCTAGCATTTTCTTCAATTTAAGGTGGAGGATGAAGTATTTCAAACTCATTGATGAATTGTCCATCATGTACCTAAGAGACAAATGAAATTATATGATTTCCACCTTGAAATGGTGAAAAACTTTTACATGAGAACTGTTAATTCGTTGAGAAGTTATAAACTGGTTTTTCTCATGCCTGTCCCTAAGGGAATAGCTTCGATGTTAATTCTTACAGAAAGAAAGTTCTTCTCAATTATCCTTGTATCCAAGGGAATAACTTCTTGAAGGAAAAGCATTATACCATTTGAAGAACAATTTATCACCTCTGAGAGCCACATCTAATAGTTCAATTTATAGTTGAGTTTTTTCACCAACACATTGTTGATACTTTTTCTTAAATGACTATCTATGAAAAGAGGAACACATTAAGGATCATTAAACTTCTAGTAAAATTGTGATGCATAGGCAACGGTTTTCTATCAACCAGGGTTTATAAGAGCCTTTTGTTTGAAAGCAGACACCAACGGTTGCAACTGATAAAACTTGAAAGAGAACGACGGTCCATCAAACCAGGGGGGACAGTTTAGCTTGAGACGGATTGTGACAGATGTATTCAATGTAGTCTGATTTCATCTATAGAGGATGCGCATCAAATTGATGCTAGCGCAGTAGAAGATACTTACTACGAAACAATACCAGGCTTAGTTATAGGTAATGTTCTAAATCAATTCGAACCTCACCTACTGAGTCCAGAAGACGTGATAAAGTCAGAAATGCTTTATCCACTTGCATTGAGCTCCTGAAAGCGGCTAAGCCGGACGACACGGAGAGCTGGCCAGATGGTCCTACGTCTTGTATGTTGGAGCTTGTGCAGCCCAAAACAGTACGACACCTCACTACGGCTATAAGTTCATGAAACATTTCCGTCGCAGATAACTCCTGCTGATATGTCTATCACTGCGTGCAATTCTCAGGAATGTTTGTAAGGTTCTAGAGATCATTCTGCAAACCCCTGAGGCTTTAAGTTCCATGTAGTGAACCATGTTTATATGTATTCCTGGGTTCTCCCGTCTCTGTGCAGCGGCCCATTAGTTGCAGTGGCTCGAAGGGCTACCCTTAATGATGTCGTGACCTTGCTTATAACGAGTCAACTCCAGAGTGTCGGTGGAATAATCTTTTGGAATAAACAGCATCAGCTCCTCGACCGGTCGCCGGGCGGGAAAGACCAGCCATTGCGCTGACATGCTGAGGACCCCTTCAGTGATCAGAAGCCCTGAAACGATGACAGCCAAACCTGATGGAGGCCATTGACACGGACATGGTAATCTGCAGCGGTGCGAACAAGGAGAACAAGCAGACGGCATGTCCAGGCCATGCCATCTGTTTTTGGCCCACCATAATCACAGTGCTTTGATTATGTCGATTATTACGATGACTCGCTGGAACGGCCCTCAATTAGGACAAAAAGGGCCTCACCAAGTGCTTGTGCTGCTTTGACGTTGAACCTTCCCCTTCCACCCCTATCGATCTCGAGAGGCAGAAAAAAAGAAAGTCAATTGTAGATGCCTCATGAGGTGTTGTTTTTGTGCCTTCTGGTCGGTGCTACGAAGGAACGAATATCCCTTTGAGGCGACGAAACCTTCATCGCCTCAAATACCTATTTTCGAGGCTTCCCAGCTCGACGCGGGCATCCTTTCCATCTGTTCGACCGAACTGGGTTATCTCAAGTTGCCCTCGGACTTGATCGACTAGAAGGCGTTCTAACGCTCTCGGCAGATGTCATTCATTACAAGATCTACGGCCTAGAGACGGGTGACCCTCCTCCTGAGGGCCTTCGTTCGTACTCTTGACCCTGATCGTTTCGAATTCCGAGGTAAAGAGGCCTACTGGCAACAAATTCCTTAGCTTCGTCCTGATCCACAACAGAATGATGATGGAGACTTCCAAGTCCCTCCTCTATCTTCTGTAACTCGAGGGTATCATCCATAAATCTGAGAGAGGAACGAGCTTTGACGGTCGCCTTCATTCACCCAGTCCTCATACATCCTATCATGCGTATTATCAGGTGGACTTTTCCCCATGACAAATGGCATCGCCCGCCTGCACACACGTTGACTTTTCGCGATCGCGAATGAGTCGGAATTGTGTGCGCAATGTTCTACAACTGGCCCCTTCAATTCTCTTGGAGCTAAGAAACAATAGATTATCTGTTGAGTCGCCCTATGCCTTGATTAGATATGGTACTGCATTTGTATCATTTAAATCTCCCTGTTACCTAACCTGAACTGGAAGTGATCCCCAGCATAAAAAGAGATGATGCCCGATTCAGAATTCTTTCTTGTCGATCACAATTGACTCAGGGGATCGGTCGGTTGTGCTACACCGTCAGGTGCAGGATGGACGCGCGACATCGTCTTCTGAGACAATCTATTAAGTAGGGCCTCTCCGTTACGGGTATGGTTTCCCAAATGAGGGAGCCTCAAACGGAGCTTGAAGACGGCGCCGCCTGTCCCCCTCTGTTGTAGTAATGACATCTGCCGCCTGTTCCTCTGTATTCGAGAGAGTTTCTGACGTAAGCTTCTCTATATCTGATGAAGACCCCATCGTCGCATCAGCCCAGGGGCTTAAGAGGCTAACCTCTGAACCACGCAAATACTTGTGTTCCTGTTTCAGTATGCACGAGCCTTCTAACCTCTTTTCTTCTCATCGCAATGTTAGAGAGAGTTGACTTTCGCAATAACAGGATCCGTTCTCTATAGTATGACTGGTGATTCAAATCTAGATCCTCGATGCTTTTAAGGCGGTTCTTCCCACAACATACCACAATTCTCTACAGTACCGGCGCGCTCTCTTGAGGAATAACTTTTCTGGACAGATTCAACCTTGTACGCACAACAAAAAAATTCGCTTGATGCCTTGGTAAGGCTGGTTCACCAACGGTGGGTAAAGTTATTCAATTTAGGAGAAGACATGAATAACCTACTATATTAATTTTTGCATTTCTGTATGTGAGAATTATGTTACGGAATAACCTAATATATGGGGCACAATAGTATAGTAGATACCATTTACAATATGATATAAGGTGATATATGAATTTAATATCTCACTATGTAGAATGCGCGTAGTGATATCAAAACAACATGACGATATAAATGCCTTCACTTCTGAGTCACGCAATTGTTCCAAATGAGAACCAAAATTTAGCAGAAGAATAATCCCAGAAGTCGAAAGGTCAAAAAAACCTGCATTGTAGCGGCAAAATGAAATCGAATTCGTAAGCACTCCCTTTCACTCCACCAGTCTGTCACCTGAAAATAGAGTACTGGAAAATGAATGGAAAATAATCTAAACAGCGGCAAAAAAATGGATTAAAAACCTTTATCTCAACGCCTGTCTGTCACCTCAGATGACCGATTAAGAAAATAATGCAAATCAAGTGCAATCAAAAAGATAAGTCAGACCTATAAATGCTCAATGTTGAGCCGCTAATCTTTTCAGTGACCCTGATGCAGGACGTGATGGTGAATAGACTATATTACCTTAGATAGGTGACCTAGACTTGACTCTATTAGAGGATCTATGAACTAAAGGAGGTCAACTAGGGTAAGATCAAGTGAAATCTTATAAGATTGAAATCAACCAGATCATCGCAATTAAGAAATTACTAATGATTAGGTACTCTATAGTCAATAAATCAGTTAGCTACAAATCAAATAGCTTATCACTCCTCACTAGCCACCAATCACTAAAATGAATGAACCTATCTATGGTTCACACGAAAATTTTACATAATAAACTATTAAGTGAACAAAATACGTTATTATGGAAATGAAAGGTTTAAACCCCACTCGTTGACCGTTGACTTTTGTTGACCGTTGACCGTTCACTTTGCGAACCGGTTCCGGCTGAGCAGGTGCGGGCGGCTTGGCTGGACTGAAGCGGACCGGTCTGTTCCAGCGGTTCGGAATAACACGAATTAGGGCTTTTTATACCTTAAATGTTGGGCGGACAAATGGGGGCCACGAACGGAACGTGCAGGCAGAGTAAGGCGAGGCGGCGGCAGCGGCGGAAGGGCGGAGGTCGGGACGACGGTGGAGGCAGCGGCAGCAAATGGTGATGGTGGAGGATGATGGATGAGGAAGGATGGAAGATGGCAGCGGACAGTGGAGTGGAAGGTGGAGATGGTGGCAATGGCAGCGGCAGAGGGCGACGACGGACGGCGGCGGACAGGGACGACGGGCAGCGGCGGGCAGCGGCGGGCAGCGACGGATGGCGGACGTCGGCGAAAGCCGGCGGCAGATGGTGGCGGACGAGCGGCGGTAGTCGGCGACGATGGTGCTGGATAATTGACCCTGACGGCCTCTTTCGGAGCGATACGAGGTAACCACCCTCAATACTTGATTCTTCCATTCTCTGTCTACTCTTTGGGCTATCGCGAGGTTATTTATAACCTCCAAGAAAACAGAAAAAAAAAAAGGAGTTCATGGTAGACGGTTACTCCTTAATGGGCTTGGGCCAATGGCAGCAGACGAAGAGATGCCGGCCCGCTTATTCGATTCCCATCAGATCCGGAGAGACCTTGGCCCGAAAATCCCCCTTTTTAACCAATATTCTGCTTTCTTATCATCTAGAAATCTTCTTCCCTTTGCCACAGAGCCTCCTTCCAATTTTCATGCAATAATATCTCAACAATCATTTCGAAATCCGAAATTAACTCCATTCACTTCAATGGCTAATAGAGAGTGCGAAAATAGTAATATGGAGTGATGAGGACATCTTTTTATCAGAATATGATGAAAATACTAAAGAAATCATATGGTTTGCAGCTCACGGGGCAGAGGTATGTGATGCTGATGATGAAGAATAATCTAGAGTGGAGGTAAGTGATACATGATTAGTCATCTCCACGACATACTGAAAAGAGAGCAAATCATAAGGAAAACTAAAAATGAAATAGTTGAGCTAAAAAGAACAAAAAAAGCCATGAATAATTATATGCACAATATAAACATATAGAAATATAGAATTGTGAGACGGATGAAATGTCGAACGAGAACATCAACTTAAAGATTGAACTAGGAAACCTGAAGAAAGAAACTTCTACATAATAGTCTGAAATTTAAGAGAAATCATAGAAAAAGAAAAGAAAAAAATATGTGTGCCAAATAAAAATACACGGACAATGAAGGTCTAGGATATGTAAAAAGATTGAGGAGCAAAAAGGTTGAGAAAGTGAACATATTCACTGAATGTATTCCATTGTGCAAAAAGAAAAGATTAATAATATTTTTTCCTTAGGTATTGAACCAGAAAATATGTCAATCCTAGAAAAACTATGTTGAATATTTCAGAATGATTAATAAATTAACTGATAGGTTCAATGCTAGAACGTAAGCGCTAAGGCCCATTCACTTTCAGGGGACATAGAAGACGAGCCAATAGGCTCCTAACACAGCACTAAGGGGTACCTCAAATAGCGCGCCTCGTCGTTCTATAAACATAGCGAAGTACTCACGAGAACCTTCCTTCCATCCTTCTTATTCAGAAACCGTGGGCCTCGGCCCGGGAAGGAGAGTGGCCGAGTGGTCAAAAGCGACAGACTATAAATCTGTTCCAATCACCGTGGAGTTACCCCACGTGGCAGAAGATTCACAATACTAATATGGGTTCCCTAAAATTGTACTTGAAATAATCAGAAAAGTACATCTAGCTTATATCTAGATCCCCATTCTAAACTAAAGGAGTTTATCCTTGCTTTCTCTTCTGTGCCACAGTTATTTGTGACTTGAAGAACATAAAATTTTTGGATCTTTCATTGAACATATTGGAGGCTCCACTCCCATCATGCATGTTCAGCTTGAGGTCCCTGATATAAGTCTATTTATCCTCTAATAGCTTGCAATGAGACAATCCTTCCTATTTCGACAGCTTCCACTCCTTGATATGTCTTGACTTTTTTGAGAACGAGTTCCAAGGAAACTACTCATCATGTGTGCAGCATGCAGTCCTGACATAGATCTAATTGTGTTATAATGCATATCTTAGTAGGGTTCAACGGTCTAGTGACCGGTTGACTAGACTGCACTATGACTGTTGGTCATGAAAAAATGACATGATCGGACCAAAGGTTTGACCATGGTCTTCAGATTGGTGACATGACCGCACTATCAATCCTCTGTCATGTAATGAACAAAAGCTCTTTGCTATTAATATTTTATTTCAATGATTTTAGCTTTGATTGGATCCATTTATGAGTTGAAATATTTTTGGTAACTCTAAATTTTAGGGTGTTCATCACGAGCTGACATCAACCAACATCATTAACCCCAAATTCATATTTTTAATTTATTTTAATTAACATTTACAAGAAAATAATTCTAAAAATTAATCAATTAAATAAAAATAATAAATAATTAATAAAATTTCATAGTCTATGTGATTGACTTAGAAAATCCACTAAAAATATTTATTTATTAAATTATCTTATTTTTCATGAATTACTTAGCAGCGACAAAAAATAGTTATATACCCACCTGTTGGTTTTTCTGCTACTCTAATTTATCATTTCTAGGCTTTAAAAAAAATATTTCTGACTTATTCTGAATGCCTTACCTCAATACTTTCAAACATATTCATGAGATGAGTTTATTTGATAAGGTTGTTTTGGATCTCTCCCTAAGATTATTGGGTTTATTTGTTAATTTACATATTTTTAGGATGGCCAGAAATAGGTTGAAAGGAGAAATTCCTCATTCCTTGACTAACACACAACTGTTTCAGTAGGTTCAAATGACAACCATTTTTTAGGTCAACTATTCTATGCATTTACCAAAAATCAGACTATGCTATATTATTTCAATGTGCCTTAAAACCAACTTCAAGGGGAGATACCACCTGTTGAAGCTTATATGTCACTCTTAGCATTCTTGATCGTCTACAACAACAAATTCACTGGGCCACTTCTCCCATAGTTGGCTAAGTCTTCTCTTCTATTCATCGTGGACGCTGGATATAACCATTTCACAGAAGATTTCGTGAGCTGTGCTAGACCCTTTGTTCAATTGTTTTACAGCGTCACAGTACAAAAGCCCTATCCTGCTTTCCACATCATTATTTACTTCTTTACATATCATATCATACATTTTTCTTGCCATTTCTTCTTCTTTGTTTTATAGACATATACTAAACTGTTTGCATTACTCAAGCCAATATTCTCACTTCCAACATCCACACCTTCTTGCACATATGCTTCTAAGGCAGAACTCCCCGTTACTGATGCATTTTTACATACCACAGCTTTGGCAGATCGTTTAGCCTGATTCATCTTCGGTGCTTGAGCGCTCAATCAGTGAGCTGCTGCATACTCTTTCAAGGGTGGTGGTCGTTCTAGTTATCATGGCGTCATCTTGTTTGAACTTCAAAATGAGGGGTTGTCACCAAGAAGAAAGGAGGGCTTTGCTTGGAAAAGTCTGTTAAGGATGGCATAGAATAATCAACGACTGCAACACCAGCCACGTGGTCGGAATCAATTTTTTAAGCGCGAGGTGGAGTGTTGGCGAGGAGAATTGGCGCCCAAAACTTACCATGCTGTGGTTTTTGGGAAGCTAGCGAGGCTGAATTGTAGGCTTAGTAGCATTGGTGGCGGAATTCCAGAGGGTAAGTTTTACTTGGATTTTTGTTAAGGCTGAGCGGTTAGTATGTATAAGAAATTTCTCTCTTTATTCTATTTGCCTTGGAGTCATTTGTGACTTGAAGCTCCTAAAAAGGGGTGCATCCCACCATGTTTGTGCAGCATGAGATCCTTGATGAGACTAGATCTCTCTCAGAATAAGTTGGAGGGTTCCATCTCACCTTATTTGTGCACAACTTGAGATCCCTGGTAGAATTGAATCTATCTTAAAACAGTTCGTGAGGCAAAATCCCTTCCTATTTTGGCAGCTTTCACTCCTTGACACATCTCAACTTACTCCACAACAAGTTCCAAGTGAACTACTGACCCTAGTTGTGAAAGTTGCACCCCCTGATAGATCTCACTCTGTCTAATGGCATTTCATGAGCAACATTTCTTCATGCCTAGCTGACTTGAACAGTCTCCAATACCCAAGTCTTTTCAATGATGGGAATATCTCTCTATTCTACAGCTTGCGCTCCTTGATGGAGCTCAGTCTAGTTACTGACAAATTATCAAGCAGCATTCCTTTATGTTTAGGCACGATGAATAAACTTAATTCCCTGACTCTTGGGGAGTGATGGGTTCAAGGGGGCTGAGGACGTGTGAACATGAGAAATAACTGGCAAATTCTCACAGACCAGTTGCAAGGAAATCAGCTGCAATCCGCTGTTGTCCTTATCTCCCGAAAGCAGACCGTTCGATATGGTGTTGTCAAACATTTTTTAAGCAGCGTCCTCATGAGTCAGGGTTCCAAAATTAGGGAGAGAGAAACAGAGGTTGGGAGGGGCAGGCTGTCAGCGTTCTTAAATAAGATGGCGCTGCCTATTTAAATGTTACTGAAAATAGCTGCCAGGCCGCCCATTTCTCTTAGTTGGATGTTAGGGTCTGATATAAACTCATCCATATGTATTGAAAATCCTTTCGTCACTGTTGCCCATGGATGTAAAGATGGTAAGCTCTCAACCACATAACACATTTGTGCCCTTGTTTTGGTGTGCATTTGTTCTTATTCTCTCCTCTCTTTCCATTGTGCAGATTGAGCACACATTTTTACATTAGTGAGAGTGGTCATTGGTAATAACATGATATATTCTTCATAAATCACATGTCCTTTCTAATATACAATATTTTAATGCTTTCAGCCAATTATCTTATATGACCACACATTTTCGAGGAAGAAATATTCTGCTGACCATTTTCTAGTTCAGCTTTAAGACTTAGAAAATCTACATCAACATGATATCTTGTGTACACTGTTGATGTCATTCAGCATAACTATTTTGATATTAGATTTTATGAGAATATATATTACTGAAGTTAGACATTATTCATGAGACTGTGATAGTTTCTTAATATATTACAAGTATTTAATTTGATAAATTATATCATGATATTAAGACTAACTAATTAATCTAGGAGATTAAACCTAGAGATTAAAAGATTTGATGAATAAGTGAAGCATTAAAATTTTAGAAAAAAATAAAAAAATATTAAAATAGGTAAATAAGATAAATTAAATCATGTTTATCATTTTTACTAATTTATTTATACTAGCTAGGAATTTAAGTGTAGCCATTTAAAAAGCGTAGTCACATGCATTATGAAAAGAAAAAGAAAAAGTTTAAAATATAAAAAGGGTTTTGTAAGTTTCAAACCTGAAAATTAGAGCATGACATGTTGACTATTTATGTGGAGAACATAGTTACCTTAATGTTTCCAACATTAAGAGTAAAATTTTCATGTATGAAAAGATCTACAATTCAAATTTCAAATTGGTCAAAGGTTACTACCACATGTTCTGAAAAATGGTAAAATTTGAATTACCACCTTAATTTTATCTGTCCATTTCAAAATGGGAAACTATAGATGACAACACCCTACAAGTAAGAAAGTTAGAGAAACAACTAAGATGATTTTGAGAAGCTTTAGATTGATCTATGATCCTTCATGATCAAACAATCCACCCCAAGCTTCAAACATGCACAAATTACTTCATCCATGTTGATTAACTATTAGTGATCAAAGTACTCACTAAAATTAATTAAGTAAGCTTTTGATCAGACCTAAGGTAATTAGGTCATGAGGAAGAGGTTTTGGACAAGGCACAAGGTGCTGTGAGCTTAGGTTGGCTTGGAAATGATTGGATATCTATAGAGATGTAGCTTAAGTTATTGAGTCTTCAATCTTGTGAATTTTAGTATGTATTTTTGAGGAAGATAGTGAAATCTAATAGGAATGATCTATCAGGATTATAAGTAGTTGGGTGAGAGGCCAATGAGTATAAAAGATCGAGTCTTATTTGAAAATTGTGAGAAAACTCACAAGAGGAGAGAGAAAGAAAGCTCATATGTAGATACACCAAAAGAATAGAGTTAGAATGTGCGTTGACATATTCATCTTCATAAAGAAAATATGAGATTATAGAAAAATTAATTCACCTGCCCTCTTGATATTTCACATGACCCCTTGGATATTACATCCACAACATTTTGTAGTGGAAAATCAAAACTATAACTTTATGTCTTAGTAAGTGTTGTTTTGATGGTGCCCCTCTCTAGTAGGGTATCATTGTGGATAATAGTAATTAGTATGATGATCATTGAGGTTCTTATCATCAACAACAATAATTGATAACAGCTCAATAATCATTAATTTGATAATCAAGAAAGAAATGAGAGAGAGAGAGAGAGAGAGAGAGAGAGAGAGAGAGAGAGAGAGAGACTTCAACTTTTAGAAGAAGACACTTTAAGTGATTGAGAAAAGGACAAAGGGAGATGATGTGAACAGTCTTGTATAGAGAATGAGAGAGGGAATGAGGGAAATGAGTAAAGATTTTTAGATTGGATTAGACTTAGAGGCCTTGATGTAGGACCGGGGAATCCACCCTCTAGTAAGGAGGCAAATGTGACACTATGGGGGGGACTAGGGTTACTATGCGTGACTAATGGGGGAAAGGAAGGCAAGCAGGTGCTAAAGGCAACGATGCCTGTGGATGCTCGTCGGCATCAACAAGGGCACGGGTGTAGGGAGACCTTCCCGTCCATGTCCGTTGAGAGAAACCTTGGTGCTGTCGGCACAGTCACTGCCGCCAGAGCTCGCCAGCCAACACATCAGGTCTTGCACGTGCCCGCATCAAGGTTTGCACCCAAGGTGAGACCCAACCCATCCCACCTAGCTAGGCCTATTGGCAGAGGAGTAGGAGTGGGAAAGCACTACATGAAGTAAAGACTGACTAACAGGGAAAAGAGAGCTAACTTGTGGGCCTCGGCCCAGTAGGTCGTAGCAGGGCGGGAGGTTCCTTGTATAGGCACGAGGTCGATGGCAGCGAGAGTGGTGCTAGCCCGGCAGATGAGGAGCACCACAGTAGTGTGGCCAGTGATTCCTTGTAGGCGGAGGACAGCCCCACGCGAAGCGTTCAGCATGCGCACCGGCACACGAGAGGGCATTTTGGGGGTAGGGGAGGGGCCCTCGACAACACCTGATGCACTGCTGACGGGCTGGGGGTGGTAACACAGCCGGACGATCCGAGGCACCTTGCCAAGTTCCTGATTGGAACCTGCAGGGAGCTTGTGGGTGATCATAGTGACGCACAGACAAGCTCACGGGGCTCACGAGCATGACGACCACTGGCCGTCGGGGCATGGAGCGCGGTGTCAAGTGCGGGGTGAGCGTATGGCAGGAGCGTCAGTGGGCAATAGCACGGGACCTGCGTGCGGCCGTGAAGCGGTGAGCGACCAGGAATGTGGCGGTGGCGTCGTTGATGAGATGGTGCCCTGCCCCTCAGGCTTCCCCTCTCCCTTTCTCTATAGTCGAAGCTCACAATCACTCTTTCTATTCCAAATAAAATGGCCTCCCCCAAGTGGTGACTCTCCACCCCCTTATATAGGGGCCCACATGGGCCAAGGGTGAAGAACCACATGAGAGGCCCAAAATGTCAAGCCCCCCAAGTGATACAGTCTCGGGTGGGCCTTCTTCTCTATTAAGCCTAAACGAGTGGCCCCATAAAAAGGGGTGAGGGAATAAGGACACCAGCTCCTCCAATTGGGCCCACACATATGGCCCAAAGGAGGAGGTAATAGGACAAGCGAGGGCCAAAATGGAGTGGGCCATCCCTTTCTGCCATAGACCCGACATGGGCCCAAGGGTGAGAAGCCCCTCATGTAGTGTAACAGAACCTGAGGTTCCTTGTCCTTGCTCGGGCTCTGTGATCCGATTGACAGCATGGGGGTGGGGTCTCCTTCGTTGCTTCGGCCTCATGTTGTGATGGCGAGGGGTCCTGTTCGCCACCAGGCCTATAGTGTAGGAAAGACTCCACTTCCTATCTACTTAAAACTTTGCCATTGGGGGCTCTTATAACTTCCTAGAACAGCCATGTAGGTGATTGGTCTTTTGGCTACGTTGTCTTTGTTGAGGTCATTTTGTCTCTTGAGTCAACCCCATTGCCAATGATCAAGTTCTCCTTTGTGGGACCTAAGTAGAGGCAAGTATCTCATTAACTTCAAAAATAGTGGCAATAATATAATTTATTTATTATCACTCAGATTCCAATGAAGACTTGAAGAAATGCATCTTTCAACTAGGGCTTTAAAGACAGACAGCAGTAACAT
This sequence comes from Spirodela polyrhiza, assembly GCA_024713555.1. Lineage (NCBI taxonomy): Eukaryota > Viridiplantae > Streptophyta > Magnoliopsida > Alismatales > Araceae > Spirodela > Spirodela polyrhiza. Next base: position 533,267 of record CM046545.1, on the reverse strand, counting down.
AACTCTAATATATTACAATACCTAGTAAACACCTGAGCCCTGCCAATAATCTTTTTCTTAGATGGGGAAAGGTTGGGCCTAGGACTGCCATGAGTGCCTTGAAGAGGGTGGAGCGAGGTAGATGATGTCAATAGGCCAAAGTTATTCCTTAAGCTATTTTTCTGCCTTGGTCTTCTGTCGGGGAATTTTTGATGTCTCTCTTCCATTCTACTTACAGTAGTGTCACAACGAGGGCTGCGTGCTCTAATGATGCTAGAATGGCCCATTCCAATTTGTTTCCTACAATCTTTTCACAATAGCACCCTACATAGTAGGAATAGTCACAATAGCAAAAGAAGCAACCAGAGTGAATTGTCATATGTAAATTTGTCTTTAAATCACCTTGAAGGAAATGCTTTATATTGGTGCCAACATGTCAAATTTATAATATTTGATCATCAACAATAACAACTTCACAAGTTCACTTCTCCCAAAGTGGCCCAATTTTTCTTTCCTGTCAGCCATTGAGACTAGATACAATGGCTTTATAGACAATTTCTTTGACAACCTAGCCTATTTCCCCTATGTGATGACTTTCCTTCAGAGAATAATTATCAATGCTACTTATCCATACTACTATGTGAAATGGAGTATCTACATGTCCTAGAACTTTCTTGAAACAACTTATTATGAAACATTTTATCTTGTCTTCATTACATTCCAACATGGATATCAAGAAGTCTAGAATAGGGCTTCTCATGGAAAGATGCTAAGGCATAAGATGAAGTTAATTTGTATGAAGGTGATTTTATTCCAAAGATTACTATTCTTGATGTATCAATTAACATGAATAGCATTGTCATTCCTTGAGAAATTGGTGGATTGAAGAGACTTCGATTGTTGAATTTATCATATAACTACATCCAAGGTTCTTTATTAGTGGAAATAGCAGGCATGCAAAACATGGAATGTTTAGATCTCTAACATAATGGTTTTAGTTATATTCCTCACAAAATGGTTGAACTCTCCTCTATTTCAACTTTTAGCATTATCTTCAACAACTTGCTTGGTGCAATCCCAAGTAGTAGACAATCTGGAACTTTTTCAGAGAGAAGTAATGAAGGTAACCTCAGATTATGCGGAAAACCTCATGAAAAAGCTTGTTTTTACGAATAGTAGAGAACACATAGCATGGAAGATGGAGAAATGCAAAGGCAACTTAAAATATTTCGATGATGCTTTATTTTATTTATTGGTTATAGTTTCATTATTTTGTATTTTGGCGGATTTGTCTCCATCATCTTTTTCAGTATTTGCTAGAGGAAGAAATATTTAAAAATAAATGAGGAATACCAAAAAATTTATCTAAGGGGGCCTTTAAAAATTTCCATGAACTAAATGATAGATGTGTATCGACATAAAGGTTTTTGGAAAAATTATTATTATTATTTTCAACTATTGTCTTACTGATTTTGGTATCGTAGTACCTAGTGAATTTGTGGGGTATTATCATAAAAAAATGTCTTAATGCACAAACTTACATCGATCATTTTGAAAGTAGTGTCTTATTTATGTTCCCAAACATTCATTGTTTTTTTATTATGAAAGCGTGTTAAAATGAAAGGAGTAACAGTTGGAGCACGGGAAAGAACTTGGTCTTGGTGGATAGGGAGTAACTACTTATTTTAGACTAGATTGTCAAATTGGACTATTTAAATAATTAACCTTCGATAATATGGAGAATAGTTGACACTTCATCAAGTTATGAACAACATGTTATCCCCAAAATAGAACCTTTCGTGGATAAATTGAAAGGGTCTGGTTGAGTTTATCCACTACAGAGTGAACCATCTCCCACTGCAGTTCCAATGGTTATTTTCGTACTATTCCCTTCAGAAATCGAGATATCTGCAATATAGTGTCCTTTCAAGCTTACCACCTTCCTAGCTCTACACGTTCTAAAGAGGAAGATCATTCCACAATGTAGGCACATCCTTTTTGAAAAGGTTAAGTTGAGAAGATAGTACGTACGTTGGCCCAAGTTCAGCAGCAACCTGTGCAAAGCTTGTACAGCCTGGAACAGCTCTTCCGTCGTTCTATAATATCATAGAAAGGGAAGAACTCATCCTCCGGCCATGTGGGCACATGTTAGAAAGAATGTGAAAGAAAGGAAGAAGAGATGTTGAAGGCGATGGCAAGCTCGAGTCCTCAAGACAGACTGACTTCACTCTAACTTATTATTTATCTATTACTGTCATTTTTCTAATGCCGTGGTGTATCTGGCGCATACCCCAGAACAAACCTCCCTTTCACCGAAGGTGACGTCTACAGCTACACCCTTTGTTGAGTTCCTCACGATTACGTGGGATTGAACCTAGGAAGGAAGAAGGGAGGACAGAGGGGCAAAATTACAGGCCACCTTAAACTACACCAATGTCCGAAGACCGGCGGTCTAGGCAAGGCTCTTGGAAGGCCGACAGCCTCTACATTACTCTTGATTACCCCGATAGGCTGATTTCGGCGCAAGGCCTTTGTAGTTCATCTTCATTCTTCTGTAGCGTGACATGCTGCACAGCAGCTCTGATCTAAACCTGTGCGATGTTCTTATATACCTCGTCTCCTCTTGGTTTTCCGTTTCACATTTCTCAACTCGGTTTTGACTCTGGACTCTGAAGATCCCCGACACAGCACAGTGGTTCCTCTTCGTTCTTCTTGGTCGACAGATAAACTAGGCAAGCTTCTCTCTTCCATTTAGATGAAGAACGAAGTGTGTGCTGATTGAGACGAAGATAATCTTTCGCGACACAAAAATGAAACGTTTCTAATCAATGAACAGTGTCGATCCATTGTAATGGTTGACCCAGAAAGCCAATGGTATGCACCGGTCCGTAGCGGACACCTCGATATTGGCCAAGGATAGCGACGTAAACCAACACAGTGAGTGGGCCCTCCAATGAGCTGTTGATCCAGACCCGGGCCACCCTCTCTCATCACTTATCTCCGCACTGTCGCAATGATGCATGAATAAAAAAATCCACGTCCGCAACTATCGTCGAGTCAAGTAACCGATACCGAGGAGCCTCGTAAGAAAGATTTCTTCTTCTTCTGCTGCTGCGGCTGCTGCTGTTCCTGCTATGGCCTTACAGAATGTTGCCCCTAGAAGACTGATCCTCGTTCTCATCTTCATAACCTCTTCTTGCCTGGGATGCGAAGGGAGGGGTTGCCACGACGAAGAGCGGAGGACTTTGCTTGAGATCAAGAAGATTTTCACCTTCCCCGAAGCCTTGGCTTTGCCTGATTGGGGCAACTCAACAACAAAAGTGGGAGAAGACTGCTGCCAATGGGATGGTGTAACCTGCGACTCCAGCACCGGTCACGTAGTCGGGATTGATTTGATGGCTGTAAGGTGGAGTCCTGTGGAGGAGACATGGCTCCCAGACCTCAACATGTTGGTGGAGTTTAGGAACTTGGAGAGATTAAATTTAGGGACCAATCACATTGGCGGTGGCATTCCGGAGGGTACGTATCTTCCTCAGAATGTGATGAGCAACTGGTTCATTTAGTTCTTTTTAACTTAAAACAGCGTCAATATTTGCCTACATCATAGAGAGTACATTGATTTAGATAACATCTATCCCCTCAATAGATCATATTTGTAAAAATTTTTCTCTCTTTGCTTTATGTTTTTTGCAGTTATTTGTGACTTGAAACTCCTGAAGGCTCTAGATCTATCATGGAACAAGTTGGAGGGTCCCATCCCATTTGTTTGTGCACCTTGAGAACCTTGAGAGAATTAGATCTGTCTCATAACAGTTTCGGAGGCTACATACCTTCGTGTTTTGACAACTTTCACTCCCTGACACACCTCAATTTATATGATAACCAATTCCGAGGGAACTACTCAACCTGGTTGTGCAACATTCGGTCCTTGACATATCTCAAGCTATCTAGTGACAGATTTCCAAGCAACATCCCTTCATGCTTGAGAAACTTGAATAAGCTCAATCACTTGATTCTAGAAGGGGATGGGTTCAAGGAGAGTATCCATTCCTCCATCTTCAGTAATCTGACTGACCTAAAGACTCTTTTTATCCATGGTGTTGGGTTGGAAGGAACCTTACAATTTGTAGTGTTTGCCAACCTTTCCAAACTTGAAGTGATAAAAATCTCCTCCAATGGTGGTTTAAAGATTGACACAGAGTACCCCATCTCTTGGGTGCCATCATTTCGGCTTCAACATTTCAGTATAAAAGATTGTCTAGTTAATATTGGTAGTGGTAAAAGGCTTCCTTCCTTCCTTTGGACCCAGGAGAGATTACAAGGTTTGACTCTTCTTGGCACCTCAATCATAGGGAGATTGCCTATTGGCCTCCTTTGCAACTCCAGTTTATCTTCATTAAATTTGAGGAGGAACCAATTTTCTGGCCCATTTCTTCTCCCATGCAACAATACTTGTCAAAATGTTTATGATATTGATTTATCCTTTAATGATCTAAGTGGGTTGTTGCCTAAGAATATTGCCCTTACTTTTCCCATGTTGGATAGTTTCAAGATTGCAAGCAACAAATTCGAAGGACACATTCCGACGTCATTTGGGCATGGATGCCTATTTTCATTAGATTTGAGTGACAACAGTTTATCTGGAAGACTACCGCACACATTCATAAGAAATCAAACTAGACTGTCATTTTTAAATGTGTCTTACAATCGCTTGGAAGGAGAGATGCCTCCCATTGATGTCGATATGCCATGGTTGACAGATTTGATCATCCACAACAATAACTTCATAGGTTCACTTCTTCCAAAGTTGTCCAACTGTTCTTCCTTGTCAACCATTGAGGCTGGATACAATGGCTTTACAGACAATTTCTCTAACTTTGTAGCTTACTTCCCCGAAATGACGGTACTTTCCATGAGAGAGAATCATGTTCAAGGTTGCTTACCTAGACAATTATGTGAAATGGACTATCTACATATCCTAGACCTTTCTGGAAACAATTTATCAGGGATCATTTTACCTTGTCTTCATTATAATCTATCATGGATGTCAAGAAGTTCAGAACAAGGCTTCTCATGGAGAGATTCCATAACATCAGATGCACCTATATTCTTCACGTCAGAGTATTTGGTTAATTGGTATGAAGATCATTTTATCCCAAAGATGACTATTCTTGATTTATTAATGAACATGATTAGCGGTATCATTCCTCAAGAAATTGGTGAACTGAAGAAACTTCGACTATTAAACTTATCAAATAACTACATCCAAGGTCCTATTCCGGTGGAAATGGCAGGCCTGCATAAGATGGAAAGTTTAGATCTCTCGCATAATGATTTAAGTGGTTCTATCCCACATGAAATGGTTCAACTCTCCTCCCTATCAACTTTTAACATTGCCTTCAACAACTTGTCTAGTACAATCCCAAGTGGTGGACAGTTTGAAACCTTTCCAAAGGGAAGTTATGAAGGTAATATGGGATTATGTGGAAAACCTCTGGAAAAAGCTTGTTTCTTTGAGAAGGAAAGAGCAAATATGATGGAAGCAAATGGAGAAATATAAGGGCTACTTAAAATATTTTGATGATGCTTTATTTTATTCACTTGTTATAGTGTCACTTATTTTGTATTTTTAAAGATTCTTCCCTTATATCTTTTTCAATATTAGCTGGAGGAAGAAATATTTCATTTTTAAGTAATGAATACTGATAAATTTTACCTATGTTTGAAATTTTCCATGTTCTAATTAATAGATTTTTAACAACATAAGGGTTTTCAGGAAAACTATCAATATTTTTTCAAAGTATTGTCTATATGAGTTTGGCATGATAGTATCTAGTGGCTTGCTGGAGCATTATTGTCAAAAATTATCTTTAAGTGCAAATTTATATATATCATGTTGAAAACAGTGTCTTATTTATGTTCCCAAAGAATCATTGTTTTTTAATGTGGAAGCATGTTACAATGAAAGGTTAATAAACGGAGTGCAGGAAAGAACTTGGTCCTGTTGGATAGTGAGGAAGATAAGAGAAACCACCTCATATTTTTGGTGTCCTCCACCCATTATATAAGGGAGAGAACTCTACACAATCTGTCCTCACATACCTTAGGGTGCATGTTCTTGTGATGACAATCATCGCAGTGCCAGTTCTCATAGAGCATATCATGATTCAAGCAACCTAAAAAGAATTTCTAAAAGGAGAAACACAAAAACGACTGTCAAACTACTGGGCTCGGATATGCTTCTTTTTCAAATGGGCACACCACCGTTATATCAGACTAAAAAAGGTAATCTATTGGGAGACTATCTGAGATCAAACACCATATATGCTACTAGTTGAACACAAACAAGAAGGCTGCCAATCCACCAAGAGCAGGAACTACCTATTTCGGATCATATCAAGAGAGATAAAACTGATCCCTTGCTTTAGGCCAGTTTCAATTCAACCAGTAGGTTTAACGTCAATCCGCTACCAGCTCCTGACGTTTTATCTAACAATGACGACTAATTATTGCTCTCTTAAGGATTCTCTTGAACGACAGCACTATTGGTTGCAGATTATCGAATTGAGGTATCTAATTGAAAGAAGATGTTTTTATGAATCAAAATATGTTGATCATCATATATAAAGATTTTAAAGGTATCATAAGACATGAGAGAAATTATACTTTCGAATTTTCATTCAAAGAGGGACTTGGAGGACAACACGAAGAGCAAGTTGGAGTGCCCAATGTATTGAACAGATGAGGTTCTCCAGTGCGATTAAATAATTACAGGCATCATTTATGTTCAAGCTATCATAAAGGTTGCAATAGATTTGTCTTTTGACCCTCAATTAGAGATATATTTTGTTGTGGGCTATTAGGCCTGAAATAAAATGAAAACGGCCTGTGGCCCATTTATTTAATGCATGGCCCATCTTGTGGCCCATTTAGTGGAGGTAGGAGGCAGAAAGGGGGTGGGGGGTGGCTGCTGGCCCTCTCCCTCTCTGTTCCTGTAATCTCCTCCCTCTCTCCTTCTGTCGCTTTCTCCCTCTCTTTCCTCTACTCTCTCTCTCTCTCGCTCTCTCTCTCCTCTCATGTCCTCTCTCTCGCTCGCCGTTTCCTCTCCACCCCCTTTCGCGAGCTCTCTCTTCCGCCTTCTCTCTCTCCCGTTCTCTCCTTCTTCTTGTGCTCTCTCTTTCTCTCGCTGTTGTGGGTGTGAAGGGGATCTCGACAACTCTAACCAAAGGAGAATGGCTTGAAATGTATCCACGTTTCAATCACAAACTGGATAACGACCACATCAAACTCGTCCGGAAAAGCCAGCATCAAACATGCATTTATTTGATCAAAGACACTCCATAATATGCTTCACAGGACCGAGTAGAAAATCTTAGCATGAGATTTTGGATGTACAGTAGTTGAAGAATTAGATTAAACCATTATGAAAAATCGACCTCTTGTCTTCCGAACAATGAAGAACTGACAACGCCGACAGTTTAAATATAAACAATTTTATCCTCTCTTGTAAAGCTCCAACACCTGACATGGGAACCTTCAGTTGATTTAACTGCTAGTCTCTGCTATAAGAATGCCAACCACAGCGACCACCCTTGTACAACCTGAAACTGATCTTGGGTCGATCGCTTATAACTTGGAAATGGAAGAAGTCATCATCCGGCTATGTTGTCGGATATTAGAAAGATTGTGAAGGAGAGAAAGAAGAGATATTGAAGGCGATGACAAGATCGAGTGCTCAGCACAGATTGACTTCACGTTTATTTTTTGTTGTAATTTTCCTTATGCGACTACTCCAGAACTTTTTAACGATTCCCTCCACTCTTTCCTCAGAAGGCATGTCCACAGAAACACCCTTCGTTAAGTTCCTATGACTTGAAACCTTCTTAGGTTCTGGTATGATTTCCTGGGGATAAAAACACAGATGCTGATGAGGGAGACATAATTATTTAAGGGGATCTGCCTCCTTTCATATATCAGGCGAGAGATTTGGGGGGCAGAGTCTATCTAGTTTATCTTCATTCTTCAGTTTTATGACACCCTGCACAGCAGCTCTGACCGTAGAATTGTTTCATAGAGCTCGTTTTGATTACTCATTTATTGCGGTTGATCTCTTAGATCCGCCGTTTCTTTCGTCCGGAACGTGAAGACCAACTCCAACGATTGATTTTCTTCGAAATATATGTCCTCTTCATCTGCATGTAGAAAATGAATAAATAAATCAATAAAATGTGGAGAAGCTTCATGATCTTTAGGAGTTAAACTTCCATTGTGATCGCCTTATATCTCGTCTTCTCACGGGTTTCCATTTCCCTGTTCTATTTGCTCTGTTTTGATTATGAACTGTGAAAATCCCCAACACAGCACAGTTCTTCCTCTTCGTTCTTTTCTTCTTGGGTGGTTAACCTAAAAATTAGTTATGTTTCTCACTTTCATTTTCTAAGACTTGAAACTACACCGACAAAGTGAAGGTCGGGAAGCCTAATCGCGCAAACCAACAAGATATCCGTTAAGTGGCAATCTTTCTGTAACAAAGAGATTCCAGTAAAATAAAATAACGATGCCGATACGATTAAATTCATCATTAGTTAAACTAAAACTTGGCCTGCAGTGCAACCGGCTCGCAGAAGAGAATCACATGATCATTGGTTAAACTAGAAATGATTTTTATTGAGTTCGGAAAATGGTTCCCAAAACTAGAGTCTTTCATGGACAATCAATCAAGAATAGTTTAAGTTTAGCGCTCAACATGAAGCTTTTTCCATGACCATTCTTGGTAAATCTTCCTTTCTAACTCCAAAACTCTTCATCATACCGTTGGTTCGTTCAAGGGTGCCTTGCTCTTTACATGGTAATATTATAATAGCCTACCCTGGGCATGTAGCCGAGTATTGGATGGAATATGCAGGAAATGAAGAGAGTTATTCGCAGGGCACGGCAGATTGGGTGTCTTTATTGCATTATTATTATGCTGTGCTGAATCCGGCAACTAGCCTAGGACTTGTGATTGTTTCCCTTCTCCCTTTCTCCCTTTCCTTGAGGGCACGTCAATAGCAGGACCCTTCATCACCACAGCTTCCCCCTCCTCGCGAGCCAATTGTTCTTCAGCCTGATTGTCTGGTGTAGGCCAGAAAGAAAGGGCCCACGTTTCTGACCAGACTAGAGATGCTGGGGCCCAGGCCTTTGTTATTTATCCCGTTCTTCAATCGTAGGACCTGCACTTTTTCGGATCGTCGAGTGGACTTTCACCTGAACCAGTCAACCCTTTATGCTTGCCTCCTTTCTTGTCTCGTCTTAGTCGCTCACTTTCTCTCTCTTCTCTCTCTCTCGACTTTGGATTCTTGCATCATCAAGATTGTGGTCCCAGAAATTGATTCGCCCCCACCCACCTCAGAGTGTTTCAGTCAATGACCACTAGGACTTCAGCAGACAACCCAGTGCCGCCCATTTATCAGGCTTATTTAATCCTTGATTGAGAACCGCACCGCCACCCTCGGCCTTCCGCTCCCCCAATCCACCCACGCTGTCGCAGCGCTGCTGCAAGGCTATAAAGCTCCGCATTCGCTTGTCTCGCCGAATCAACAACCCCACAAAGAGAGAGAGCCTGCTGGTGAGAATTTGAGGAAGAAATATGATTTCCTCTCCCCCTGGTGCCGCTAGGACCTTACGGGGTGTCTTCCCCGGAAGACTGATTCTGATCCTGGTTCTCCTCATCGTAGCCTCATCTGCGTTCGAAGTGATGGGTTGTCTCGTCAAGGAGCGGAGGGCTTTGCTCGATATCAAGGCGTCCATGAACGAATTTGACGCCTCGGCGTTGCAGGACTGGGGCAACTCAACACTAGACGACTGCTGCCGGTGGAGAGGTATAGCCTGCGATCCCCTCACCGCTCGCGTGGTCAAGATCGATTTTTACGGCGAGATATGGAGCCTTGAGAAAAAGGAGACATGGAACCCGAACCTCACCACGTTGGCGGAGTTTGGGCACCTCGAGATTCTGAATTTGGGGCTCAATCTCATGGGCGGTGAGATTCCACAGGGTAAGTTAACTCTCCCCAATCAAGAAAAATAACGGGTTCGTCCATTTCTTTCCTTTTTAGCCATAACAGCGTTGAGATTAGTCAACGCAAGTGGAAGTATTGGACGACTTATCCCTCTCATCGAATCATTTCGTAAAGAACTTTCTCCTTGCTCTGTTTTCTTTTGTGTCGCGCAGCTGTCTGCGGCCTGAAGAAGCTGAAGATTCTAGATCTGTCCTTCAACGACCTGACGGGTCCACTCCCACCGTGCCTGTGCGACCTGAGCGCCTTGGCAGAGCTCCATTTAGCCTTTAACCGCTTGCAAGGCGTCGTTCCTCCCTGTTTCGGCAGCTTTCACTCCTTGACGCTTCTCAGTTTATTCGACAACCAGTTCCAGGGTGACTACGCCCCCTGGGTGTGCAGCATGCAGTCCCTGACGCAGCTCCAGCTATCCTACGACACCAACTCTGGCAGCATCCCGGCTTGCCTCGAAAATCTGCACAAGCTCGAATTTCTGAAGCTTGGGGGTAGGAATCTGACTGGGACCATCCCTTCTTCCATTTTCCATAATCTAACCAACCTGGGCACTCTAGAAATCAACAGCAATGAGCTGGAAGGTACCTTCAAGTTCTCAGCTTTAGCCAACCTTTCCAAGCTCAAAGAAGTAGACATCTCCTCTGGGGAAAAATTTGATGTCGACACCGAAAGCCCTGCTTCTTGGGTTCCTTCCTTCCAGCTCTCTTTCTTGTCCATACGTTATTGCACCGTTAATAATTTCACCGGTCGGAGTGTCCCTACCTTTCTATGGGGCCAGAGAGCGATGAAAATTTTGTTTCTCAGGGACGCCTTGATCATGGGGCCCCCGCCCATCGGTCTCTTCTGCAACTCCAGTTTGGGTTCTCTAGACCTTAGAAACAACAAGATTTCTGGCTTGCTTGATGTGCCTTGCCGCAATGCTTCCGACAGTGCATACGAAATCAATTTAACGAATAACCTTATCAGTGGACCACTACCTGAGAGTATTGCCCTTTCTTTCCCAAAGTTGAATATTCTTAGGATTGCCGGAAACGAATTGGAAGGACAGATTCCCCCATCCTTGGCTAACAGACAGCTGGTTCTAATAGATCTAAGTTACAATCGTTTATCCGGTGAGCTGCCCTATGCTTTTACCAGAAATCAGAGTTTACTGTTTTATTTAAGTGTGGCTTTGATGCGGGACAGATAGAGAAATTTATGATTTCCACAAAGAGGCTTAAAGAAGAGGAATTAAAGGTTGACTTTTAGTAAATTCTCTTGAATAGTCAAATCACTCAACCCGCAATATAATTTAGATAGGATCTAGATTTATGGTTGCCTTGATTGAGAACCCTAATTTAATATGACAAATCAAACTTAGGAATAAGGGCTTTGGATCATTAAATGGGTAAAGGTGGCTATTCTATAGGTCTCACACAAGAATCTAGAGCAATGGACTTCAAGTAATGATCAAATTAAGCACTCAAGAGGAATAGAAAATCAAATACCTTATGGAGAATTCTTGATTGCTTGAGGGTCCTCTAGACTGCTTGAGAATGGCTTTGATCTCCTTTGCAAATGATTGCCCACAAGTTGAAGAAGAAGCGTTAGTGGATAAAGAGATGGGGTGGCTCGAAGTGGAGAAGAGAGGAAGAATGCATTGGGTGGGGAGGAGGATGAGGGAAATGGGGTTGATCAAATCTCTCACAAGGATGTGAGGATCAACTAAGATGGTTTAAGGAAGAAACTTGAGGGGGAGAATGAGAGGAATTCAAGAGAGAAGGGAGAGAAGCTCGAGAGAGAAGAGACCTTCAAGAGAGAAAGAGAGAAGCCGAGTGAAGGGCTCGGAAGAGGAGAGAAGGGACTCGAGAGAGAAATAGGATTCAAGTGGGAAGAAAGCACGAGATTTTCATTCATTCAATCCTTCTCCTCTTACATAAAATGCCTCCTTATTTATAGGAGGGAATGGGGTGGAGTAACCACCTTAATTCAAGAGACACATCCCTTCATATGAGAGGAGGAGAGAGAAGATTACCCACAAAAAGTGGGCAGTTACAACCACTTTTTCTCATTTGAAAGGGTGCCTTTAACCACGAGATCTAGAGGCCATTTAGGCCCATGAGGAGGTAGGTCCATAGAAAAACTAGAAAATTTTAAAAGAAAAGTCAACAGGGTTGACTATGGCCATTATATGGGATGAGAGGCTCCTATATTTAAGGAAATGGGTTGACTAAAGGCTGTTGAGGCTTCTTAGGGTCAAATATTGATTCAAGATAAGGCTGAGCTTTGATAAGAAGGGGTTGAAAGAATTCAATGAAGGTAAATGGGTTTGACCAAACCTCTAATAGGCGTTGACTTGGTCAATGGTGGATGTGGGGACAAGGCTAAGGTGCCCTAGCCACCTCCTCATGGCCTCCTTCCTTATCTTTGACCTCAATGATTTTCAAGGTTTGAATTTTCTTCCTCAAGATCATCATGTTGACTTGGTGTGGAGGGAGGACTCTCATTCTTGGGGAGCGTCTTGGTGAAGGCTTTGATGTTGCCTCTTGATCTACTCCTTGCATCAAGTTTGGAGAATTGTGAGATGGAGAATCTTGATCTCCATCAGGCTTACAACGAGCTCGAGGGGGAGATGCTCCCAGTTGATGCTTTTATGCCAAAACTAGCAATCTTAATTGTCAATAACAACAGATTCACAGGGTCACTTCTCCCAAAGCTGGCCAACTCTTCTCTTCTTTCTATCATTTATGCAGCAAAAAATCAGTTCACAGAAAATTTCTCTCAAGGCCTACCTCTTCTCCCATACTTGAGAATATTTTCCATGAACGAAAATCGTATTGAAGGATACATACCAAGAACTTTGTGTCAACTGCGAAACATACGAATATTAGATCTTCATCAAAACAACCTGTTAGGAGAAATTCCACGTTGTCTTCAGAATATTTCTTCCTAGAACTCGAGCATCGAGCTTAATGATGAAATATGGCTAGATAGCGGCATTGCAGACCCACTTCTGAAGTTCTTTTCAAAGAAGCTCCTATTGAATTACACATCTGATATTCTTTTCAAGGTGACTATCCTTGATTTATCAGAGAACAAGATTCATGGTGTTATTCCATCAGAAATTGGAGATTTGAAAGGGCTTCGTACATTGGCCTTATCGAGAAATCGGATCCAAGGCTCTATACCCGTCTCTATAGCAAATATGGACAAGTTGGAAAGCTTAGATCTCTCTCACAATAGACTCAGTGGTACCATTCCCAAGGAAATGGTTCAACTCAGTTCTCTTAGTGATTTAAGCCTTGCTTTCAACAATTTGTCTGGTACTATCCCCTATATTAAGCAGCTCTCAACTTTTGAAGAGAAAAACTTCGAAGGTAATCCAGGGTTATGTGGACGGCCACTTAGAAAGGATTACTGCTCCCACATGGAGATAACAAATGCGACCAGAAACGATACCAGACGATTGGAGGATGTCTTATTTTACATATTTTGTGTCGTCTTCTTTTCTTGGAGTTTTTGGGGATATCTTGCTGGCCTTTTCTTCAGTCTCAGGTGGAGGATGAGGTATTTCAAAGTCATTGATGGTTTCTACGACATGTACCTACGGAATCTTTGAAAACTCGCACAATACTCGTCTGGAATAACATAGAACATTTGCATGTGAACTGTTAACTTCTTAATTTAGAAGTTTTTAACTGATTTTGTTCATGGTGATCCCTAGTTTGGACTCCAGGGAACATTCCTTCAAAAGGTCACTGCTAATTCTTACTCCATCAAAGTTCTTATCAGTTCTCATAGAATCGGAGGAATGTATCTTACCAAATGCTAACTGATGAATTACTTATTATTACCTCAAAAAACCACATCTGGTGGAACAAACTATAGTTGACTTCCCTCTTTTAACCATAGATAAGCTATTTATAGTTAACTTTTCTATCTTTGATTATTTATGAAAGACGAATACATAAGCTATTAGTAAAGATTGTATTGCACAGTCAACTGGGCATAAAAAGTTTACATCTGATTAAGGTAATTTATCAACTAGGGTTTATGAGATACTCATCCTTTTAATCAGACACCAATGGTTGCGACTAATCTTCTTGAAACTGCAAGACGGTCAATCTACCTAGGGGCCACTGCTTAACTTGAGACCGTTATGAGAGATGTACTGGATGTAATTTGATTTCATCAACTAGTTTGAGAGTTAATTTATCGCTAGCTCACTAGGAGATATTTAGCTCAAAGTAGGATATTATGATAGTTTATATAACATATAAAGAAAGGCCCAAAAAATAATAGGCCTAAACGCAATAAGCTATTTTCTGTATCGACTTGAATCATCTCAACTGAGTCAAAAGGCACGAAAAACCAGAAAGAAATTATACTCTTAGACTTTCTCCCCGAAAGGGAATTGAGTGGATGACACAGAGGGCTAGCCAGAAGGTCCTACGTCTTGGATGTGTGAGCTACTCCAGCTCAATTAAACTGTGCGAGACATCATTATGGCCACAAGTTCATGAAAAATCTCCGTGGGAAATAACTCCTGACGTTTCTTGGACTGCGTGGAATTCAAAGGGAAAGTTTTCTGGGTTCTGGAGATCACAATGCAAAGCGCTAAGACTTTTTTCTTCATTTAATGCCCCATATTTATTTGTATTGCTGGGTTACATCGTCCATTTTATGACGACCCATTAGTTGCAATGGCCGAAGGTGTATCCTCAATGATGTCACGATCTTATAAAGAGTCAACTCGCCAGTCACGTTGGAATGATCGTTTGCCTCGTCTATAAACGCAGTAAACAGCACCAGCTCGTCGACAGATCATCGTGGGGCCAACGAGAAGCCGTCGTGTTTGCATATCGACGCCCGCCAGGGATCAGATACCCTTGAAAAGATGATGGTCAAAAGCTGATGGAGGCCACTGACTCGGAGGACATGGTAATCCGCAGGACTGCGGACAATGAGAGAGGATGCGCAGTGCGACAGGACACGGTATGCCCCGGACCATACGGCTCGTTGGGTCTGCCATAGTTAGTATTCTTTATTATGATGATTATTACGGCGATTCGCTGAACAGGCCGTCAATTAAGACAGGGCCCCGTCGATTGGGTGCTGGTCTGATGTTAAGCCTTCCCCTTTCGCTCTGACATCTTAAGGTACAAAAAGAAAGGGCATTGAAGTAGCCTCACGAATGGGGCTCTTAGTGTGCCCTGATCAGTGCTCCCAAGTTGCAGAGTGCTGGGGAGAAGGAAGGACACCGTTCACATGGAGATCTTCCACACAACGAGGCCCTCCAGCATGACCTCTCGGATCCCTTGGATTCGCCAAGTTGCACTCCCCGGTCCATTAACCAGTTCTAGGGCACCATTCCACACTCAAATGTTGTTGAAGTGATTGGGCTGGGCTCAAATACATATGATAGGTTAATTAGGCCTGATCCATTGGATCTTAGTTAGAGGGTATTTTTGTCTCCAGGGTTTATGTATAAATCCCTATGAATTAGGCTGTTGTTGGTCCGCCGCATTATTATTCTATTCTATTTCTCTCTCTTCTCTTCTCAATATGCCATCAGAGCGAGCTTCTGGATTAAGGCTCTTCATTTTTGGATAAAGTTTTTCATTAAATCCTTGGAGATCTTGAAGCACAAAGAAGGTACTGTAGAAAGGACACGACATTTAAGGGACGGTGAGTTGAGTGCTGGATAAAAGGTTTAAAGCAACGTGGGGTGCATGCATGACGTCTGAAAGGGTTAAGGAGAAGGGGAAGCATGACCAAGCCCAATTACTTCAAGAATTGTGCGTCTCCTACTCTCTTATCTATTGAGAGCTATTGCACAACATTATGAAGGAAAGATCCCTTTCAAGATAGGTAACCTTCATCATCTCAAACACGTTCATCAGCGCCAACCTAACCCGGCTCGATGTGATCATCCCTTTCCATCAGCGCCAACCTAACCCCTTACCACATGGTTGTCTCAGAGACGATCGTTTAGAAGGCACTCCAGAGTTCTCACTCTTCGCCAACATTTAGGAACTGGAGATGCATGTATTTACTCGAACTATGGTCTAGAGATCAAAACTGGTTCACTCTTCTCCTCAGACTAACGACCATGATGGTGTCATGTTCCTTCTCTTTATTGGCAGCAGATTCCCTAGCTTCTTCGTGATCCACAACAGACTATACTATCTACGTATGTTGGTGACTTCCAACCCACGGTTATATCCCCTCTCACTCTTCCCATACTTGAGCATGACATTTATAAATCTGGAAAGGCAACAAGCTTCACGGTCGGCTTCGCTTACCTAGTCCTCATGTATCCTTTCATGAATATTATATTGATTTATCATATAATTGTATTCATGGAATTTTCCCCATGGTGTACCGCGACCCTAACTACGCCCGCACAGTGACTCATCTCAATGCTGCCACAAATAACTAGGAACTGCTTAGCCAATGTTCTATGCCACAGGCCTTTAGTTATACTGAATTTTAGTCACAGGCTATCATGGAGTCGTTCTATAACCTGATTAGATATCATACTGCATTTTATTTTTGAAATCTTCCAGAGTATCCAGCAGAAGAAGAGATGATCCCCGACCATGCTCACAGGCCCAATTTATAATTCGGCTTTTCGATGACAATAGACTCAGGACATCAGTCGGTTAAGGTTCACCTTCACACGCGAGACGGACGCGCGAACTTGAGAAACTAACGGCTCATTCTCGCGGAGCGGATCTGAAAGAAACACACCGTCCTCTGCCTTTATTGGGTATGCATCCGCAGTACAAGCGCTTTGCCGAAGAGTCTACATCTTCAACATATAAAAGTTTTTGGTATCATTTTTCCCACTTAAATACACTTCCAATCGCTGCAAAGTATATTAGATCTGAAACTTGAATCTGTTATTGATAAAGGGAAAATGAAAAAATAAAATGAAGATGAATGATGAAAAGATCATACCTGGATCCATTCAAAGGTTGTGGATGACCTTTTGGATCAACACAAAGGAGTCCAAGCCTTACCCCTAGAGTGATGGGATGCCCGATGAGCAACTCATGATGTGTGACCCAAGGACCATGACCCCTTATTTACAGCCAGAGGGTAGTTTGCCTCTTTGTCCTTACAAGTGAAGACATTAAGAATAGGCCTAGTATTTGACTTCTTATTTATTAGATAAAATGGTTGCATGGTGAGGGATCAATGGTGGATCAAATTAGTGGCTAACATAATCTCTCAATTGGCTAGAGAAATGTGGACTATTAGAAAACTCACAAGTAGAGGAGTGATACTTGGTGAACTAAAGGGTAGTCAATACTACTTGGTCTTGAGTCCCACTTGGATTATTGCAGGTGAACTTGATGCAATTTTTGAGAAAGATCAGAAAACCCTCTTTAGATATGAGTAGAAAAGAGTGGAAGGAAAAGGGGAGGAGCGAAGAGGGGCAGGAAGTGGGAGAAGGGGAGGTAGTCCTCACAACTAACTCCAATTGAGAGTACAAGGTTCTTATAACTAACATTAGTCAGCTTTACAAGCTGATGAAGTAAAATTCTTCTTAAAAAATGATCTTTTCTTACATGGAGGAATTCTATTTACAAACCAGGGAAGGAGCAAAGAGAAAAAAATGATTAAAATTCTAATGATAAAGCTAGTTACTATTGAAGGGTCATTTGTGCTGACGTGGTGCTGCTGGACGAATCTGGGTCAATTAGTGTCAATCTGCACGCAGAGAGAGAGAGAGAGAGAGAGAGAGAGAGAGAGAGAGAGAGAGAGAGAGAGAGAGAGAGAGAAGTGAAAAGTGCTCCAACAAAAGGGTGATATTAGACGAAGATGGAAACCAATATGTGCCGTGTTACCCTCCTCAAAAGTGTATAATTCTCTTTTATTAGAATTTGGAAAAAAAATGAATTGTACACAAATTTACATGAATCTAACCTTTAGCAAAATAGAAATGAAAAGCTTCAAATCAATGAACAGAGGCAAGCCATTAACATGCCTCACGAAGGAACCCAATGACATTGTCCAGTTTGCAAAGGGCACATCGCTACTAGTCATGGTGGAGCATGTACCCAAGCTCTACTAGTGGAGGCAACGACATCAGAGGATGCCACGTCATCTGCAGCCATCTCACGTCATCGCCGTCGGACCCAACTGAAGGATCCGAATTTCCTTTATTATTAGGTTTAATTTTTGCTCATTTTGCTTGATCTTATTGTAGTCTTCTTTTTCATTCCAAGACCTATAAATAGGCTTAAGAATTCCTTGAACTGGTGGCTGATTTTGGGATTAAGAAAGGTATCTTTCCTAAGAACGTGCCCTAGGGGATCTGTGCGACCGCCGCCGCCTGTAGCCGCCGCCGTCACATGGGTCCCACCCTACTCCAAGGTCAACCTTCCTTCTCCGGACGAGCCCTCCACCAGTTCTCGCGCACTCCTCTTTGTGCTGACAGCCTCCCGTCAGTTCACTGATCGCACACAGCGGACTTCCTTCTGCGCGCATCTGTGAGACCTAACCATCTCGATGGATGACGGAACACTCCGCAGCTGCGAACGTCCTCCGCATCAGCGTCAGGCATCCGCCGTCGAGGAACAGCTCTGCTGGATCGCCGTCCGCACGCAACGAGCTCCTCTCCGCGGCGTCCGCGTGACTCCTCACTCCGCAGTCGCGGACGTCCTCCGCGACAGCGTCAAGCGTCCGCCGTCGAGAAACAGTTCTGCCGGATCACCGTCCTCACGCGACGAGCTCCTCTCCACGGCGTCCGCGCGACTCCTCACCCCGCAGCCGTGGATGTCCTCCGTGACAGCGTTAAGCATCCGCCATTGAGGGACGGTTCACGCTGGGTCGCCGTCCACACGTGGCGAACTCCTCTCCCCGGGTGTCTGCGCGACTACTGCCGCCCTGTTGCGACCAGAGCGTCCCGCACGTAGCAAATGTACCTGGACTCTTCGTCCTCCACGACAGCCTCCAACACTTGGATCCGCGACGAGCCCATTCTTCTCCAAAGTATCCTCGACGTCAACTTCTCGGTGTTCAAATGCCCAAGGTCCACTCTTAACCCTTTCAGTGAATGTGTGCATTGATTTCATCTCATTTTTCCTCGTTTGTGATTCCACCGCCATCGGGTTTAGCCGTGTGGGCTTGTGACTAGCCGTGTGGGCTCGTGATTTACCGTGTGGGCTCATGATCAGCCGTGTGGGCTGTGTTTTCCTTGTTTGGAGACCGACTGAGATTTTGAAACGTAGAGCTTTGATTTATCACGATGATTTGAGACGATCCTCTAGGCCTCAACTGAGAAATGGAACGGTCTTCTTAGTGTCACGCAGCTGGCTTTAAAGGTTCGAATTTGAATGTGTGTGAGTTTTGTGGCTTGCTAGTTATTCATCTCATTTACAGCATATCTCATTTGTGTCAATCATATTCGTCATGCATCAAGTCAAGGATGGTGGTGCCAGTCGACCAGATGATTGAGGACTTCGATACTCACTACCTGCAATGATGGGGCAAATGTCACTGCCCCACCATTTGAAGGGATAGCACCACCACCAAAGGAGATGGCCAGCACAAGGATCATGCCATACTGTCTTCACCAACCTAGGTTCTAGGATCCTAATTTTATTCATTATTAGGGTTTTCCCTTCCTTTGATTTCCTTTAATAAATATTGAACCTATAAGTAGGGTCAACACTATAGTGGACAGTTTGGTGAATTTTGGAAGTTATGTATTGTTCTCAGAATTCACTCTCAAGTTTCCTTTCAGCTGCTGCTGCTGCCACCATTCATAACCACCACTGCCATCGCTGCTGTTGAGAGGCAACCCCTTCGGCACCCGTCTAATTGCTATGTGGGCACGATTCCCCTTCTCCAGTGACCAGCCATTCAGGATGATCATCTAGGTTCCTTTGTTGCTGATTGCACCATCTGCCACCCCTTATGCATCATCACGCCCACATACGTTACCATCAACAACTCGTGGTAAACACCCTCTGCGAGATCCCTCCTTCTGGTTGTTTGCGCACCCTCCACCCCTTGTATGCAATGATTCACCAAGCCATTCATCAAGCCATGGAAACATCAAAATCCTCCATCAAGAGGGCACACGAAATTGGCCATCAGTCTAAGATGATCTGCAATCACCTTGTCAAAGAGCTTGATCTAAGAGTGAAGATTAATCAGAGGGGTTTTCAGTCCCTGTCCTCTGCCATCCTAAATAACTAGAGGCTCATTGCACTACCCGATTGCACTGCACTAGAACTAAAGGTCTTCTCTTCACTCTTTGGTTATTCGTATTATTTCATCTATTATTTTGTTGTGTGCTTTCTGATGTTTTTTCCATCACCAACAAATGTAATATAATAGATTTCTATCTTCACGTGGTAAAACATTGGAGATTTTAAATTTGAAGTTTTATTTATTGCGGTGTTTGTAAGATAATACTCTTTCCCTAAATAAGAAATGGGGCCGCATTATACATTCAGTATATTGTCCTTTCTAACACCAAAACTTTGCATTATACCGTTTGTTGAAGCATGCCTTCCTCTTTACGACGTGATATTATAACCTACCATGGGCATGCAGCGTAGTATTGAACAGAATATGGAGGCAATGAAGAGAGTTATCTGCAAGACAGGTTCAGTGTCTATGTCCAATCATTATTATGCTATGCCAAATACAGCAACTATCCCTGAACTTTTGATTGGCTCCCATCTCCCTTTTCCCACGGGCAAGTCGAAAGCAACACCCTTCATCATCACAGCTTTCCGGCGGCGTGGTAGCTTGTGGATATCCCGATCCTCGTGTCACCATCCAATTGTTCTTCAGCCTGATAGGCCGGTGTAGGCCAAAAAGAAAAAGGGACAGCGCACACTGCAGGCAGGTAGGGTGACAGATTAAGAGGAGAAGCGGAACTGGGTGGAAGTGGGCATGGAGCTGAAGTTTGGACACATCTATAAAGTAATTCTTTCCTTTAGTAGACAAGATAGTCCATGCATTGATGATGTTTCGAACCCATGAGACATCTTTTACCTGAATAATTCGTCGCCGTCGGGCGAAATCTTTCTGGGCAGGGAAAAAAGGCATTGACGACGGCTAAAAACAAACAGTCTTTGAAGTCCCGGTCAAAATTTTTGACCAAACTAGAGATGCTGGGACCCAGGCCTTTGTTATTTATTGCGTTCTTCAATAGCAGGAACTGTATTTTCTCTGGTCCTGGAGTAGGCTTTTACTCGAAACAGTCATGGGAGTGTGGACTTGACAGAAGAACAGCTCATTTTAAGAACTGAAGCTCAAAGAAACACGCCGCCCTCAGCCTTTGTTAGGCGCGGACCCTATTCTTGTGAAAGTGGGCTAATCCAATATGGTCAATAAGAGCCTCTCTTTAGCAGATCCGGTTTCTAAAATGATAGGCAAAAAGAGCTTGTAAGGAGTGGCTGTTGGCATTATGAAAGAAGAAAGCACCGCCTAGCTTGGAGGTGACAGCCGTAGACAGTTCTACAGTTTTCGAGAAGACAGCTGCCACCTATTTAATGGTGCATCGTCTTGGAAGTCGAAAAATAGGTTTATGGCTTAATAACTTCCCTCACAAATTGGTGGGGGGCATCGTTGATTTCCATTTATAAAACTCATTCATTCCTTATAAAGGTGGTGATCCCTTTCTTAGCTATGTGGATGATACTACCTAATTATTGTATGCTAATCAGATACAATGATAATCAATATCATATCAATTAATACCCAATGTAGTCAGATAGAATGTAAACTATTAAATGGATAATAGATTATATTTCCACAAAGTTATTTCATTTAAATATCATTCTTAAGAAATTTTTATGAATGATTTAATTTCTTCTAACCTGAATATTTAATTTTCCAGAAGAAGAAAATTTAGAATTTCTGCAGATTTATTAGAATTTATAGAAAACCCCAATGAAGCACAGTTCTTTCTTTTTGTTCTTTTTGGTTGACCGATAAATTAGCCATGTTTCTCGCTTCCAGCTTCTTACAGTGTGAATTTTACTAGCGAAGGTTTGGGAAGCCTAATTTGCACAAACCAACAAGATCTCTCTCAAGTGGCAATCTCTCTGTAATGAAGAGATTCCTGCAAAATAAAATAACATTGCTAATATGAGCATGATCGTAATAAGCTGAAAGTCTCCTACAATGTAACCACATTGCCAAGGATTCTAAATCCTCCAGGCAAAAGATGTTGAGTGTCATTTTTCCAAGATAAATGCATCATTATATTTTTTCCAGGATAATCCGCAAGAGACACTGCATAACTCATCGTGTCCAGTTATAGGGAGAGAGAGACAGATAATACATAAGCAACAGACACTCTAATGAAGTAGGGAGATATTAGACTAGGATAGAAGCCGAGATGAACCCTGTACCCTCATCTAAGGTTTATTATTTCCTCTGTATTTTAGAGGAAAAAATGATTTGTTTCCAGATTGACACGAATGAATATTTAGCGATACAGCAATGAATGGCTTCAAATCATTAATCAGAGTCAAGCCATAATACTCGACTTACAAGGTCAATGGTGCCTTCCTGTCCATGGCAGAACCAACCAAGTCAGTCAAGGATGGCGACGTCACCCAACCAAGTGAGTGGAGCATGGTTGATCCCCCCTCCGCCTTGTCGCACTATTGCATGAACAAAAATCTCCCCCTGGTGATCGTCGACAGATCAACAAGCCCATAAAGAGGGAGCCTGTTGTCGGTTTGAGCAAGAAAGACTGCATGTTCTTTTCCATCTTCTCCTTCCGCTGCTCTTACTGCTGGTGCTCCTGTAGTGACATATTAGGTTGTTGATGATGCATCATAATCACATATTAAGTACTATCATAATAAGATATTAATGTATTATCTACATACAAAATAAACATAAAAACTACTCAATTCCATCCTTGGCATAGAAAAAACATAAGTCACTTAAATAAAGATAAAAGACTATAATTTTATGACTAACACACATCCAAGGAAAAATATCTTGAGAGTTTCTTTTATTATAGCCATTAAAAAGCCCATTAAGAGATAATGGGCTTGCCTAAAGAAGACCCATGGGCCAACCCATGGCTGTCACATGGGCCAGCAGGGAGCCAAGAGAAAGGGCCCATGTGCTCCCTAACTGATTTGGCGCCCTCCCCTTCTTGGGTAGTGGGAGAGCGTCTCCCCCATGTGCAACAAACTTGGTGCCTTCCCTTGGCCAATGGGAAGGCTCCACGGTTTCAAGGAAGGGGGAGAACCAATGAAAGGCCTCCACATTCTCCCCTACCTCCTCTCTCTTCTAACTAATTTGGCACCTTCTCTTTCCTTATTTTGGTACTCAAATTGGTCTATAAATAGACCCCATTCTCATGAATGAGAGATCATCCTCTTTTAGTGCAACTCGTCTCCCTCTCTCCATCGTCTTCTCCCTCTCTCTTCGTCATCTCCTCCCCCTCTCTCTTGCTGTTCTCTCCCTCTCGTCGCGCTCTCCCTCTCTCCGTCGTCTTCCCCCTCTCTCTCGCCGTTCTCTCCCTCTCGTCGTGCTCCTCCCTCTCTTCGTCGTCTTCCCCCTCTCTCTCGCCGTTCTCTCCCTCTCGTCGTGCTCTTCCTCTCTCTGTTGTCTTCTCCCCTTCTCTCTCGCTGTTCTCTCCCTCTCGTCGTGCTCTCCCTCTCTCCGTCGTCTTCTCCCCCTCTCGCCGTTCTCTCCTTCTCTCCATCCTCTTCTCTCTCGTCGCGCTCTCCCTCTCGCTGTTCTCTCCCTCTCGTCGTGCTCTCCCTCTCTCCGTCGTCTTCTCACCCTCTCGCCATTCTCTCCTTCTCTCCGTCATCTTCTCTCCCTCTCATCGTGCTCTCCCTCTCTCCATCATCTTCTCTCCCTCTTGCCGTTCTCTCCTTCTCGCCGTCCTCTTCTCTCTCATCGCGCTCTCCCTCTCTCCGTCGTCTTCTCTCCCTCTCATCGCACTCTCCCTCTCTCCGTCATCTTCTCTCCCTCTCATCGCGCTCTCCCTCTCTCTGTCGTCTTCTCTCCCTCTTGCCGTTCTCTCCCTCTCGTCGTGCTCTCCCTCTCTCTATCGTCTTCTCTCCCTCTCGCCATTCTTTCCCTCTCGTCGTGCTCTTCCTCTTTCCTTCGTCTTCTCTCCCTCTTGCCGTTCACTTCTTCTCGCCGTCGTCTTCTCTCTCGTCATGCTCTCCCTCTCTCCGCCGTCTTCTCTCCCTCTCGCCGTTCTCTCCCTCTCTCTGTCGTCTTCTCTCCCTCTTGCCATTCTCTCCCTCACGTCGCGCTCTCCCTCTCTCAGTCATCCTCTCTCCCTCTTGCTGTTCTCTCCTTCTCGCCGTCGTCTTCTCTCTCGTCACGGTCTTCTTCTCTCTCCGTCATCTCCACTCCCGTCACGGTCTCCCTCTCTCTCTGTCGTCTCTCCCTCTCATCATGGTCTCCCTCTCTCTCCATCGTCTCTCCCTCTCGTTGTGCTCTCCCTCTATCTCCGTTGTCTTTTCTCCTGTCACGCTCTCCCTCTCTCTCCGTCAAATCTCTCTCTCATCGTGGTCTCCTTCTCTCTCAGTCGACTCTCTCTCTCATCGCGCTCTCTCTCTCTCTCTCTCTCCTCTCTCACTATCTCTCTCTTTCTCTTGCGTGTGCTCCCTCTCTCTCTCCCTCTCTCTCTCTCTCTCACTCCCTTCCTTGAGTCCTCTTCCCCATTAGTGACAAGGGGTTAGAAATTTCAAGGATTAGGAGCTTTGATCTCCTCTCTCTTTGCTTCTTCTCACCCCCTTTCAGCCATCAAGCTCTTCTCATCTTGAAGTGACACAAGGTGGGGAGAACTAATTGGCCATAAAGGAGATTTACTTTCAAGCAATTTACATTTCAACATTTAAGTTCTGTTTATGTCTTTCTTTTTATGCTTCAATTTCTTTTATAGAATAACCACAAATATCTCTCTTGAAGTCTTCTTAAATATTTATTGAATATCCACTTATATTTTATTGCAATTCGATGTTTGATTTCTCACTTTTTTGTGGATCGACTTGGACTCACCCTATATTCATTTCCTTTGAATTAAAGTCCAATATACAAATGTTATTTGATTAACCATTAATCCTAACGACAATTTTTGGTTCATCAGTTGTTCTCTTGGGACGTCTCATGATCGTTCTCGTCATCATGGTGTTGTCATTGTCTTGTCTGGGATGCGAAGGGAGGGGGTATCACGATGACAAGGGGAGGGCTTTGCTCGAGATCAAGAAGGCTTTCAACATCCCCAACGGCTCAGCATTGTCTGACTGGGGCCACTTAACAAAAAATAGGGAAAGGACTGCTAGAGGTGGTCTGGTATAAGCTGCGATCCTAACACTGGTGAGATCAAGTGGTCAAGGTCGATTTGTTAGGCAGTAGGTGGAGCACTGTAGAGGAGCCATGGTGACAAAACCTCAGTATGTTGGCAGAGTTTGAGTTGCTAGAGGCATTGAGTTTGGGATCCAATCAGATAGGTGGTGGCATTCTAGAGGATAAGTAACTTCATCCAATCGTCATAGACAACTGATTCATTTACTTCCTTTTTATTTATTATATTAGAGCTCCAATCGGTCTCATTAAATCATCTGCATAAGAATTTTCACTCTTTCTTTCCTTTAATTTTTCTCGCAATTATTTGCAACTTAAAGGTCCTAAAAACTTTGTATCTATCATTGAACATGTTTCAGGGTTTCATACCATCATGTTTGTGCACCTTGGGATCCTTGAGAGAACTCGAATTGTTAGTAACAGATTGGGAGGTGATATCCATTCCTATTTTGACAGCGTTTAGTTCCTAACATGCCTCAATTTGTTTGGAAACCAATTCCATGGGAACAAATCCTAGTTGTGCACCTTGTGATCCTTGATAGAGCTCCATTTATCTAGAGACAAATTACTAAGCAACATTCCTTCATGCCTAGGAAACTTGAATAAGCTCAATTTCTTAGAGGCTTTTCGGTGATGGTTTCAAGGAAAGTATCCCTTCCTATCTTCAGAAATCTTATTGAACTAAGCACTTTTAGATCAATGGTGGAGGCTTGGGAGAAATATTACAATTTTCTATGCTTATTAATGTTTCCAAATATTAATTGCTGGAAAACCTCCCATTGGCCTCTTTTGTAACTCGACTTAATTGGTTCTAGTGAAAAACCAGTCTTTTGGCCCATTTCTTCTCCCTTGCCACAATGCTTCTCAAAATGCTGCTTGGATCAATTTATCCTACAATGATATATATGGGTTGCTGCAAGAGAATATTGGCCTTTGTTTTCCCATGTTGGATATTTTTAACATGGCAGGAAACTAGTTGGAAGGTAATATTCTTGACTCCTTAGGGCATGCACCCTTGTTTTCACTAGATCTGAGTGACAACAATGTATCAGAAAAACTCCCTTACATTTTGATGCGAAATCAGATAGATTTTTCATATACAATCATCTCGATAGAGATATACTCCCAAATGATGCTGATCTGACATTTATAGGATATTTGATCACCAACAACAACAACAACAACTTCACAGTTTACTTCGCTTCAGATTGTCCTACTATTCTCATCTATAAATCATTGATGTTAAATATAATAGCTTTACTCAGATTTTCTCTCACAACCTAGCTTATTTCTACTATATGTCATTACATTCATTGAGAGAGAATCTAATCAAAGATTACATACCCAAACAGTTATGTCAAATGCAGTACCTCTGTTTCATTGATCTTTCTGGAAATAACTTATTTGGAAAACTTTTACCTTGTCTAAACATATTTCATCTTGGATATCAAAAACACCACAAAAGGGGATGATATAGATAGATAGTAGAGCACTAAATGCATATGTGTCCTTCAAATCAAAGAATTTTGCCAGTCTGTATGAAGGTGATCCTCTCTTGGGGATGACTATCCTTGATTTATTAAGCAACACAATTAGTGGAGTTATTCCTAGGGAAATTGGAGCATTGACGGGACTTCAATAATTGAATTTGACAAATAATCACATCCAAGGCAGGCATGGATTGCATTGAAATTTTGGATCTCTGACATAATGAATTAAGGGGTCCCATTCCCGACGAAAATGGTTACACTCCCCTTCCTTTCAAGTTTGAGTGTTGCTTTCAACAGCTTGTTTGGTATGATAATATATGGTGGATAGTTAGCAACATTTTCAAAGAGTAGTCACAAAGGTAATCCAGGATTATGTGGAAAACCTCGCAAAAAATCTTCTTCTACTGAGGGAGCAAAGAAGATGGCAGAAGATGGAGAAGAAATGGGCAACTCAAAGGATTTTCATGATGCTTTACTTTATTCACTTGTTATGGTGTCATTTATTTTGGGGTTTTCGGGGTTTCTAGCTGGCATTGTGATCAATATGACTTGGAGAAGGAAGTATTTCAGAATAATTGATGAATACTTTAATATGTACCAAAGGGATAGTTGAAAATTTTCAATTTCTGGATAGTAGACATGTCAGGACAAGAAGATTTTCAGGCAAACTGATAATCTATTTTTGTAA
Organism: Spirodela polyrhiza; assembly: GCA_024713555.1. Classification (NCBI taxonomy): domain Eukaryota; kingdom Viridiplantae; phylum Streptophyta; class Magnoliopsida; order Alismatales; family Araceae; genus Spirodela; species Spirodela polyrhiza. The sequence continues at coordinate 505,758 of CM046545.1, read as the reverse complement.
GTATTGTTTCAATGAATCTGTATGGTGATATCTAGTGGAATGTTGTGCAAATATCTTCTATTAATTCGAATTCAGTTCCTATAGTTTTGGAAAAATAATGATATCAAATTTTAATGGAAAAATAATTCATATCTTCTTTAGGCACAAATTTATATATATCATGTTGAAATTTATATCACAATTATTTTTCTGCACATTCTTTATTTGTCACTATGAAAGCGTCTGTAAAAGGAGAAACATATAATGGACCATTAAACTGTTGGACTAGGATATGGTGCATATCCATATGAAACAAGACCCTTGTATTGGACGCAAAAAAGTGATGTAACTGAGGGCCTGGGGCCTTTGGGGGACTATATGAAATGAGAAACCATATGACTGATTTTAGCTGATGAAACACGTACCGGAAGACGATCAATCTTCCAACAGTAGAAGCTGAATGCTTGAGGATAGAATAGGATAAGAGAAAACTGATTTTGGTTCTCTGAAACAAGAAGGTTTAAGATCAATTTGCAACTGGGTCCTCACGGTTTATCTCGTCTTGTCACGCGTTTCCATTTCCGTGTTCTATTTGCTCTGTTCTGATTATGAACTGTGAAAATTCCCAACACAGCACAGTTCTTCCTCTTCGTTCTTTTCTTCTTGGGTAGTTATCTTTCTCACTTTCATTTTCTAAGACTTGAAACTACACCGACAAAGTGAAGGTCGGGAAGCCTAATCGCGCAAACCAACAAGATATCCGTTAAGTGGCAATCTTTCTGTAACAAAGAGATTCCAGTAAAATAAAATAATGATGCTGATACGATTAAATTCATCATTAGTTAAACTAAAACTTGGCCTGCAGTGCAACCGGCTCGCAGAAGAGAATCACATGATCATTGGTTAAACTAGAAATGATTTTATTGAGTTCGGAAAATGGTTTCCCAAAACTAGAGTCTGTCATGGACGATCAATCAAGAATAGTTTAAGTTTAGCGCTCAACGTGAAGCTTTTTCCCGTACCATTTCCATGACCATTCTTGGTAAATCTTCCTTTCTAACTCCCAAACTCTTCATCATACCGTTCGTTCGTTCAAGGGTGCCTTGCTCTTTACATGGTAATATTATAATAACCTACCGTGGGCATATAGCCCAGTATTGGATGGAATATGCAGGAAATGAAGAGAGTTATTCGCAGAGCAGGTTGTGTGTCTTTATTGCATTATTATTATGCTGTGCTGAATCCGGCAACTACCCGAGGACTTGTGATTGTTTTCCTTCTCCCTTTCTCCCTTTCCTTGAGGGCACGTCAATAGCAGGACCCTACATCACCACAGCTTCCCCCCTCCTCGCGAGCCAATTGTTCTTCAGCCTGATCGTCTGGTGTCAGCCCACTTTTCTGACCAGACTAGAGATGCTGGGGCCCAGGCCTTTGTTATTTATCCCGTTCTTCAATCGTAGGACCTGCACTTTTTCGGATCACGGAGTGGGCTTTCACCTTAACCAGTCAACCCTTTATGTTTGCCTGCTGTGTTGTCTCGTCTTAGTCGCTCGTTCCCTCTCTCTTCTCTTTCTCTCTCTCTCTCGACTTTGGATTCTTGCATCTCCAAGATTGTGGTCCCAGAAATTGTTTCGCCCCGACCCACTGTCAGAGTGTTTCAGTCAATGACAACTAGGACTTCAGCGGACGACCCAGTGCCGCCCAGTTATCAGGCTTATTTAAACCTTGATTGAGAACCGCATCGCCACCCTCGGCCTTCCGCTCCCCCAATCCACCCACACTGTCGCAGCGCTGCTGCAAGGCTATAAAGCTCCGCATTCGCCTGTCTCGCTGAATCAACAACCCCACAAAGAGAGGGAGTCTGCCGGTGAGAATTTGAGGAAGAAATATGATTTCCTCTCCCCCTGGTGCCGCTAGGACCTTACGGGGCGTCTTCCCCGGAAGACTGATTCTGATCCTGGTTCTCCTCATCGTAGCCTCGTCTGCGTTCGAAGTGATGGGTTGTCTCGACGAGGAGCGCAGGGCTTTGCTCGATATCAAAGCGTCCATGAACAAATTTGACGCCTCGGCGTTGCAGGACTGGGGCTACTCAACACTAGACGACTGCTGCCGGTGGAGAGGTATAGCCTGCGATCCCCTCACCGCTCGCGTGGTCAAGATCGATTTTTACGGCGAGATATGGAGCCTTGAGAAACAGGGGACATGGAATCCGAACCTCACCATGTTGGCGGAGTTTCGGCAGCTCGAGATTTTGAATTTGGGGCTCAATCTCATGGGCGGTGAGATTCCACCGGGTAAGTTAACTCTCCCCAATCAAGGCAAATAACGGGTTCGTCCATTTCGTTCCTTTTTAGCCATAACAGCGTTGAGATTAGTCAACGCAAGTGGAAGTATTGGACGACTTATCCCTCTCATCGAATCATTTCGTAAAGAACTTTCTCCTTGTTCTGTTTTCTTTTGTGTCGCAGCTGTCTGCGGCCTAAAGAAGCTGAAGATTCTAGATCTGTCCTTCAACGACCTGACGGGTCCACTCCCACCGTGCCTGTGCGACCTGAGCGCCTTGGCAGAGCTCCATTTAGCCTTTAACCGCTTGCAAGGCATCGTTCCTCCCTGTTTCGGCAGCTTTCACTCCTTGACGCTTCTCAGTTTATTCGACAACCAGTTCCAGGGTGACTACGCCCCCTGGGTGTGCAGCATGCAGTCCCTGACGCAGCTCCAGCTATCCTACGACACCAACTCTGGCAGCATCCCGGCTTGCCTCGAAAATCTGCACAAGCTCAAATATCTGAAGCTTGGGGGTAGGAATCTGACTGGGACCATCCCTTCTTCCATTTTCCATAATCTAACCAACCTGGGCACTCTAGAAATCAACAGCAATGAGCTGGAAGGTACCTTCAAGTTCTCAGCTTTAGCCAACCTTTCCAAGCTCAAAGAAGTAGACATCTCCTCCGGGGAAAAATTTGATGTCGACACCGAAAGCCCTGCTTCTTGGGTTCCTTCCTTCCAGCTCTCTTTCTTGTCCATACGTTATTGCACCGTTAATAATTTCACCGGTCGGAGTGTCCCTACCTTTCTATGGGGCCAGAGAGCGATGAAAATTTTGTTTCTCAGGGACGCCTCGATCATGGGGCCCCCGCCCATCGGTCTCTTCTGCAACTCCAGTTTGGGTTCTCTAGACCTCAGAAACAACAAGATTTCTGGCTTGCTTGATGTGCCTTGCCGCAATGCTTCCGACAGTGCATACGAAATCAATTTAACGAATAACCTTATCAGTGGACCACTACCTGAGAGTATTGCCCTTTCTTTCCCAAAGTTGAATATTCTTAGGATTGCCGGAAACGAATTGGAAGGACAGATTCCCCCATCCTTGGCTTACAGACAGCTGGTTCTAATAGATCTAAGTTACAATCGTTTATCCGGTGAGCTGCCCCATGCTTTTACAAGGAATCAGAGTTTACTGTTTTATTTAAGTGTGGCTAACAACGAGCTCCAGGGGGAGATGCTCCCAGTTGATGCTTTTATGCCAAAACTAGCAATCTTGATTGTCAATAACAACAGATTCACAGGGTCACTTCTCCCAAAGCTGGCCAACTCTTCTCTTCTTTCTATCATTTATGCAGCAAAAAATCAGTTCACAGAAAATTTCTCTCAAGGCCTACCTCTTCTCCCATACTTGAGAATATTTTCCATGAACGAAAATCATATTGAAGGATACATACCAAGAACTTTGTGTCAACTGTGAAACATACGAATATTAGATCTTCATCAAAACAACCTGTCAGGAGAAATTCCACATTGTCTTCAGAATATTTCTTCTTGGAACTCGAGCATCGAGCTTAATGATGAAATATGGCTAGATAGCGGCATTGCAGACCCACTTCTGAAGTTCTTTTCAAAGAAGCTCCTATTGAATTACACATCTGATATTCTTTTCAAGGTGACTATCCTTGATTTATCAGAGAACAAGATTCATGGTGTTATTCCATCAGAAATTGGAGATTTGAAAGGGCTTCGTACATTGGCCTTATCGAGAAATCGGATCCAAGGCTCTATACGCATCTCTATAGCAAATATGGACAAGTTGGAAAGCTTAGATCTCTCTCACAATAGACTCAGTGGTACCATTCCCAAGGAAATGGTTCAACTCAGTTCTCTTAGTGATTTAAGCCTTGCTTTCAACAATTTGTCTGGTACTATCCCCTATATTAAACAGCTCTCAACTTTTGAAGAGAAAAACTTCGAAGGTAATCCAGGGTTATGTGGACGGCCACTTAGAAAGGATTACTGCTCCCACATGGAGATAACAAATGCGACCAGAAATGATACCAGACGATTAGAGGATGTCTTATTTTACATATTTTGTGTCGTCTTCTTTTCTTGGAGTTTTTGGGGATATCTTGCTGGCCTTTTCTTCAGTCTCAGGTGGAGGATGAGGTATTTCAAAGTCATTGATGGTTTCTACGACATGTACCTACGGAATCTTTGAAAACTCGCACAATACTCGTCTGGAATAACATAGAACATTTGCATGTGAACTGTTAACTTCTTAATTTAGAAGTTTTTAACTGATTTTGTTCATGGTGATCCCTAGTTTGGACTCCAGGGAACATTCCTTCAAAAGGTCACTGCTAATTCTTACTCCATCAAAGTTCTTATCAGTTCTCATAGAATCGGAGGAATGTATCTTACAAAATGGTAACTAATGAATTACTTATTATTACCTCAAAGAACCACATCTGGTGGATCAAACTATAGTTGACTTCCCTCTTTTAACCATAGATAAGCTATTTATAGTTAACTTTTCTAACTTTGATTATTTATGAAAGACGAATACATAAGCTATTAGTAAAGATTGTATTGCACAGTCAACTGGGCATAAAAAATTTACATCTGATTAAGGTAATTTATCAACTAGGGTTTATGAGATACTCGTCCTTTTAATCAGACACCAATGGTTGCGACTAATCTTCTTGAAACTGCAAGACGGTCAATCTACCTAGGGCACACTGCTTAACTTGAGACCGTTATGAGAGATGTACTGGATGTAATTTGATTTCATCAACTAGCTAGAGAGTTAATTTATTGCTAGCTCACTAGGAGGTATTTAGCACAAAGTAAGATATTATGATAGTTTATATAATACATAAACAAAGGCCAAAAAAATAATAGGCCTAAACGCAATAAGCTATTTTCTGTATTGACTTGAATCAACTCAACTGAGTCAAAAGGCACGATAAAACCAGAAAGAAATTATACTCTTAGATTTTCTCCCTGAAAGGGAATTGGGTGGATGACACAGAGGGCTAGCCAGAAGGTCCTACGTCTTGGATGTGTGAGCTACTCCAGCTCAATTAGACTGTGCGAGACATCATTATGGCCACAAGTTCATGAAAAATCTCCGTGGAAATAACTCCTGATGTTTCTTGGACTGCGTAGAATTCAAAGGGAAAGTTTTCAGGGTTCTGGAGATCACAATGCAAAGCGCTAAGACTGTTTTCTTCATTTAATGCCCCATATTTATATGTATTGCTGCGTTACATCGTCCATTTTATGACGGCCCATTAGTTGCAATGGCCGAAGGTGTATCCTCAATGATGTCACGATCTTATAACGAGTCAACTCGCCAGTCACGTTGGAATGATCGTTTGCCTCGTCTATAAACGCAGTAAACAGCACCAGCTCGTCGACAGATCATTGTGGGGCCAACGAGAAGCCGTCGTATTTGCATATCGACGCCCGCCAGGGATCAGATACCCTTGAAAAGATGATGGTCAAAAGCTGATGGAGGCCACTGACTCGGAGGACATGGTAATCCGCAGGACTGCGGACAATGAGAGAGGATGCGCAGTGCGACAGGACACGATATGCCCCGGACCATACGGCTCGTTGGGTCTGCCATAGTTAGTATTCTTTATTATGATGATTATTACGGCGATTCGCTGAACAGGCCGTCAATTAAGACAGGGCCCCGTTGATTGGGTGCTGGTCTGATGTTAAGCCTTCCCCTTTCGCTCTAACATCTTAAGGCACAAAAAGAAAGGGCATTGAAGTAGCCTCACGAATGGGGCTCTTAGTGTGCCCTGATCAGTGCTCCCAAGTTGCAGAGTGCCGGGGAGAAGGAAGGACACCGTTCACATGGAGATCTTCCACACAACGAGGCCCTCCAGCATGACCTCTCGGATCCCTTGGATTCGGCAAGTTGCACTCCCTGGTCCATTAACCAGTTCTAGGGAACCATTCCACACAATTGTTGTTGAAGTAATTGGACTGGGCCCAAATACATATGATAGGTTAATTAGGCCTGATCCATTAGATCTTAGTTAGAGGGTATTTTCGTCTCTAGGGTTTATGTATCAATCCCTATGAATTATGTTGTTGTTGGTCCGCCCCATTACTATTCTATTCTCTTTCTCTCTCTTCTCTTCTCAATATGCCATCAGAGCGAACTTTTGGATTAAGGCTCTCCATTTTGGGATAAAGTTTTTCATTAAATCCTTGGAGATCTTAGGTACCGTAGAAAGGACACGACATTTAAGGGACGGTGAGTTGAGTGCTGGATAAAAGGTTTAAAGCAACGTGGGGTGCATGCATGACGTCTAAAAGGGTTAAGGAGAAGGGGAAGCATGACCAAGCCCAATTACTTCAACAATTGTGCATCTCCTACTCTCTTATCCATCAAGAGCTATTGCACAACATTATGAAGGAAAGATCCCTTTCAAGATAGGTAACCTTCATCATCTCAAACACGTTCACTTCGAGGGTACCCAGCTCGATATGATCATCCCTTTCCATCAGCGCCAACCTAACCCCTTACCACATGATTGTCTTAGAGACGATCGATTAGAAGGCTGGTGGAGCATGTACCCAAGCTCCACCAATGGAGGCAACGATGTCAAAGGATGCCATGTCATCTGCAGCCATCCCACGTCATCGTTGTCAGACTCAATTGAAGGATCCGAATTTCCTTTATTATTAGGCTTAATTTTTGCTCATTTTACTTGATCTTATTGTAGTCTTCTTTTTCATTCCAAGGCCTATAAATAGGCTTAAGAATTTCTTGAATTGGTGGCTAATTTTGGGATTAAGAAAGGTATCTTTCCTAAGAACGTGCCCTAGGGGATCTGTGCGACTGCCGCCACCTGTAGCCACCGCCGTCGCATGGGTCCCACCCTGCTCCAAGGTCAACCTTCCCTCTCCAGACGAACCCTCCACCAGCTCTCGCGCACTCCTCTTTGTGCTAACAGCCTCCCGTCAGTTCACTGATCGTGCACGGCAGACTTCCTTCCATGCACGTCCGCGAGACCTAACCATTTGGACGGACGACAGAACACTCCGCAGCCGCGAACGTCCTCCGTGTCAGCGTCAGGCGTCTGCTGTCGAGGAACAACTCCGCCGGATCATCGTCCGCACGCGACGAGCTCCTCTCCACGGCATCCACACGACTCCTCGCCCCGCAGCCGCGGACGTCCTCCACGACAGCGTAAAGCGTCCGCCGTCGAGAAATGGTTTTGCCGGATCGCCGTCCACACGCGACGAGCTCCTCTCTGCGGCGTCCGCGCGATTCCTCGCCCCGCAACCGCAGACGTCCTCTGTGATAGTGTCAAGCATCCGCTGTCGAGAAACGGTTCTGCCGGATCGCCGTCTGCACGCGACGAGCTCCTCTCTGCAGCGTCCACGCGACCCCTCACCCCGCAGCCGCGGACGCCGCAGAGAGGAGCTCGTCGCATGCAGACGGCGATCCGGCAGAACCGTTTCTCGACAGCGGATGCTTGACACTATCACAGAGGACGTCTGCGGTTGCAGGGCGAGGAATCGCGCGGACGCCGCAGAGAGGAGCTCGTCGCGTGTGGACGGCGATCCGGCAAAACCGTTTCTCGATGGCGGACACTTTACGCTGTCGTGGAGGACGTCCGCGGCTGCGGGGCGAGGAGTCGTGTGGATGCCGTGGAGAGGAGCTCGTCGCGTGCGGACGATGATCCGGCGGAGCTGTTCCTCGACAGCAGACGCCTGACGCTGACACGGAGGACGTTCGCGGCTGCGGAGTGTTCTGTCGTCCGTCCAAATGGTTAGGTCTCGCGGACGTGCATGGAAGGAAGTCTGCCGTGCACGATCAGTGAACTGACGGGAGGCTGTTAGCACAAAGAGGAGTGCGCGAGAGCTGGTGGAGGGTTCGTCTGGAGAGGGAAGGTTGACCTTGGAGCAGGGTGGGACCCATGCGACGGCGGTGGCTACAGGTGGCGGCAGTCGCACAGATCCCCTAGGGCACGTTCTTAGGAAAGATACCTTTCTTAATCCCAAAATTAGCCACCAATTCAAGAAATTCTTAAGCCTATTTATAGGCCTTGGAATGAAAAAGAAGACTACAATAAGATCAAGTAAAATGAGCAAAAATTAAGCCTAATAATAAAGGAAATTCGGATCCTTCAATTGGGTCCGACGGCGAGCCCGCTCTTCTCCAAAGTATCCTTGATGTCAACTTCTCTATGTTCAAACGCCCAAGGTCCACTCTTAACCCTTTTAGTGAATGTGTGCATTGATTTCATCTCATTTTTCCTCGTTTGTGATTCCACCGCCATCGGGTTTAGCCGTGTGGGCTCGTGACTAGCCGTGTGGGCTCGTGATTTGTCGTGTGGGCTCGTGATCAGCCGTGTGGGCTGTGTTTTCCTTGTTTGGAGACCGATTGAGATTTTGAAATGTAGAGCTTTGATTTATCACAATGATTTGAGACAATCCTCCAGGCCTCAACTAAGGAATAGAACGGTCTTCTTAGTGTCACGCAGCCGGCTTTAAAGGTTCGAATCTAAATGTGTGAGTTTTGTGGCCTGCTAGTTATTCATTTCATTTATAGCATATCACATTTGTGTCAATCATATTCATCCTACATCAAAGGCACTCTATAGTTCTCACTCTCCGCCAACATTTAGGAACTGGAGATGCATGTATTTACTTGAACTATGGTCTAGAGATCAAAACTAGTTCACTCTTCTCCTCAGACTAACAACCATGATGGTGTCATGTTCCTTCTCTTTATTGGCAGCAGATTCCCTAGCTTCTTCGTGATCCACAACAGACTATACTATCTACGTATGTTGGTGACTTCCAACCCACAGTTATATCCCCTCTCACTCTTCCCATACTTGAGCATGACATTCATAAATCTGGAAAGGCAACAAACTTCACAGTCAGCTTCGCTTACCTAGTCCTCATATATCCTCTCATGAATATTATATTGATTTATCATATAATTGTATTCATGGAATTTTCCCCATAGTGTATCGCGACCCTAACTACGCCCGCTCAGTGACTCATCTCAATGCTGCCACAAATAACTAGGAACTGCTTAGCCAATGTTCTATGCCACAGGCCTTTAGTTATATTGAATTTTAGTCATAGGCTATCATGGAGTCGTTCTATAACCTGATTAGATATCATATTACATTTTATTTTTGAAATCTTCCAGAGTATCCAGCAGAAGAAGAGATGAACCCCGACCATGCTTATAAGCCCAATTTTAATTCGGCTTTTCGATCACAATAGACTCAGGACATCAGTCGGTTAAGGTTCATCTTCACACGCGAGACGGACGTGCGAACTTGAGAAACTAACGGCTCATTCTCGCGGAGCGGATCTGAAAGAAACACACCTTTCTCTGCCTTTATTGGGTATGTACCATTTTCGTGTGAAAGTGGGTCATCCAAAATGGCCAGTAGGGCCCTCTACTTATGGGCCATGGTTCGAAAATGAAACAGAAAGAGAGCGAAAGTGTAATTAAGCTAAAAATGCATCCGCAGTACAAGCACTTTGCTGAAGAGTCTACATCTTCAACATATAAAAGTTTTTGGTATCATTTTTTCCCACTTAAATACACTTCCAATCACTACAAAGTATATTAGATCTGAAACTTGAATCTGTTATTGATAAAGGGAAAATGAAAAAATAAAATGACAATGAATGATGAAAAGATCATACCTGGATCCATTCAAAGGTTGTGGATGACCTTTTGGATCAACACAGAGGAGTCCAAGCCTTACCCCTAGAGTGATGGGATGCCCAAAGATCGACTCATGATGTGTGACCCAAGGACCATGACCCCTTATTTACAGCCAAAGGGTAGTTTGCCTCTTTATCCTTACAAGTGATGACATTAAGAATAGGTGTAGTCTCTGTACATATTTATCTTTATGAACATACTTACATGTGATGATGTAATCTTAAACACTGAAACTTAGGTGAATCACTTCCAGTGAGATTAACTCAATGATAGGCTCATCGTATACCATTCATATGTAGTTTGTCCAAATTGAGATTAAATCCAACAAACTAGCCTCATGTATGTGATAGACCATTCAGAACTCACCATTTGGGATGTGTTCTAGAGAGATGAAGAAAAAAAGGGAGGCAAGGAAGGAGGGATGGTGGGAGAGAGAGAGAGAAAGAGAGAGAGAGAGATGTATATGGGATGTATATGGGATATAAAATATGCAACTAACTGAATGAAATTTGTAGAGGATAAGACAATTTTTAAGGATGATTCATAAAGAGTTTACCTTAATCCACTAGAATGGAGAATTTGGATCTAGTAGTCTACGAAAAGCTCATAGTAGGGTATTTGACTTCTTATTTATTAGATAAAATTGTTGCATGGTGAGGGATCAATGGTAGATCAAATTAGTGGCTAACATAATCTCTCAATTGACTAGAGAAATGTGGACTATTAGAAAACACACAAGTAGAGGAGTGATACTTGGTCAACTAAAGGGTAGTCAATACTGCTTGGTCTTGATTCCCACTTGGATTATTGCAGGAGAACTTGATGGAATTTTTGAGAAAGATCAGAAAACCCTCTTTAGATATGAGTAGAAAAGAGAGGAAGGAAAAGGGGAGGAGAGAAGAGGGGCATGAAGTGGGAAAAGGGGAGGTAATTAGTCCTCACAACTAACTCCAATTGAGAGTACAAGGTTCTTATAACTAACATTAATCAGCTTTACAAGCTGATGAAGTAAAATTCTTCTTCCAAAATGATCTTTTCTTACATGGAGGAATTCTATTTACAAACCAGGGAAGGAGCAAAGAGAAAAAAAAGATTAAAATTCTAATGATAGAGCTAGTTACTATTGAAGGGTCATTTGTGCTGACGTGGTGCTGCTGGACGAATCTGGGTCAATAAGTGTCAATCACACATTATTTCAAATGGAAGAGACCAATCAGGAGCTTATAAAATAGGTGCCTCAGTAAGTAATCGTTTTATTTCAGAAAAAGATTCAAAATATTTCTCATCAAAATTAAAAGGCACATCTTTAGATAATAACATGATGAGAGGTTTAGAAATTTTCGAAAAATCTTGAATAAATTTTCTATAATAACCTACATGGCCCAAGAATGATCTAATCTGTTTTACTGAATTTGTGGGTTGTATTTTAGATATAACATCAATTTTCACTTTATCTACCTCCAAACCTCTTTCATTCACAATATGTCCCTACACAACTCCTTCTCTAACCATAAAATGTGATTTCTCCCAACTCAAAATTAATTTTTTTTCTATACATTTCTTCAGCACATGGTGTAAATGGTTTAGGCAATCATGAAATGATTCACCAAAAACCAAAAAATCGTCCATAAAAATTTCCATGTATTTTCTAGTCATATCAGAAAAAATAGACAGCATACATCTTTGAAATGTAGCTGGAGCATTATATAATCTAAAGGGCATACGTTTAAAAGCAAAAGTACCAAATGGACAAATAAAAGTCATTTTTTCTTGATCTGAAGGATTTATATAAATTTGATTATAATCAGAATATCCATCTAGAAAACAAAAGAATCTTTTTCTAGCTAATTTTTCAAGAATTTGATCAGTAAATGATAGAGGAAAATGATCTTTTCTAGTTACTGAATTTAATTTTCTGTAATCAATACAAACTCTCCAACCAGTGGTTAATCTTGTTTGTATTTACTCCCCATTTTCATTTTTTATAACCGTGATTCCTGATTTCTTTGGTACCACATGTGTAGGACTAACCCATTTACTATCTGAAATAGGATAAATAATATCAGCAGCCAACCATTTTAAAATTTCCTTTTTTACCACTTCCGTCATGTTAAGATTTAATCTTCTTTGTGGTTCTCTACTTGGTTTAGCTCCTTCCTCTAAATATATACTATGCATACACACATTCATATCAATGCCTCTAAGATCATCCATTTTCTAACCAATAGCTTTCTTATTTTTTCGAATTACTTTTATTAATTCTTCCTCTTGCTCATTATTCAAATCAGCTGCAATAATGATAGGGAATGAGTTATTTTCCTCCAAAAATACATATTTTAAATTAGAAGGAAAAGGTTTTAGCTCTAAATTCGTGTGATCTTCTTCTTTCTTCTCCCCTAAATTGATGTTTTCGATTTCCTTTAATTCTTCCATCACACAATCATCAATAATATCTGGACCATCATAATCATCTAAAAATTCTATGGTATGACAATCATACACTTGAGATTTCTTAAGATCATTTGATACCTCAAAGATTTTAATTTCTACTGATTGATCTCCACATGAAATTTTTGTAATACCTATGGGAAAATCAATATTCATCTTTGTTGTATGCAAGAATGGTCTCCCTAAGATGATAGGGGTGTTATAAAACTGTCCATTAAAATCCATTTTTAGCACTACAAAATCAGCTGAAAATTTACATCCTTTCACTATTACTATCACATTTTCTAAAATACCTTTAGGATTTTTAATTGATCTATTAGCAAATTGTAATGTGACAACAGATGGTTTAAGGTTAGAAATATTAAATTTATCACAAACACTTGCAGGCAATAAATTAATACTAGCACCGGTATCAAGTAATGCATTTTGAAAAATAAATCCACTAATATCACACGAAATTAAAGGAGCACCAATATCTTTTAATTTATATGGAACTTGATTTAATAGTAAAACACTAGCATGCATAGATAATTTTTCTACTCTAGGTGCTTTTTTTGGCGTACATATTTCTTTTAAAACTCTAGCATATTCAAGAATATGTTCAATTGTAGTAAGTAAAGGAAGACTAATTTGCACATCTTGTAAAATTTTCTTTATTTCTTCATTATGTTTCTTTTTCTTTCTTTGTCTAGGTTCGAGAGCTTTAGGAAATGGAATTTTCGTTCTTTCTTTTAGATTTTCATTGGTAGAATCTAAAAGTTCTTCATTTTCTTCTTCTTGATTTTGTTTTGGACTGTCCACCTTTTCCTCTTCTTCTACTATTTAGGGATAAGGATTAGGTAAAATTTTTCCACTCTTTAATACATTTACTGTCCTAACATTATCATTTCGTGGGTTTTTTCCTAGGTTCATACTACTAGACTCTCCTTGCTGAAATCCAACAGTTGGGCATTTTCTTAGATTTTGTATGATTTGACTAGATAGTTGTCCCTCTTCTCTCCTATTTCCAAGAGCTTCTATAATTTTTTTTTGTTGCAACATCATTTGATTCATAGTTTGCTACATCATTTGACTCATTTGTTGCATCATTTCCATAACATCAGGTTGATTATGAGAGGGTTGAATTTTCTGAAATCTGTTTTCTTGTTTTGGACAAAATTCAGAATTTAAATTGGGTCTAAGTGCTTCTGGATTTTGAATATTATTTGGGTCTCTCCATGAAAAGTTATTCCTCATATTATGATTATAAGAATTAGGAAAAGACTCCCTATTTCTATTAAAATCATGGGTTACTTGTACTTGTTCTTGCATAGGCTGAAATGATTGATCTAAATTATAACATTGAAATTCAGAATGCTTATTTTCACCATGCATAAGATATGAATTATTTGAACTAAATGGAGGATTAGGAAGCTTCTGAAAATTCTCAATAAATACATCAAGCTTATCTAACTTTTTATTAATTTGATTAACCTCATTTCTTAGATTAGATTCATCTTGATGATGAAATTTATACATTCCTCTCCTCTTATCCCTATCATATAATTCAAAAGAGGCTTGATCTCTCGAATTTTCACTTAAATTTTTATAAAGGCTGTAAATCTCATCAGGGGTCTTCTCTATAAATGCTCCTCCACATATAGAATCAACCATATTCCTATGTTGTTTTAGTAATCTATCATAAAAAATTCTATTGAGCTGCCACTTAAGTATAGCATGATGAGGACATTTTTTAAGTAAATCTTTGAATTTTTCTCATGTTTCATGCAAAGTTTCTCCTGGCCTTTGAGCAAAACTCCATATATGTTTTCTCATGTTTTGAGTTTTTCCTAAAGGATAAAATTTTTGAAGAAAAGCCTGTTCTATATCTTTCCAACTAGTTAATTCTCTAAGGTAGATAGCCAATAACTAGCCTTATCCCTAAGTGTATGAGGAAATAATTTCATCTTAATAATTTCTAGTGTAACTTGAGGGAGATTAACTAAATCACATACCATATGAAATTTTTCTAAATGCTGATGAGGCTCTTCTAAAGGTAATCCATGAAAATTAGGAAGCATTTGGAAAATTCTTAGATTTATTTCAAATTTAATAGTGGGTGCCAATGGAACTCTAATATTAGATACCCTTTGAAATGAATCAAGGATATAATGATTTTTCATGGCCATAGGATTGTTCTCAGTTTGACATGTGCTACCTTCAGGATCCATCGAAATTAATTTTTCTTTAGAATTTTTAGTTTTAGGCAAAATAATGAGAGGATTCTCTAGTCTTTGATGTAAAGATCTTCTACCATGCATAAAAATAAATAAATTCGAGGCAAAAATTTAATAATCATTACCCTCCTTCAGTTTGCTCCTATCTTTGCTCTGTTACTCTTCGTGGTACTCTTTTTTTATTTTTCTGTAAGACAAAAATAAAAAACAAGAGTTATATTTTTTTATATTCTAAAAGAAAAATAGAAAATTACCAAATATTATGTCATACATCCCCAACAACGGCGTGCCAAAATTTGACGTGAATTAATCATTGTATAATAAATCACGCAAATTTAAAATTTTTATAAAACTAGAAAGGACCAATTCTTGGAATTTTAAATGTTTATCAGAGTGAATAAATAAATTATAAATCAATAAAAGATTCCAAAAATAGTGGGAAATTTCCAGGTCGATCATAGAGATGTCATATAATATCAGGTAATATTTTAAAATTTTCCTGAAGGAATGTAATTTTTTATGAATTTTTTAACTAAATGATAAATATAATTTATTTAATAAATGTGAGAAGGAAATAAGACAATGACGTCAGTTGACGTCAGTGCTTGAAGAACACGAATCGAGCGAAAACAGAGTTCTGACCTATGATTCTTTCGTAAGCGATTACTGTGAAATTAATAGATCAAATTTAGTTCTGTAAAAGCCCGAAGAATCTTAACTCAAGTACGAAATAATTTGGATGTTAAAATCGTGCCAAAGATTACTAATTTAAGTGAAAATAAAGTTTAAAATAGGAAAAACAGAGTTTTGACTTCGCAGCGGCGATCGCCGGAATTCTACGTGTTCAGAAAAGAAATCGTGCAATGTCCACGGCCTTGAAGGCTCTCCTTGGACAAAGATGATGTGGGTGATCTCTAGAACTTCTTTCAAAGCCCAGAAATCAGTGGAATGGATCGCCAAATCGTTTCCAGCGGTTGTCACCCGGCGGAACTGAAAATGGCGACTTGCGGCCCTCCGGCGACTGTCACTCGGTGGAGGTGGGATGGAGATGGGGTGCGTCTCAGGGGCTTCGTCCTCAAGTCAACGTAGCGAGAGGAGGCCCTTTATCGCATCTGGTACGCTCTTCGGAGGTGGCGACTCGTCTCTCGGCGGATCGTCCTCTTCCCGACGATGGCTTGTTTGTCGATCAAGCGGAGATGATTTCTTCGTTGAGTTCGCGATGTTTTGTCCAGAATCCTACACCAATTTCAGCCACAATGCTCCGCGAATCACGTTGACTAAGTTTTTGCTGAATTTTTGGTGATTTTTGCAGCTTAATCGCTCTTCGAAAATTGTGATTTCTTTGCCGATTGTCTACCTGCGAGAGAGAGAAAGAGGGAGAGATGAGATAAGTACTAAAATGCCCTCAATCTATGAGGTCATAAGGATCATTTTATATCGGTCATTGAGGGACATTTATGTCATTTATAAAATATGCAGGAAAAAGTAAGGCGCGGGGTTTAGTCCCACATTGGTTTTCTAGGCGAGTTTCACGCGCATATGTTACGGGCGGTTCTTTACCCATCAATAGGTACAAATCACCTGCGTTTATACGAACACTCCTTGCCCCCACGCCCAGCTGGCCACTGGTGACGTGGAAGGGGAGTGACGCACACGTCAGCCGCTTGAGCACCTAGCTCGCGGTCCGCTTCGCCAGCCGCTTGAGCCTCGAGCTCGCGGTCTGGTCCTTAGCTGCTCGAGCCTTGAGCTCGCGGTCCTTAGCCGCCCAACGGCTCTGCCCGACTGGGCCTCCGACCTGCTAGCGGGCTCGGTTGGCCGGCGGATGTTTTTGCTTTTCTCATAAATATTTTTTTTTTTCATTTCTCTCAACAAAATAAAATTATAAAATCATGTAATTAAGCAAAAATTCATATTAATCAACTAGAAACCACTTCTCACAATTTAACACAAAAATAAGTCTATTTATCATGAGTTAAGACTAAAAACATCATCTTACTAAAATATTAACTCATGATAATGAAGACTTATCAGTGCTCCAACAAAAAAGTGATATTAGATGAAGATGGAAGCCAATATGTGCCGTGTTACCCTCCTCAAAAGTGTATAATTCTCTTTTACTAGAGTTTGGAAAAAAAATGAATTGTACATAGAATTACATGAATCTTACCTTTAGCAAAATAAAAATGAAAGGCTTCAAATCAATGAACAGAGGCAAGCCATTATCATGCCTCACGAAGGAACCCAATGACATTGTCCAGTTTGCAAAGCGCACATCGCTACTAGTCAAGGATGGTTGTGCCAATCGACTAGATGATTAGGGACTCTGGTACTCACTACCCGCAGTGGTGGGGCAAATGTCACAGCCCCACCATTTGAAGGGATGGCACCACCACCAAAGGAGATGGCCAGCACAGGGATCGTGCCATACCGTCATGATCAACCTAGGTTCTAGGATCCTAATTTTATCCATTATTAGGGTTTTCCCTTCCTTTGATTTCCTTTAATAAATATTGAACCTATAAGTAGGGTCAACACTATAATGGACAGTTTGGTGAATTTTGGAAGTTAAGTATTGTTCTCAGAATTCACTCTCAAGTTTCCTTTCAGCTGCTGCCGCTGCCACCATTCATAACCACCACTGCCATCGCTGCTGTTGAGAGGCAACCACTGCGGCACCCGTCTGCTTGCTATGAGGGCACGATTCCCCTTTTCCAGTGATCAGCCATTCAGGATGATCATCTAGGTTCCCTTGTTGCTGATTGCACCATCTCCAACCCCTTATGCATCATCGTCCACAGCCCACATACGTCACCATCCACAATTCCTCGTGGTAAACACCCTTCTGGTTGTTTGCGCACCCTCCACCCCTTGTATGCGATGATTCACCTAGCCGCTCGTCAAGCCATGGAAACATCAAAGTCCTCCATCAAGAGGGCACACGAAATTGGCCATCAGTCTAACTGCAATCACCTTGTCAAAGAGCTTGATCTAAGAGTGAAGATTGATCAGAGGGGTTTTCAGTCCCTGTCCTCTGCCATCTTAAGTAACTCGAGGCTCACTGCACTAGCCCATTGCACTGCACTAACACTAAAGGTCTTCTCTTCACTCTTTGGTGATTCATATTATTTCATCTATTATTTTTTTGGGTGTTTTCTCGTGTGTTTCCCATCACCAACAGATTTAATATAATAAATTTCTGTCTTCACGTTGTCAAACATTGGAGATTTTAAATTTGAACTTTTATTTATTGCGATGTTTGTAAGATAATACTCTTTACCTAAACGAGGAATGGGGCCGCATTATACATTCAATATATTGTCCTTTCTAACACCAAAACTTTGCATTATACCGTTTGTTGAAGTGTGCCTTCCTCTTTACGACGTGGTATTATAACCTACCATGGGCATGCAGCGTAGTATTGAACAGAATATGGAGGGAATGAAGAGAGTTATCCGCAAGACAGGTTCAGTATCTTTGTCGAATCATTATTATGCTATGCCAAATACGGCAACTATCCCTGAACTTTTGATTGGCTCCCATCTCCCTTTTCCCGCGGGCAAGTCGAAAGCAACACCCTTCATCACCACAGCTTTCTGATGGTGCAGCAGCTTGTGGAAACCCCGATCCTCGTCTCGCCGTCCAATTGTTCTTCAGCCTGATAGGCCGGTGTAGGCCAAAAAGAAAAAGGGACAGCGCACGCTGCAGGCAGTTAGGGTGACGGATGAAGAGGAGAAGCGGAACTGGGTGGAAGTGGGCATTGAGCTGAAGTTTGGACACATCTAGAAAATAATTCTTTCTTTTAGTAGACAAGATAGTCCATGCATTGATGATGTTTCGAACCCATGAGACATCTTTTACCTGAATAATTCGTCGCCGTCGGGCGAAATCTTACTGGGCAGGGAAAAAAGGCATTGATGACGGCTAAGAACAAACAGTCTTTGAAGTCCCGGTCAATGTTTTTGACCAAACTAGAGATGCTGGGACCCAGGCCTTTGTTATTTATTGCGTTCTTCAATAGCAGGAACTGCATTTTCTCTGGTCCTGGAGTAGGTTTTTACCCGAAACAGTCATGGGAGTGTGGACTTGACAAACGAACAGCTCATTTTACGGACTGAAGCTCAAAGAAACACGCCACCCTCTGCCTTTGTTAGGCGCGGACCCTATTCTTGTGAAAGCGGCTAATCCAATATGGTCAATAGGAGCCTCTCTTTAGCGGATCAGGTTTCTAAAATGAGAGGCAAAAAGAGCTTGTAAGGAAGTGGCTCTTGCCATTATGAAAGAAGAAAGCACCGCCTAGCTTGGAGGAGAGCCGTAGACAGTTCTACAGTTTTCAAGAAGACAGCCGCCACCTATTAATGGTGCATCGTCTTGGAAGTCGAAAAATAGGTTTATGGCTTAATAACGTCCCTCACAAATTGGTGGGGGGCATCGTTCATTTCCATTTATAAAACTCATTCATTCCTTATAAAGGTGGTGATCCTTTTCTTAGCTATGTGGATGATACTACCTAATTATTGTATGCTAATCAGATACAATGATAATAAATACCATATTAATTAATACCCAATGTAGTCAGATAGAATGTAAACTACTAATGGATTATAGATTATATTTCCTCAAAGTTATTTCATTTAAATATTATTCTTAAGAAATTTTTATTAAATTATTTAATTTCTTATAGCCTGAATATTTTAATTTTCCAGAAGAAGGAAATTTAGAATTCTGCAGATTTATTAGAATTTATAGAAAACCCCAATGAAGCACAGTTCATTCTCTTTGTTCTTTTTGGTTGACCAATAAATTAACTATGTTTCTCGCTTCCAGCTTCTTAGAGTGTGAATTTTACTAGCGAAGGTTTGGGAAGCCTAATTTGCACGAACCAACAAGATCTCTCTCAAGTGGCAATCTCTCTGTAATGAAGAGATTCCTGCAAAATAAAATAAAATTGCAAATATGAGCATGATCGTAATAAACTAAGCTGAAAATCTCCTGCAGTGTAACCACATTGCCAAGGATTCTCAATCCTCCACTCGAAAGACGTTTGAGTATCATTTTTCCAAGATAAATGCATCATTATATTTTTTGCAAGATAATCCGCAAGAGACACTGCAGAACTCATCGTGTCTAGTTCTAGGGGGAGAGAGACAGATAATACGTAAGCAACAGACACTCTAACGAAGTAGGGAGATATTAGACTAGGATAGAAGCCGAGATGAACCCTCTACCCTCATCTAAGGTTTATTATTTCCTCTGTATTTTAGAAGAAAAAATGAATTGTATGCAGATTGACACGAATGAATATTTAGCGATACAACAATGAATGGCTTCAAATCAGTGATCAGAGTCAAGCCATAATACTCGACTTACAAGGTCAATGGTGCCTTCCTGTCCACGGAGGAACCAACCAAGTCAGTCAAGGATGGCGACGTCACCCAACCAAGTGAGCGGAACATGCTGTTGGATGAACAAAAATCTCCCCCTGGTGATCCTTGACAAGTCAACAAGCCCATAAAGAGGGAGCCTGCTGTCGGTTTGAGCAAGAAAGGCAGCATGTTCTTTTCCATCTTTTCCTTCCGCTGCTCCTACTTCTGGTGCTCCAGCAGTGGCATACTGGGGAATTCTCTTGGGACGTCTCATGATCGTTCTCGTCATCATGGTGTTGTCATTGTCTTGTCTGGGATGCGAAGGGAGGGGTTGTCACGATTACAAGGGGAGGGCTTTGCCCGAGATCAAGCAAGGCTTTCAACATCCCCAACGGCTCAGCATTGTTTGATTGGGGCCACTCAACAAAAAATAGGGAAAGGACTGCTGGGGGAGGTCTGGTATAAGCTGCGATCCTAACAGTGGTCACATCAAGTGTTCAAGATCAATTTGTTAGGCAGTAGGTGGAGCACTGTAGAGGAGCCATGGTGACAAAACCTCAGCATGTTGGCAGAGTTTGAGTTGCTAGAGGCATTGAGTTTGGGATCTAATCAGATAGGCGGTGGCATTCCAGGGGATAAGTAACTTCATCGAATCATCATAGACAACCGATTCATTTACTTCCTTTTTATTTATTATATTAGAGCTCCAATTGGTCTCATTAAATCATCTGCATAAGAATTTTCACTCTTTCTTTCCTTTAATTTTTCTCGCAATTATTTGCAACTTAAAGCTCCTAAAAACTTTGGATCTATCATCAAACATGTTTGAGGGTTTCATACCATCATGTTTGTGCACCTTGGGATCCTTGAGAGAACTCGAATTATCTAGTAACAATTTGGGAGGTGACATCCCTTCCTATTTTGACAGCTTTTAGTTCCTAACATGCCTCAATTTGTTCGGAAACCAATTCCATGGGAACAAATCCTAGTTTTGCACCTTGTGATCTTTGATAGAGCTCCATCTATCTAGAGACAAATTACTAAACAACATTCCTTCATGCCTAGGAAACTTGAACAAGCTCAATTACTTGAGTCTTTTCGGTGATGGGTTCAAGGAAAGTATCCCTTGTCTTCAGAAATCTTATTGAACTAAGCACTCTTTAGATCAATGGTGGAGGCTTGGGAGAAACATTACAATTTGCTATGCTTACTAATGTTTCCAAATATTTATTGCTGGAAAACCTCCCATTGGTTTCTTTTGCAACATGACTTAATTCGTTCTAGTGAAAAACCAGTCATCTGGCCCTTTCCTTCTCCCTTGCAACAATGCTTCTCAAGATGCTGCTTGGATCGATTTATCCTATATATGGGTTGCTGCATGAGAATATTGGCCTTTCTTTTTCCATGTTGGATATTTTTAACATGGCAGGAAACCAGTTGGATGGCAATATTCTTGATTCCTTAGGTCATGCACCCTTGTTTTCACTAGATCTGAGCGACAACAATGTATCAGAAAAACTCCCGTACATTTTGATGAGAAATCAGATATATTTGTCATATACAATCACCTCGATGGAGATATACTCCCAATTCATGCTGATCTGACATGTATAGGATATTTGATCACCAACAACAACAACAACTTCACAGTTGACTTCTCTTCAAGTTGTCCTACTCTTCTCATCTGTAAATCATTAATGTTAAATATAATAGCTTTACTCAGATTTTCTCCCACAACCTAGCCTATTTCTGCTATATGTCATTACATTCATTGAGAGAGAATCTAATCAAAGATTATGTACCCAAACAGTTATGTCAAATGCAGTACCTCTGTTTCGTTGATCTTTCTAGAAATAACTGATTTGGAAAACTTTTACCTTGTCTAAACATATTTCATCTTGGAGATCAAAAACACCACAAAAGGGGATGATATAGATAGATAGCAGAGCACGAAATGCATGTGTGTCCTTCAGATCAAAGAATTTTGTCAGTCTGTATGAAGGTGATCCTCTCTTGGGGATGACTATCCTTGATTTATTAAGCAACACAATTAGTGGACTTATTCCTAGGGAAGTTGGAGCATTGACGGGACTTCAATCATTGAATTTTTCAAATAATCACATCCAAGGTTCTGCACATATGGCAATGGTGGGCATGGATGCCATTGAAAGTTTGGATCTCTCACATAATGAATTAAGGGGTCCCATTCCCCACGAAAATGGTTACACTCCCCTTCCTTTCAAGTTTGAGTGTTGCTTTCAGCAACTTGTTTGGTATGATACTATATGGTGGACAGTTAGCAACATTTTCAAAGAGTAGTCATGAAGGTAATCCAGGATTATGTGGAAAACCTCTCGAAAAATCTTCTTCTACTAAGTAGGGAGCAAACAAAATGGCACAAGATGAAGAAGAAATGGGCAACTCAAAGGATTTTGATGATGTTTTAGTTTATTCACTTGTTATAGTGTCATTTATTTTGGGGTTTTGGGGGTTTCTAGCTTGCATTGTTATCAATATGACTTGGAGAAGGAAGTATTTCAGAATAATTGATGAATACTTTAATATGTACCAAAGGGATAGTTGAAAATTTTCAAGTTCTGGATAGTAGACATGTCAGGACAAGAAGATTTTCAGGCAAACTGATAATCCATTTTTGTAAGGATTGTTTCAATCAATCTGTATGGTGATATCTAGTGGAATGTTTTGCATATATCTTCTATTAATTTATAATTCAGTTCCTATAGTTTTGGGAAAATAATGATATCAAATTGTAATGGTAAAATAGTTCATATCTTCTTTAGGCACAAATTTAAATAGATCATTTTGAAATTTATATCACAATTATTTTTCTGCACATTCTTTATTTGTCATTGTGAAAGCGTCTATAAAAGTAGAAACATATAATGGACCATCAAACTGTTGGACTAGGATATGGTGCATATCCATATGAAACAAGTCCTTTGTATTGGACTCAAAAAAGTGATGTAACTGGGGGCCTGGGGCCTTTGGGGGACTATATGAAATGAGACACCATATGACTGATGTTAGCTGATGAAACACATAGCAGAAGACCATCAATCTTCCAACAGTAGAAGGTGAATGCTTGAGGTTAGATTAGGATAAGATAAAGCTGATTTTGTTTCTCTGAAACAAGAAGGTTTAAGATCAATTTGCAACTGACTCCTCACGGTTTATCTCGTCTTGTCACACGTTTTCATTTCCCTGTTCTATTTGCTCTGTTTTGATTATGAACTGTGAAAATCCCCAACACAGCACAGTTCTTCCTCCTCGTTCTTTTCTTCTTGGGTGGTTGACCTATAAATTAGTTATCTTTCTCACTTCCATTTTCTAGGACTTGAAACAACACTGACAAAGTGATGGTCAGGAAGCCTAATCGCGCAAACCAACAAGATATCCGTTAAGTGGCAATCTTTCTGTAACAAAGAGATTCCAATAAAGTAAAATAACGATGCCAATATGATTAAATTGATCATTAGTTAAACTAAAACTTGGCCTGCAGTGCAACTGGCTCACAGAAGAGAATCACATGATCATTGGTTAAACTAGAAATGAGTTTTATTGAGTTCGGAAAATGGTTTCCCAAAACTAGAGTCTATCATTGATGATCAATCAAGAATAGTTTAAGTTTACTGCTCAACCTGAAGCATTTTTGGTGGGGCAAACATCCCAACCCACCATGTGAAGAGGTGCCACCACCATAGGAGGAGACAACCAACATAGGTGGCATGCCACGTTGTCAGCACCAACCTAGGATCTTAGATCCTAATTTTATTTATTTTTAGGGTTTCTTTTAAGTTAGTTTTCTTTTATTGTGGAACCTATAAATAGAGTTAGTGGTATAATCAACTCTTTTGCTGAATTTTGGAGTTTAAAACATCATTTTTCAGAGTTTACCCTAGGTTTCCTCTCAACCGTCGCCGCTGCCGCCGTCGTAACCGCCGCCACCACCACCACTGAGAGGCGACCTTCCTCCTGCCCGTCCTTCTGACGAGTGCACGTCACTTGGTTTCCACAAACTCCCCTGTCATCTCCAGACGTTATCTCCTACCGTGGACGTATCCTGCTGCTGTGGACATATCCTGCCGCCACGGACGTATCTTGCCGCCGCAGATGTCTTCTGCCGCCGCGGATGTCTTCTGCCGCCACAGATGTCTTCTGCTGCCACGGACGTCTTCTGCCTCTGTGGATGTCTCTTGCCATCACGAACCTCATCAGCCACCTGCAGTCGTTGTCTACTGATCGCAGACGTTGCCTTCCGGCCGTAGACCCGCCGGCGATGTCACCTACTGCCCGCGGACTCATCTACTGCCTGGGGATGTCACCTACCGGCCACGGGCATCACCTGGCGCCCGTAGACGCAGCCCACTGCCACAGAAGTTGCCTGTCGCTCGCAGACATCATCCTCCCCGACTCCTCCCAGTCAACACCCTCTGTGAGGTTCTCTTCTGATCGTGTGCAGCCGGTGTATTCACGTGTCTACTGCCCACGCGCATGGTGAAGATTCCTCCATTAAAAGGACAGGCAGAACCATCACTTGTTTTGGTTTTGGGGTGCTGCCTTGACCCCTGCAAGCGGGCGGCTACCCTCTTGACTCCTCACCAACTGACTGTGGATCTGCAAAAGCCTTAAGAGCTTGATCCATAAATAGAAAATTGATCAGCAGAGTTTTTAGTCACCATCCTTCCACTGCCTGTGTGACTCAAGGCTCGCCGCACCACTCGTGACGCTGTACTAGCACTAAAGGTCTCTTCTTCACTCTTCAGTGACTTATATTATTTCATGTAGTATTTTTCTTGTGTGTTTTCCACCACCATCAGATTTAGTTTAATAGATTTGGGTTTTCTTGTAATCATCCGTCTGAGATTTTGAATTTAGAGCTTTATTTATTACGGTGATTATTAGACAATACTCTCACCCTCGGTCAAGAAATGCGGCTGCACCATCATTATTTTCTTTAGATTTAAAGGTTTGAATCGATGATGTGATTTGAGGCTTGATTTATCCACCCTATATCATCTTTAGTCTACCTAGTTTGAATCTAACATATTTATCATATTTGTCCTCCATCATTTTTCTCATACCATTTCCATGACCATTCTTGGTAAATCTTCCTTACTAACTCCAAAACTCTTCATCATACCATCTGTTCGTTCAACGGTGCCTTGCTCTTTACATGGTAATATTATAATAACCCACCCTGGGCATGTAGCGGAGTGTTGGATGGAATATGCAGGAAATGAAGAGAGTTATTCGTAGGGCAGATTGGGTGTCTTTATTGCATTATTATTATGCTGTGCTGAATCCGGCAACTAGCCTAGGAGTTATGATTGTTTCACTTCTCCCTTTCTCCCTTTCCTTGAGGGCACGTCAATAGCAGGACCCTTCATCACCACAGCTTCCCCTCTCCTCGCGACCCAATTGTTCTTCAGCCTGATCGTCTGGTGTCAGCCCACGTTTCTGACCAGACTAGAGATGCTGGGGGCCCAGGCCTTTGTTATTTATCCCGTTCTTCAATCGTAGGGCCTGGACTTTTTCGGATCGCGGAGTGGGCTTTCACCTGAACCAGTCAACGCTTTATGTTTGCCTCCTTTCTTGTCTTGTCTTAGTCGCTCATTCTCTCTCTCTTCTCTTTCTCTCTCTCTCTCTCGACTTTGGATTCTTGCATCTCCAAGATAGTGGTCCCAGAAATTGATTCGTCCCGACCCACTGTCAGAGTGATTCAGTCAATGACGACTACGACTTCAGCGGACAACCCAGTGCCGCCCATTTATCAGGTTTATTTAATCCTTGATTGAGAACCGCGCCGCCACCCTCGGCCTTCCGCTTTCCCAAATCACCCACGCTGTCGCAGCGCTGCTGCAAGGCTATAAAGCTCCGCATTATCTTGTCTCGCCGAATCAACAAGCCCACAAAGAGAGGGAGCCTGCCGGTGAGAATTTGAGGAAGAAATATGATTTCCTCTCCCCCTGGTGCCGCTAGGACCTTACGGGGCGTCTTCCCCGGAAGACTGATTCTGATCCTGGTTCTCCTCATCGTAGCCTCGTCTGCGTTCGAAGTGATGGGTTGTCTCGACGAGGAGCGGAGGGCTTTGCTCGATATCAAGGCGTCCATGAACGAATTTGACGCCTCGGCGTTGCAGGACTGGGGCTACTCAACACTAGACGACTGCTGCCGGTGGAGAGGTATAGCCTGCGATCCCCTCACCGCTCGCGTGGACAAGATCGATTTGTACGGCGAGATATGGAGCATTGAGAAACAGGAGACATGGAAGCCGAACCTCACCATGTTGGCGGAGTTTCGGCAGCTCGAGGTTTTGAATTTGGGGCTCAATCTCATGGGCGGTGAGATTCCACCGGGTAAGTTAACTCTCCCCAATCAAGGCAAATAACGGGTTCGTCCATTTCTTTCCTTTTAGCAATAACAGCGTTGAGATTAGTCAAGGCAAGTGGAAGTATTGGACCAGTTATCCCTCTCATCGAATCATTTCGTAAAGAACTTTCTCCTTGTTCTGTTTTCTTTTGTGTTGCAGCTGTCTGCGACCTGAAGAAGCTGAAGATTCTAGATCTGTCCTTCAACAAACTGACGGGTCGACTCCCATCGTGCCTGTGCGGCCTGAGCGCCTTGGCAGAGCTCCATTTAGCCGTTAACGGCTTGCAAGGCGTCGTTCCTCCCTGTTTCGGCAGCTTTCACTCCTTGACGCTTCTCAGTTTATTCGAAAACCAGTTCCAGGGTGACTACGCCCCCTGGGTGTGCAGCATGCAGTCCCTTACGCAGCTCCAGCTATCCTACGACACCAACTCTGGCAGCATCCCGGCTTGCCTCGAAAATCTGCACAAGCTCGAATATCTGAAGCTCGGGGGTAGAAATCTGACTGGGACCATCCCTTCTTCCATTTTCCATAATCTAACCAACCTGGGCACTCTAGAAATCAACAGCAATGAGCTGGAAGGTACCTTCAAGTTCTCAGCTTTAGCCAACCTTTCCAAGCTCAAAGAAGTAGACATCTCCTCCGAGCTAAAATTAGATGTCGACACCGAAACCCCCGTTTCTTGGGTTCCTTCCTTCCAGCTCTCTTTCTTGTCCATACGTTATTGTGCCGTTAATAAGCTCAACGGTGGGAGGTTTCCTACCTTTCTATCGGACCAGAGAGCGATGAAAATTTTGTTTCTCAGGGACGCCTCGATCACAGGGACCCCGCCCATTGGTCTCTTCTGCAATTCCAGTTTGGGTTCTCTAGATCTCAGAAGCAACAATATTTCTGGCTTGCTTGATGTGCCTTGCCGAAATGCTTCCGACAGTGCTTACGAAATCAATTTATCAAAAAATAGCATCTACGGACCACTCCCTGAGAGTATTGCCCTTTCTTTTCCAAAGTTGAATATTCTTAGGATTGCCGAAAACAAATTGGAAGGACAGATTCCCCCATCCCTGGCTAATAGACAGCTGGTTCTAATAGATCTAAGTACCAATCGTTTATCCGGTGAACTGCCCCATGCTTTTACCAGGAATCAGAGTTTACTGTTTTATTTACGTTTAGCTTACAATGATCTCCAAGGGGAGTTGCTCCCAGTTGATGCTTTTATGCCAAAACTATCAGTCTTGATTGTCAATAACAACAGATTCACAGGGTCACTTCTCTCAAAGCTGGGCAACTCTTCTCTTCTTTACATCCT
Source organism: Spirodela polyrhiza (assembly GCA_024713555.1). NCBI lineage: Eukaryota > Viridiplantae > Streptophyta > Magnoliopsida > Alismatales > Araceae > Spirodela > Spirodela polyrhiza. Next base: position 478,067 of record CM046545.1, on the reverse strand, counting down.
TTCTGCAGGAGAAAACCATTTCATAGAAAATTTCTCGCAGGGCCTACCTCTTCTTCCATACATGAGTATATTTTCCATGAAGAAAAATCGTATTGAAGGATACATACCAAGAACTTTTTGTCAAATGCAAAACATACGAATGTTAGATCTTTCTGAAAACAACTTATCAGGAGAAATTCCACCTTGTCTTCAGAATATTTCTTCCTGGAACTCGAGCATCTCACAAAAGAGCTCAATATGGATAGATAGCGGTATTGCAGACCCACTTGTGAAGTTCATTTCAAAGAAGGTGCCATTGCCTTACACATCTGATGTTCTTTACATGATGACTATCCTTGATTTATCATCGAACAAGATTCATGGTGTTATTCCTTGGGAAATTGGAGAGCTCAAGGGGCTTCGTTCATTGAACTTATCAATAAATCAAATCCAAGGCTCTATACCCATCTCTATAGCAAATATGGACAAGCTGGAAAGCTTAGATCTCTCTCACAATAGACTCAGTGGTACCATTCCCAAGGAAATGGTTCAACTCAATTCTCTTAGTTATTTAAGCCTTGCTTTCAACAATTTGTCTGGTACTATCCCCTATATTAAACAGCTCTCAACTTTTGACGAGGAAAATTTCGAAGGTAATCCAAGGTTATGTGGAAGGCCACTTAAAAAGGATTGCTCCTTCAATGTGGAGATAACAAATGCGACCAGAAATGACACCAGACGATTGGAGGATGTCTTATTTTACACATTTTGTGTACTCTTATTTACTTTGGGTTTTTGGGGATATCTTGCTTGCCTTTTCTTCAGTCTAAGGTGGAGGATGAAGTATTTCAAAGTCATTGACAGTTTCTACGACATGTACCTACGGAACCTTTTATAAACTCACACAATACTCATCTGGAATAACATTGAACATTTACATGTGAACTGTTAAATTCTTGTTTTAGAAGTTTTTAACTGATTTTGTTCATGGTGATCCCTAGCTTGGACTTCGGAGAATACTACAATTTGCTATGCTTACTAATGTCTCCAAATATTAATTGTTGGAAAACCTCCCATTGGCCTCTTTTGCAACTCAATTTAATTGGTTCTAGTAAAGAACCTATTTTCTGGCCCATTTCTTCTCCCTTGCCATAATGCTGCTTGGATCAATTTATCCTACAATGATATATATGGGTTGCTGCATGAGAATATTGGTCTTTCTTTTCCCATGTTGGATATTTTTAACATGGCAGGAAACCAGTTGGAAGGCAACATTCCTGACTCCTTAGGGAACGCACCCTTGTTTTCACTAGATCTGAGCAACAACAATGCATCAGAAAAACTCCCATACATTTTGATGAGAAATCAGATATATTTGTCATATATAATCACCTCGATGGAGATATACTCCCAATTCATGCTGATCTAACATGTATAGGATATTTGATCACAACAACAACAACAACAACTTCACAATTGGCTTCTCTTCAAGTTGTCCTACTCTTCTCATCTGTAAATCATTGATGTTAAATATAATAGCTTTACTCAGATTTTCTCCCACAACCTAGCTTATTTCTGCTATATGTCATTACATTCATTGAGAGAGAATCTAATCAAAGATTATGTACCCAAACAGTTATGTCAAATGCAGTACCTCTGTTTCGTTGATCTTTCTAGAAATAACTGATTTGGAAAACTTTTACCTTGTCTAAACATATTTCATCTTGGAGATCAAAAACACCACAAAAGGGGATGATATAGATAGATAGCAGAGCACGAAATGCATGTGTGTCCTTCAGATCAAAGAATTTTGTCAGTCTGTATGAAGGTGATCCTCTCTTGGGGATGACTATCCTTGATTTATTAAGCAACACAATTAGTGGACTTATTCCTAGGGAAGTTGGAGCATTGACGGGACTTCAATCATTGAATTTTTCAAATAATCACATCCAAGGTTCTGCACATATGGCAATGGTGGGCATGGATGCCATTGAAAGTTTGGATCTCTCACATAATGAATTAAGGGGTCCCATTCCCCACGAAAATGGTTACACTCCCCTTCCTTTCAAGTTTGAGTGTTGCTTTCAGCAACTTGTTTGGTATGATACTATATGATGGACAGTTAGCAACATTTTCAAAGAGTAGTCATGAAGGTAATCCAGGATTATGTGGAAAACCTCTCGAAAAATCTTCTTCTACTAAGTAGGGAGCAAACAAAATGGCACAAGATGAAGAAGAAATGGGCAACTCAAAGGATTTTGATGATGTTTTAGTTTATTCACTTGTTATAGTGTCATTTATTTTGGGGTTTTGGGGGTTTCTAGCTTGCATTGTTATCAATATGACTTGGAGAAGGAAGTATTTCAGAATAATTGATGAATACTTTAATATATACCAAAGGGATAGTTGAAAATTTTCAAGTTCTAGATAGTAGACATGTCAGGACAAGAAGATTTTCAGGCAAACTGATAATCCATTTTTGTAAGGATTGTTTCAATCAATCTGTATGGTGATATCTAGTGGAATGTTTTGCATATATCTTCTATTAATTTATAATTCAGTTCCTATAGTTTTGGGAAAATAATGATATCAAATTGTAATGGTAAAATAGTTCATATCTTCTTTAGGCACAAATTTAAATAGATCATTTTGAAATTTATATCACAATTATTTTTCTGCACATTCTTTATTTGTCATTGTGAAAGCGTCTGTAAAAGTAGAAACATATAATGGACCATCAAACTGTTGGACTAGGATATGGTGCATATCCATATGAAACAAGACCTTTGTATTGGACTCAAAAAAGTGATGTAACTGGGGGCCTGGGGCCTTTGGGGGACTATATGAAATGAGACACCATATGACTGATGTTAGCTGATGAAACACATAGCAGAAGACCATCAATCTTCCAACAGTAGAAGGTGAATGCTTGAGGTTAGATTAGGATAAGATAAAACTGATTTTGTTTCTCTGAAACAAGAAGGTTTAAGATCAATTTGCAACTGGCTCCTGACAGTTTATCGGACAACAAGAAAACTACTAATTGCTCCCTAAATGATTGTCCTGAAGTAGTTATGTCTATCATGAGGTTTTGTAGGAATGAAGCTACATTGATCACCATGAATAAGGATTCTAAGGTTATCAAAAGACATCAGAGAAATTATACTCCCAAATTTATATTCCAAAAGGGACCTGGGTGGACGAGCCAAAGGATAAGTAGGAATATGATGCGATCCGAGCTCGAGTCTACAACCCTAGAGCCCGGAGGACAGGCCTAGGCCCAGCAACCCCTTCCCCTTTAAATAAGGAAAGAGGTCCTCCAATCATGACGGCCAATTGAGTCATTAGTCGTTGACCATTGGGCCCTCCTGATCTCTCTCTCTCTTCCCATCCTGACTGTTCCTACCTTGGTTCATGCTCCAGGAACTGACAACGGTGCTCTGGCACTGGCACACTCCACAGAGCTCTCTATCTCTGTCCCTCTCTCCCTAACACCCTGATGGCCCCTCACCTCCTTGACGGGACTGTATACCTCTCTCTCTCTCTCTCTCTCTGTTTCTCTCTCTCCCTCTAGACTGGTGTTGGAAGAACTTGAATTTACTTTGAGTATCATATCAATTTGGTGCAGTGAGCATCTTCCCGGTGGGCAAGAAATCCTCTAAGTGCCCGCCAATGCAGGAGTTAGATCATCGAATTGATGGCCAACACACAGCCATACAAGAGATTCGACAGGAAACCAAAGAGATCATCAACGAGCTCTCCGAGGTCTTGGTGGTGCTACACTCGACCTCCTTCGCCGGCCGTAGCCACTCCTCTCGGTTGGCATCCCTGGCCTCAGTTCTTTCTCCTGCTGGCCAGAACCCCTCGGTCATGGCATCCAGTGCCTCCTCTCACCGGAAGGGCAAAGCTGTTGACACCTCCGACGGCCGTGACCCTTCGCCACTGTCACTTGCACCACCACCATCACAAGCGCTACCGCCCCTTCTCCTGTGCCCCCCCATTGCACTGCTAGACCAGGAGGCGGAACAGTTCCTATGGCACCACCGGGCTCCTCCTCCTATGACCCTGGGACCCTCTACCAGCCATCAACCCCCGGGTCTTAGCAGGCCCAGTCCGGTGGGTCAGTTGGTCAGTCCAGTCACTCAAACCCAGGTACAATCCTGTGGGCAGCCGGCCCAAAACCAGATGGCCCACTGGGCAGCCGGCTGTCGATGGCCTGCTCTGAGGTTGTCGTCTTGAGGACCCCCTTCAGATGGCAATGGATCACCTCCGAGCACAGGAATGCCGATGCCCGGCCGGGCCTCCACCGTGGATGGACCCACAACCTCCTCCGCCAGCCCCGGCACCTGCCGACGAGTGGGACAATAGCTCCTCCACCGACTTCTGTCGCCATGACTGCTCTCGCCACTGCCAACCCCACTGGCGACCTCGCATGGCTGACATTCCCCTCTTCTCTGGGGGCGACCCCAAACTGTGGCTTCAGCAGGTTGAATGGGCATTTTGGCATTAACCAGCTCCAGACGAGGACCGTTTGGCCATCATCTCCACATATCTAGAGGGCCCGGCTGCCAAATGGTTCTCTTTCAAGGAGGACCGCACAGGGTTCCAAAATTGGGAGGATTTTTGACGCCAACTCTTCTGAAACTTTGGCCTCAAGACCCCGGGAGGCGTATGAACAACTCTTTCACATGAAACAAATAGGCACGGTGGATGAATTGGTCAGCACCTTTGTCAAATTTATAGGGTACCTTCCCAGTGTCCTAGAGGAGATTGCCATGCATGCACTACTCGCAGCCCTCACTCCCAAAATCTGCATGGAGGTCATCCACAACCGTCCACGCACCACGGAAGACGTCATCGACTATGCTCTCGAGGCTGAGGACCTCTTGTGTGCAATAGACGAGGCGAACTCTCGGCATGCAAATCGCTCCTTTTTCCCCAAAGCTGACGTCTTCAGTGGGAAATCCTGCCAAGATTCCCAAGAACCGGACTCTGCACGGAAACTATGACACAACTTGAAGCTATCTGCTGAAGAATTTGCTGATCGCAAGAACAAGGGACTATGTTACATAAGCGATGAAAAATTTACTCCAAGACACCGTTGCAAGAAGGATCTTTTGATAGTTATCGCATCCAGAGCGGGGGAGGAGTCTGATGAGGGCGAATATCAATCCACTGAAGATGAAGATGGTCCAAACCTAGTAGTTGCCTATGTCTCCCCTCAAATCAACTCTCGGATGACCTTCTCGCCGACAGGCTCTGCAAATGATCGGCCATCTCCACTGGCAGGCGGTCTAAGTGCTCATTGACATGGGTGCCATAGACAACTTCATCCGACATGACCTCACTATAGAAGTTGGACTTGTCTTATGCAGCACACACCCCTATTCAGTTCAGTTGGGAGACAGGTGTTGGTCGCGGGGACACCACATATGCAAGGAGGTTTCCCTCATTGTCCAGGGCCACACAGTGACCGCTGACTTTCTCCCAACACACCATCTTTGCACTGACATCATCCTTGGGCTGGACTGGCTGAGCACCTTGGGCTGGACGTTGGCCCACTGGAGCCTCCTCTTATTGAAGTTCCGCATCAATGGTCTGGCAGACCCTTGAAGGGAAACTTGACAGCAGCCTTCTCAACACCCTCTCCACCTCCTTAGGGCCCCTAAGAGAGTTGCCACCCACTCATGATGCCCACTACTTTGTGGTTTCACTCACAGCTGATTGCCTCATGCCTTCACCACTGCAATAAGATCTAGTGTCATGGCTGCAACAGGCATTCCCATTGGTCTTCTTAGGTCGCCCAAGGTTGCCTCTGACTAGACCCTCTGACCACCAGATCATCCTCCAGCCAAGGTAGGCACCTATCAACTGTTGGCCCTACAGATACTCCTACATCCAAAATATAGAACTTGAATGCCTGGTTGATGAACAACTTGCTACTAGCATCATCTGTCACTCGCAAAGCCCTTATTCCAGTCCCCCACTGCTGGTTGCTAAGAAAGATGGGGGGTGACGGTTATGTGTTGATTACAGAGCTCTCAACAAGCTAACAATTCCCAACCGCTTTCTGATGCCCTTGGTTGATGAATTGCTTGAGGAACTCCACGAGAGGGTCATATTTTCCAAGCTAGATTTGAAGTCCATATACCATCAGATTCGAATGTGGATAGAGGACATTCCAAAGACCACCTTCCATACCCATCAAGGCCACTACGAATATGTAGTGATGCCCTTCGGTCTCACCAATGTGTCAGCCACATTTCAAGCTCTGATGAATGCCATCTTCCACCCTTACCTCCAGCAGTTCATTTTGGTATTTATGGATGACATCTTGGTTTATAGTCGCACCTTGGAGGAACATGAGGACCACTTTAAATCAACTCGAAGAAATGTTTTTTTGGGCAGCAATGGCTGGAGTATTTGGGCCACTAGATATCTTCGGACAATGTCATGACAGATGAAGGAAAAATTGCAGCAGTTCAGAGTTGGGACACGCCAAGGACAGTGTGCCAATTGAGAGGGTTCTTGGGCATGGTGGACTACTACTACTGTTTCATCATTGGCTATGTGACCATTGCACTACCTCTCACATGTCTCCTAAAAATAGGGGCCTTCAAGTGGACACCGGAGGCTCAACAAGCCTTTGACACACTCAAGCTCGCACTGTCCACTGCCCCAGTCCTTGCCCTTTCAGATTTCACACAACCCTTTGTCATTGTAGTAAATGCTTCTAGGGTCAGATTAGGGGTGGTGCTCATGCAACAGCACCAACCCATTACATATTTGAGCCAAGCACTCTCCGGACCGGTGTGCTCTAAATCAGCATATGAGTGCGAGCTGATGGTGATCGTCTTCACAGTGTGCAAATAGCATTATTACTTGTTGTTTCAACCATTCGTCATATGCACTGATCAATGCAGCCTCAAGCATCTACTCGAGCAAAGGGAGGTACAAGGGGAGTACCATCATTTATTATCAAAACTTATTGGTTATCATTTCACCATACAATATATGGCAGGCAAATACAATAAGGTGGCAGATGCCTTGTTGCGTCATCCGGAACAAGATGACACCTTGTTGAGGAACATATCCATGACATCATAGAGGGACCTTAGTCAAATTCAAGTAGAGCTGGAAACTGATTTGGCACTTCAATGAGTTGTTCAAGCTATTGCTAGGGGGCACTTGGATAACTCCAAGTTCACTCTAATCGACAACACACTCCTACATGATGAACGAATTGTGCTCTCTATGACTTACAGCCTGATTCCGCAATTATTAGTGGAGTTCCATGATGGGGTGGAAGGTGGTCATGGGGGTGTTCTATAGACATATTGGAGGCTCAACGGTCAATTCTTCTAGAGAGGCATGAAGAAGACATTAAGAGGCATATTAACTACTACGGCCATTGCCAATAGTTCAAGACGTTGTCCTTGGCGCCCACCAGTCTCTTACAACCTCTACTCATTGCCCACTAAATTTGGGAGGATGTCTCCATGGACTTCGTGGAGGGCCTACCCAAATCCAATGGCACCAATTCAGTGCTGGTTGTGGTCGATCGCTTCAACAAATGCCCACTTCATAGGGCTCAAGCACTCTTTTTCAGCAAAGGACATGGCAGACAAGTTCACCAAAGAGGTGGTCCGGTTGCATGGGATTTCATCTTCCATTGTCTCTGAGAGGGGTAGTGTGTTTGTGAGTTCATTTTGGGAGGAGCTCCATGTTCTCCAGAGCACAAAGTTGAGATGAAGCTCAGCGTACCACTCGGAGACTGGCGGGCAGACAGAGGTCATCAACCGAAGTCTAGAATCTTATCGACGTTGTTTTGCAGGAGACCATCCCCAACACTAGAGCGAGTGGCTGCATTGGGCCGAGTTTAGCTACAACACTACTCACCACTCTAGTCTCGAGAGGTCACCTTTTAAGGTGATATATGAGAGGGACCCCCTAATGGTGGTCTGTTACGGGGTGCCGACAACACTAGTGCATGACCTCAACACAATGCTGCAGGACAGAGATCTCATGCTGGATGCACTGAAGATGCATTTGGCACGAGCTTAGGCCCACATGAAAACCACTGCAGACAAGCACCGGCGAAACATCAAATTTCAGCCTGGAGACATGGTCTACTTAAAGTTCCCCTCATTCCGCATGTGATTGTTGGCATAGCGAGCGAACAAGAAGCTGGGCTCACGGTTCTCCAATCTATATCACATCAGGCAGCACGTAGGAACAGTGGCATACATATTAGAGCTTCTGGGGGATGCTTGCATCCACCCTATTTTTCACATCTCTTAGCTGCGATGTGCTGTGGGCCCAATGGATCAGACACAACCCCTACCCCTAGCCTTAATGCAAGACCAGGAACTGTAGGTACAACCCACCCAGATCACTGCAAACCAGCCCTCCAAACGGGGCTTTGAAGTCTTGACACGGTGGCAGGGCCTGCCGGAGTTTGAAGCCACCTGAGAACTCGCTCAACACCTTTGAGAACATGATGCAGGACAGAGATGCAAGGGATAAAATTTTCACATAAATTGATACCTCAAGTGTAATCTCACAATAATTTGACTTTAGTTAAGAGAATTGTCACTAAGAGAGTTGTCAATCACACGGGTGAAGAATGGCAAGGACTATTAATTGCCTAAATAAAGGATTTATGACTTGAGAATATAGAATGAGTTTAAAATATTGGAATCAAGAATACAACCAATTCAAGATAGAATAACTAAGAGCAAGGATTTCAAATTTAACCAAACTCCACAAAGATGAGAAATAACAACATACCTTGGTAAAAAAAATATTGACACACTTGATTCCTTGAATTTTAGAGATGGCTCAAACTCTTCTTGATAATTCCCACGAAAGAGTTGTCAAGATTGAGGCAATGGCGTGTCGAGAGAAAGAGAGAAAATCGTTGCGCGGGGGCAAGCGAGGGAGGGGCGATGCGTGGTAGAGAGGGAGAGGATGACGCGTGGGAGAGAAAGATTGAGAGAGAGGGTGATGGGTGGAAAGAGAGAAAAAATGGGGACACGTGGGAGAGAGAGAGCGGTTGTCGCGTGGGAGAGAGAAAAGGGGCAGCGTGCGGAAGAGAGAGAGAAGGGGCGACGTGCAGGGGGGAGAGAGAGAGGGTGAACGCGTGAGAGGGAGGGCGAACGCGTGAGCGGGAGAGAGAGAGAAGGGAGAGCGTTGTGCGGGTGAGAGAGAGAGAGAGAGGTCGAACGCACGAGAGGGAGAGCGAACGCGCGAGAGGGAGAGCGAACGCGCGAGAGGGAGAGCGAACACGTGAGCGGGAGAGAGAAGGGAGAGCGTTGTGCGAATGTGAGAGAGAGAGAGGTTGAACGCACGAGAGGGAGAGCGAACGCGCGAGTGAGAGAGAGAGAAGGGAGAACGATGTGCGGGTGAGAGAGAGAGGGGGCGACATGCAGGAGAGAGAGAGGGAGGGCGAACGCGTGAGAGGGAGAGAGAGGGGCGAGAGAGAGAAGGGAGAGCGATGTGTGGGTGAGAGAGAGAGAGGGGCGATGTGCAGGAAAGAGAGAGAAGGCGAACGCGCGAACGAGAGAGAGAGAGAGAAGGGAGCGACGTGCAGGGAGAGAGAGAGAGGGGGGGCGGCATGCAGGAGAGAGAGAGGGAGCGCGAATGCGCGAGAGGGAGAGAGGGAGAGAGGGGCGACACGCATGGGGACAGGAGACACGCGCGAGAGGGGCAAGAGAGAAAGAGAGAAAGAAGGAAAGATGAAGGGCGTTGTGCGTGGGAGAGGGAGAGGAGGCCACGGGCAGGAGGGAGAGAGGGAGGGCAAGCGGAGGACCGGGAGAGACAAAAGGGTAAGAAAAGTTATTCATTCATCCTGTCTGCCCTGTTTACAATAATTTTTATATTTAATAGAGAGAGGAAAAAGGTGGTTAGGGGGAAACAATCCTAAAGGGTGCGAAAAGACACATTAGAGGGTTGCTTCCGTTAAAGGCCTCCTTGGATGAAGAGGTGAGTCTCCATCAGGATTTCTTTCAAGGGAAAGAGAAGTTTCTAAAATAGAACTTTTCAAAAGAGTAATCGTCCTCTTCTATAACCTCTTCTTCCACTTCATGGGCCCACTTATTTGGGTGGATCCTCTTATTAGATCGAAAGGGCCTAATAATAGTTGACCCAATATTCCAATTAGAGTCCACTAAAGGAGGTAGAAGCTGAGAAACTTGGATTAAGTTGACTCCGAAGTTAGGGTCCACTCTAATCCTTGCAATCTTTCATGATAATGTTGATCTTGATGTTCCTTGTTGAACTCTTGAGGTGTCGAGGGGTTGACTTATGTTGACTTGCTGATTGATCCCATCAGAACAATTCCCCAAATTACAGCTTGAGGACAAGCTAGTTGAAATAGGGGGAGAATATTGATGCAATCCAAGCTCAAGTCTACAAGTGTAGAGCCCGGAGGACAGGCCCAGGCCCAGCAAAACCTTCCCCTTTAAATAAGGGGTCCTCCAATCGTGACAGCCAATTGAGTCATTGACCCTTGGGTCCTCCCGATCTCTATCTCTCTCTCTCTCTCTCTCTCTCTCTCTCTCTCTCTCTCTTCTAATCTTGATTGTTGTTAGCTTGGTTCATGCTCTAGGAACTGCGATGGTGCTCTGGTGTCAGCACACTCCGCAGAGCTCTCTATCTATCTGTCCCTCTCTCCCTAACACCCTGACGGCCCCTCCCCTCCTTGATGGGACTCCATACCTCTCTCTCTCTCTGTTTCTCTCTCTCCCTCTATACTGGTGTTGGAAGAACTTGAATTTACTTTGAGTATCGTATTGGAATACCAAATGTCTTGATTAGATGAGCAACTTGACATAATTAAATAGTTACAAACATCAGATGACTCATCTAGTCAAGACATTCGCAATTTAGAGTATCGTATTATACTCTGAATTGCAGTTATATAAAAATTCTCAATAAAAGATGACTCATATGCAATTCAGAGCATAATTTGACGAAGTATTTTAGCTTTCCTCTACATTTAACCATCAATTTATACATCTGGGGGGAGTCTAGGTGCACTTGTATGTCTTCCCTGTTGATTAAATCGTTATCTTTTCTGCATATAGATGTAAGTTAATGCCTTTATGGCAGATCTTCAATCCAATGCCCAATTTAGAAGAGATAAAGAAAAAGAGGGTGGGAGGGGGGGGTGAGGGAGGGTTGCCTCAAAATCCTAACCACCCTATCTCTCTCTCTCTTTCCCTCTCCCCCCACTTTCTCTTTCCTCTCCTCTCTCTCACGCACTGTCCTCTCTCTCGTCCATCGTTCCCTCTCCTTTGCTCTCCCTCGAGCGCCACTCTCTCTTTCTCTCTTCGGCCTTCTATGTCCTCCGCCTTCTCTCTCTGAAGTCCTCTCTTTGTTCTTGTGCATCTCTATCTCCCACTCTCATCTGTGTAAAGGTGATTGTGACGGGACATGATGCAGGATGAATATGATTGACACATGATATGTTGTAAATGAGATAAATAACTAGCAAGCCACAAAACTCACACACATTCAGATTCAAACCTTTCAAGCCGGCTGCGTGACAGTGAGAAGACCATTTTGTTCCTCAATTGAGGGCTAGAGGATCGTCTCAAATCATCGTGATAAATCAAAGCTCTACATTTTAAAATCTCAATCGGCCTTCAAACAAGGAAAACACACTCCACACAGCTGATCACGAGCCCACATGGCAAATCACGAGCCCACACGACTAAACCCGACAGCGGTGGAATCACAAACGAGGAAAAATGGGATGAAATCAATGCACACATTCAATGGAAGGGTTAAGAGTAGACCTTGGGTGTTTGAACGCTGAGGAGCTGACATCGAGGATACTTTGGAGAAGAGCAGGCTTGTCGTGGATCCAACTGCATGGTTAGTTGACGGGGGGGGTCAAGGGGAAAGCCACCCCCTTGCGGGGCTCAGGGTAGCGCCCCGAAACCAAATCCAGTGAACAACAAGAGCAAGGCGCGTAGTGTACGCGCGGTAGCCGACAAGAGTTGAATGTTGTTGCAGAGGACAAAGGGTCCTGGCACATTCGCTACAGGGAGTTCCGTCATGCATTGAGATGGTTAGGTCTCGTGGACGTGTGCAGAAGGAAGTCTACCGTGCGTGATCAGTGAACTGATGGGAGGCCATCAGCACGAAGAGGAGTGCGCGAGAACTAGTGGAGGGTTCGTCTAGAGAGGGAAGGTTGACCTTGGAGTAGGGTGGGACCCATGCGACGGTGGCGGCTACAAGCGGTGGTAGTCGCACAGATCCCCTAGGACACGTTCTTAGGAAAGATACTTTCTTAATCTCAAAATCAGCCACCAGTTCAAGGAAATGTTAAGCTTATTTATCGGCCTTGAAAGGAAAAATAGGATTACAATAAGATGAAGCAAAATGAGTGAAAATTAAGCGTAATAATAAAGGAAATTCGGATCCCTTAGTTGGGTCCGACAGTGATGATGTGGGATGGCTTCAGATGACGTGGCATCCTCTGATGTCGTTGCCTTTATCAGTAGAGCTTGGGTACCTACTCCACCAGGATGAAGGAAAAGAGGAGTAACTAAAGCTTGTGAGAAAAAGAAAGAAGCAAAGAATTTGAGAGATCTTCAACAAGGATTAAAAGAGATCGAGAGGTCTTCAGCAAGCACCACATCCCCTGAGAAACCAAGTGGAAAATCTAATGAAGAGATTGTGGAGGTAAAACGGTATCTAAGTTAAATTAAACTTTTATGAAAATCAATTTCTTGTCTTCTGAACAATAAATAAAATAAAACCGGAAAGTTAGATAAGGTTATAAATCATACTGGCCGATCAAATGGACTAAAAATGACAACAAACACCAAAAATCATTGTCAAGTTGAACTATACAAATAATTAAACTCCGATAATATGGAGAATAGTTGATGCTCTATAAAGTTATGAACATGTCCTCCCAGAAAGAATTTTTCGCAGACAAACAGATAAAGGATGTTCCAATTTACCCACCACAGATTAAACAATCTTCCACAATTTCCTTTACAAAGCTAGTTATTTGCTTTAAGGTATCCTTCTTTGCTCTCCACGTTCGAAAAAAAAGATTCTTCTCCACAAACAATGCATCCTCATTTTTTGGGGAGAAAGTAAAGGTTAGGGAGGTAGTAAGTGCATCATTGGCCCAATATCACTAGGAACCCCAGCAACCCTTGTACGATGTGGAACCGCTCTTGTGGCATTCTCTTATATCTTGGAAGGAGAAGAAGTCATCCTAGGGCTGAGTGGGCGAGTATTAGAAATTTTCTGAAGGAGAGGAAGAGGAGACGTTGAAGATGATGACAAGCTCGAGTCCTAAAGACGGATCGACCTTACCCTTTATTATTATTTATTATTACTTCCATTTTTCTTATTCGAGTACCCCAGAACTTATTAACGATTCCTCCTCCCTTTCCCCCAAAGTCGACATCCACAGAAACACCCTTCGTTTTGTCCCTGTAACCTGAAATCTTCCTAGGTTCCGATATGATTTCCAGGGGATAACAAGACCGATGTTGATGAGGGTGACATAAATTGTTTTAAGGGATATGCTTCCTTACGTCGATGACACCAAAGATTTTGGGAGTCAGGGCGTTCGTAATTTATCTTCACTCTTCAGTAGTATAACACCCTTCACAGGTCTGACCGTAGAAGTGGCATTTCGCCAAACTACCCAAACCTGTGTGATTAACTTATATTTCATCTCCTCTCGGGTCTCCATTTCCCAGTCCTTGCCTCTGTGCTTTCGCTTTGGACTCGGAAAATCCCCAACACAGCATAGTTCTTCCTGTTCGTTCTTCTTGGGTGGTTGACCAATAAATTAGTCATCTTTCTCACTTCCATTTTCTTAGAGCAGGAACTACACCGTCAAAGCGAACCAACATGATATCTCTCAAGTGGCAATCTTTCTGTAATGAAGAGATTCCTGTGAAATAAAATAACCAGGCCGATAGTATTACAGTGCTAGTTAAGTTAACCAAATAAGCGCCCGCAGTGCAACCGCTTTGCAGAAGAAACTTACAATTTTTTTTAATTAAACCAGAAATGTGTATATTGAGCTCTGAAAGCATACCATGTTTAGAACAGAAATGGCATGTCTTTCTGGCATATCCACCTATTTGAAACTGAGGAAATGGAGACTTGAGAGGAGGAAAAGAGGCAAGGCTTTGACTGATCCACTGAAAAGAATCAGGGTTACAACTAGTGAGAGGCATGCCAAAAGGCTTTTGATGGTTTGAAGATGGTGATTGAATCGGTGCTGAGGAAAGTTTACCTAAAAGATACTCCCTGAAACTAACTCTCAAGCTTATACAAACTAACTCTCATTAGAGATTTTATTTATGTCCAAGGAGACCTGCCAAAATTGCTGCTATTTCAGTACAAGCAGAACTTCCAGGCCCCATGCTCTCAAATCTTCTCTTTCTCTTTTCCTCTTGTCACTAGCCAATGAAGAAGGAAAATGGGATATAACCTTACCTCTGGTTCGTAAAGTTTGGTTTGCGTTTACCAGCACAATCGCTTTCAATCTGTTCCTGATGTGGGACAGAAGTGAGGAAGGATTAAATAGTTTAAGAAAACCACTTGGTGTATGATGCTCAAAGATTTTATAAGTCGGAAAATATTTAAAGTTTAACAATCAACTGAATATGAAAAGTGGCTATCTTATGATCTCTCAAGCGACCGTAGCAAGGAAGTATATTAAATGAACAAATAAAATGGAAAGACAAGAAGATATACTTAAACCTTAAAAATAAATATTGACCGTTGACTTTGTTGACTGTTGACCGTGACCGTGTAGACTAGGCCGTCAGCTGCAGCGGCTCGCAGCTAAGGACAGACCTGACTTGGACCGGGTGGCTGGGTGGCTCTCGCCAGACGGTTTGGGCCGTGGCCGGCTCAACAGGGACAGTGGAGGTGGGCCGGCTGAAGTAAGCTAGGGCACACCAGACCCACGAATGAAGTAACCCTAGTTTTAGATATGGCGATATCCAGCGGCGGGGAAGCGGGAAACGGGAGGGGCGACGACGGAGAGAGGTGAGGGCGGAGGTCGGCAGCGGGAAGCGGTATGATGACCGTGAGGCGGTGGTCGACAGCGGTGACGGCGGTGGTGGGCAACGAAGAGGGGACGACAGCGAACGGTGATGGCTGCTGGAGGGGACCGCCGGCGGTGGAGAGGGCGATGGACGGGCAGCGGCGGCGGAAGGGAAGGTGAAGGCTGGCGTCGATGGCAAGTGATGGGTGTACAGGCAGTACAGGCGGTGGTGGCTGGCGGCGATAGAAGAAAGGGAAGGGAGGGGAAGGGTGCTCCAGACGGGGAGTAGCGGGGTCCTCCGACCAACCCAAGCCGAGGCGACGGGATCTTGCGATCAGGTAAGGTAAGGAACTAATCCTCAAAACTCCATTTGTAATCTCCTCCTGAATCAAAGGTCTGAAGGCCGATTTATAGGCCTCTCTGCAGTAAAATCTTAGTAAGTAAATGATGAAGGAAACCTTCTATTGCCAGACATTTGCTTTGGTGGCGTCACCCGGCGCGTAGCTGGATCAAGGGCGTCGCCCACACCTTCTATGCTGGTTATTTCCCCAATTTGGTTCAAATCATCTTCTTGATCAGGAGATGGTTGGGGCTTGCTGCATCAGTTCCAAACACCTGCGCGCCTTAGACTTGGATCGGAAGCCATCTCAGCCCATAAAAAAGTACGGGTTAAAGCTGGGAGAGGGAAAGCCGATACCTTAACCACTTTCATCCTTTCCAATGAATATAACGGTTTGAAATGTCCTGGGCTTGAACGATACCGTGAAGCAAGTTGATACGGAGAAATAAATTAGGAATCATAAACCGCAGATTTCTGTTTTAGTGGCAGAGAAGATTAGACCCTCTGATCCTGAAAGAGCCAGATGTAGTATTTTATTCCTTCTTCCTTGATTTCCCGTCTTCCAATCAAAGAGATAATGATTGGTGGATCCGTCAGCGTTTAAGCAATTGAATTCATTGGCGTCTCGTCGGGTTATAATAAAATCGGAATGGGACTCCAAGATGTTGATAAAATATCATTGTTCACTACTATTGGCTTCCTATTAGGTCATGCAGTTCGGCCTAAGAAAGGAGCATGGCCGAACGAGGAAATATTGATTGTACCACGTTGTGGGGTGTTGTGTTGATGAGCAACTGGACTCTTTCATGGAGAATCAATAGATAATAGATAAGCTACCACTCAAGGTGAGGCTTCTTCCCACACCATTTCCATCGACAATTCTTGGTATATTTTCCTTTCTAACGCCAAAGCTTTCCTTTTCACACCTTTCCTTCCAGCGTGCCTTTCCTCTCTACATCGTAGGTAGTATTATAACGCACCGTGGGCGTGTAGCCTGGTATTCGAACGAGAGAGCAGGGAATGAAAAAAGTTAGCCCCGAGAAAGGTCCGGCCGGCCTCGCTGTCTGACAACCAGAACTTAATTAACGGCGCGATAACTCTGCAATAATAGAATAGAAGCGTATCGGGTATTAGCGCGCTTGCGCCGTAGGATGGGCGGCTGTCTGTCTTGCTCTTATTATTATTGCTTTGCCGAATCTGGCAACTACCCTGAACTTTTCATCGGCTCCCTTCTCCCTTTCCTGGCGGGCATGTCGATAGCAACACCCTTCATAGCGTTCCGGCGGCGGGGGGCACCGATCCTCGTCTCGCCAGCCAACTCTTCTTCAGCCAAAAAGAATAGGGAGACGGATGAGGAGTAGAGGAGCGGGATTGGGTGGAAATGGGCGAGGAGCTAAAGTTTGGACACATCTAGAAAATATTATTTTGTTTTATATTTATATATTAGGCCTAAGCTTTGTATCAAAAGAAATATAATATGTATATTAAGTATATATAAATATTAAACATAAATATATATACTACTTTATATACATAGGGATGCTATATACTATATATTAGTCCTATGTATACATAGGCAAATATTTTCACAACTCATACAAGACTTTAATGCCACTGGTATTAATTCCATGGTCTGTTTCTTACATTACTTTTTGAAAGGGAGCATACTCATGAGATATTGTGAAAAAATCTGTAGTTATTTTGTATTGATAATACTGATAGTTAACATGATACAATATTTTATTCCATTTTGTGTGTTTTATCTACTAATCGATTTGACTCAGCTGAGAAGAGAAATTCTAACTTGCTGCAACGATAGTGAGACTAGTAAACCATAAATGAATAATTGAGAACTTTTAACTATGAACATACACATAATAAACTACAAGAAATTAGCGCCAGTAGACCTGAATATTAAGAAAGATACTACAAGGGTAAGATGACGATTTTAGATTATAAAAATATTTTAATATTTATGTGACCCTGAAATACATTAATTGATGGTCATAATTTATAATTGGTTATTGGGAGCGTCAAACTAGCAATTAGCATGACCTTCTTGGCCATTTTTAATCATCCAAAACCAAATAATTAATAAAAAAACCTCGAGATGAGCTTTTATGCAGTGGTGTGAGTAGTCAACACTCCATGCTCTCAGTTTTTTACCCTCCCTAAAGCATTTAGGAATCCCAACTCAAGGAGAAACTTATGCAGCTTCAACCTATGATGTACGCTAATAGAATCTTCCAAAATTTGATGTGACCAAGTTCAGCATTCATAAATGACTCAAGACTTGCAAAATCTTCTAGTGAAGAGTGATAATTCAGATTTTTGAATAAAAGTTGTCTTTTAAAGTTCTGATAAATACAAAAATTTAGAGAATTTTCCTTACTACATAGGGTGTGTAAGGGTCGAACCACAAAGAGAAAGAGTCAAATAAGTGAATTTTTTCTTCTATGAAAGTAATTCAGTTCAGTGACATTACTTATATAAGTCTCTGCATTAATAAAAAGAACTAAAATCAGAGTAACTTTACCTTGGTGGGCACTCGGGCGACAGACACATGAGCACACCAGTGACAAATGAAGTACGGCGATGACACACTGACAAGTGGTGCCCTGGTTGTCACATGTTAGCGAGCGTCAGTCCGTCAACGTAGTATCCGAATGGAGGACGATGAGGCATGGGCAATGAAACATTGACGAATGTTGTGCAGGTGATGACGTGTTGACAAGTAGTTGGACGATGATGCATCAGCGAACGGCACAAGGGCGACGACACACCGACAAGCGGTAGATGAGCATGCGGGTGATAGGTGTAGGGGCCTTGAGTGCACCAAAAAGCAGCAGAATATTTTGTCCGTAACTTTCACTACAGAACAAAATAATGGGCATGGTTTGCAGTGTAGGGGGCCCTGAATCTTGGCTATTCTCTAGAGAGATAACTTGGACAAAAAAAAGAAAGGAAAAGGGTGAGGGAAAGGAAGAGGATCTGAACCTTCTTGTCACGCTAGTCATGGCCTAAGTTCTTGTCCCTTCTCCTCCTTTGTGCTCTCAGTGATGGATTGCTTCTCCCTCACTTAGATGCTCTTAGAAAAGAGTGGAACCAAGAAAATTATTATTCATAGGCCACCAACCACAGGTTAGAGCAGCAATTCTAGGTTAAACTAATGGAGGAGTAATTGAAAGTATATATATGAATCTAGTTGTGAAAGACTTAAAATAAATGGACTAGATCAATTCATTTTGGGCCCTAGATCTCATCCTCCTCTCTCTTGAAATCAGCCAGCAGCTCTTCAACTTTGAGCTTTAAAGTCCTCCTTTGAAAGTGGGCCTCCTTTCAAGTCTATGTTGGACCCGTCTTATTGGGCTTGAACGTGGACTGATTTACTCCTTTTGCATCTCAATTTCCTCCTTGAAAATTACCTAAGTCATATGTCTCAACAAAAACTCTAAAGAAGTAATGAGACTAATCCATTTAACTCAAGAGAGTCAAGTGGGGTTAGTCTCTAAATCAATAAATTCAATAAATTAGGACTAAATAGGCAATGCATGCTTTTTTAGTTTTAAAACATAAATATTGGATTATATGTGTGTAAAAGTAAAGATAAATTAATAAAAAGAAACATAATTACATGCAATTATCACTAACTATTTAATATTGTCAAATACCCCCTAACTAGATCATTGTTAGTCTCGTAATAATGTCTATTTAAACTATTCTTGAGTCATCTTGTCATCCTTGAAATCAAAGGAGAATGAAAGTGAAGTGTTAAGAATATCTTTCTCATTTCAAAGGATTACCTTGATAATTTAGCACTAGCCTGCGTAGGACATATAAGTTGATCCCCTCCTAGTTTAGAAAGAGCTAATGGTCATGAGAAAAGGAAATCTACATTTCTCTAGGTTTGATGCTATTAGTAGGAGTGCCTCACATCTTCCAAGATAATGGTTATTCTCTCTCAAGGGTTGCTGATTAGCACTAAACATCTCCACTATCTTTTCTCCTAAGTAGAAGTTGGGGGTATATACACTTCTCCTTCAGTATTAGCATAGAGAATCAATTGTGTATCAAGGAATGTAAGTTGTAAGGCTCCTATCTTCTCTAAGGTGGAGAAGGAAGAGAAAGGGTGGATGGCTCAAAAGAATGTGTGAGGATGGATATAGTGAGAAGACAAGTAAGAATAGTATTACTAGTGTTAGACCACTCCCAAGATCTTAGAGTGAAGGTGAGGGAGATAAAATAAAAGGGGCCAAACATGCTCAACCCATCATGCTCTAGAGAAGAAGAGACACATGAGGGAATAGGTATAAGTTATGCAGTTTACCAAAGGAATGGAAAGAAAAAAAAAAGAGAGAGCAAATAAGATGAATAAAGATACAGGCCCCATATACCTATCTTTTCTCTTCTTTTTTTCTCTCTTTTCTTTTCTTTTTTCTTTTTTTCTCTCTCTTTTTTTTTCTGGGGCAGGATGGTTCACTTAAGAAGGAATGATTCAGTTCCTAAACATGTTTAGAGATAAACTGCTCAACATTTTTTGAAGCCAAAAATGAGTCGTAGAGGAGGGTCTCTTTTGTTATTAAATAAGAATGTGTTGAGCGAACAACAAGGTGGGTGGAAGAATGAGGTTAGAAGATGTAGAGTTAAATTGAATAGATGAAAAGAAAGAAGCAGCCATCACAGGTACATCACAAATAGGGAGATTTCTCGTTTGTTGCCTCCTATCTTTATAACTCAGATCTTATTTTTAAAATTGTCATTGTTAAGACAGCTTATCGTTTCCTGATCAAATGCCGGAACAAGCCTTGGGCTTCTCAAGATTTCCTGCCACTCTTGTCTACAACGAGCTGGAACGATGAAATAGCTCGTAGCTATCCATCGGACACTTCGAAAATTTATGTGGACTGTCAAGTTTTTGTATGCAACTGATAAACTACACTAAGCTTTGTGTCGCGGATCGAGTGTTGGGGCAATGAAAGAGCGGTAGAAGACACGGCAACCGATTCTTCAGTACAGCTGCTCTTGTTCATGAATAAAGGCCTAGAACTCTCTCGAGGCCACAGTCCGTGTGGGCCTTCCACCGGGTCGGCACATATTTCGTAGCTGTTCCTCTCAAGGCCCAGAAGAAGATGGTCACCTATGTGAACTTCCAGGCCCTCCCTCCTGTCTTGTTAAACCTCTTCAGCCTTCCGACGAGCATCACACCAATGAGGACCATCTTCCCGCCGTCGCTCCACCGGCCGGCGAACCCGTACCACTCATCCTTGCAGCTTTCGTCTTCCTTCAGCCGCCGGCCGCAGCTGTACCCCATCGACAGCCCAACATTTCCATACGCGCTGCCATGCAAAATATAGCCGTCAACCCGCGTCAGTATCCATCTATTAAGGATTCAGAAGTAAAATTTTGGGAACCGGTAAGCAAGAAGCCTAGTTCCATTCTGTCCACCTCGACCCAGATGAAATTTTGGGTGGGTACTTGCCCGGACAAATTTGGTTTCAGCATATTTGAAATCATATGTGAAATTTAAGCAAAGAGGCAAATATTAATAACTGGGCCAAGATGGGTTAAGGCTTGCTTTGTATGGGCCTGTCGCCCGGCCTGGAAATTGATTCTCGGGCTTGCTTCGGGCCAAGCGAGATGGCCCACTGACAACCTTAGTGCATGACTAGACAACCTTTCATAAGTGGGTCCGGCCACAAAGGTGAAAATTCCCGAGGCAGATGAATGGCAGACCTGACCACTTCGAAGACGATGTTAAAGACGTTGAAGTTTACGGGATCCTGAGCAAGCTTCTTCCTCTCGTTGACGCACACCGCCATGACGAAGATGGCAATGTACCCGAGATGCGGCAAGATCAGTGTTTCTGATAGCAGCAGCTCTGAGCTCCCCCATCGTCCTCTCCATTGTTCCCCTGAGATCTGCGTCTCGTCCTCCGGCGAGAAGGATGTGTATGGAGGGAGGTACCTGTGAACCAGGAAAACATCTCACTTCTGATTCTTCGAGGGTAATTTCACTGGAGGAACAGTTCGGAGATGAACAAGAGTGAACTAACATCATTACGACGTAGACTACCAAGACCGCCGCCGGGATTACCGACATGTCGAACGTGCCTCGAATTTACTGACTGGAAGAGCACCGCCACTACCTTCTGCCTTGTCGACAGGTCGCCGTCTTGCAGTATATCTGAATCCCACTCCAGGGAGATAAACATGATGAACTGAACGCCTATCAGCGCCGCTGTGGTGAGGACGAGGTGGACGCAGCGGCGCTTGCCGAACAAATGTTCGAAGCCGAGATGCCGCCCGTCGCAACGACTCAGCAAGTCGTCGAGAGCTTCTCCTCTCTTGTTGACTAATCGTTTCAAGATCCAGAGCACCGACCTCAGGCAAGGTGGGAAGAGACAGTTTCCCGCGAGGGCTAGGGGGATGATCAGTAATAAGAACCCCGAGCTCTTTCTGAATGGAAGTATGTTCTCGTTTGTGAGGACAAAGCCACAGTTTGTGAATGAAGACAAGCGGAGGAAGAAGGAAAAGTCCAACACATGGATTCCTTGTTCCTCAGAACCTCTCTGGCTTCGGTGGCGGCGAAGAAGTCGAGGTAGATAATAATGGCTGCAAAACCGAGCGAAATGGACCCTACGACAAAACCCAAAATTGTCATGCTTAGGAGGTTCACTGACTTGTAGCTCAATTCCCTATCGGAATGTGCCTTAATGTCAACAGCTGGCGGCACCGGCCGGCCTGTAATGGGAAGTTCCGAGGCAATGGAAAAGCTGACGTCTTTGCCCATGTTCCTTGCTGCTTCATTTTTTCTGATTTCTCATGATCTCGGCCTTCACAAGGTGAGTATGGAGCAAGGAAGTGAACACCTCTCCCCCAGTCGGCATGAGGAGGATCACAACAAAGACCTGGACCCTCGAGAAGGCCTCCATCTGCGTCGTCGACATGCTCGACACCGTGGCGGCCGACACTGCCGTGAAGAAAAGATCAAGGTCCCGAGTCCCGTTCCTTTCCGGCTTCGGGCCCACGAACCTTAGCAGCAAGAAGCCCACCAAGGAGTTGGCGAAGAAGTAGATTAGGAGGAGCCAAAATAGGTTAATGGTGGCGGCTACCCATTGGTATCTGTGTATGACGGCCTTCAAGAATGACCTGACAGTGCAAGGCAACTGACGGCATGAATCGGAGCAAAGCCCCCGGAGCTGGCCGCCGAGACCAGACCAGGTTCCTATGAGAAATGGAGCCAAAAGGGATGGGCAGTGACGCCGGTCTGTAGAAGAAGGCCTGATTATGTACGCTAGCGGGGGGGTCAATGGTCGGTTCCCGCTAAGAATACGCGGCAAATTATTGAGTGGAATGGGACGCACGGCAGCTTTCGCACGGTCGGCCAGGAGCCAATAATTAACGTGACCCACGCTTCTAAATGTGATTTCGGCAACTTGGTAAGGAGAGTAATGTGATTGGTTTCGAGAGGGGTATCAATCTTCCGAGGGTTGATCTCCATTCGAACCTACGTACCGTAGCCAGATAGCCACGCATCCCGATTTTTGGGACCTCAATCTTTGGGTCATTAACCAGAAAGTGATACCCACAACATCCCATGGTCGTCCAGCCACGTACCGGCGTCTGTTAATCATTACAGCACCCAGGGAAATTCAGTTAGGTAGGTTAATCGTCGGAGCACTTGCTGTCTGCTCTCTCCCGCTCGCCAACAGTCGATCGTCGGATCATTTGCCTTTGCTCCATCTACTGAATAACCATCCCATACAACAATAAATATACCAATATGATCATGTAGACTCATTCCTTACGTGTATCTTCCAATTGATGCAACTCCCCAGTGGTTCCTCGTTGACTACGGTGGCTTCCTCGAAGTTGCTATGTTGGGTTGCTCGGCATGTATGATTGAGGGGAAAAGAATGGACGGCTTGATGAAGATGTGAGTGGCTCTGCTTTCTTCCTTGGTTCCTTGGCTTAGATGGTTGGACCCTTCACCATTTATGCCTTCCTCTGTCACGTTTTTGGTGCCTTTAGTTCTTCTGTCACCGAGGCCGACCAATAGTGCCGAGGGACGACTGTTCGCTGTCCGAACGCGGACGGAACGCGGATGTTGACTGTGTTCCTTCGTGTGGTGTTTCTTGCGAGAAAATAATAGAGGGTAGATATGAAGAACAATATAACTAATATTGAAAAAAATAAATGTAGAGGCAGTATGAACGAAAAAATGCAAATAATATTGAAGATATGAAATTATGATTTATAAATTATTTATGGTAAAAAATGACATAATTATTGAAAATTATGACATATTCCATCAAAATAAAATATGTCATTCTGAATCCTGTTCACAAATATTTTGGTTTCAGAAATGAGTGTTTCTGTTGGTATTTGTTGCCACAGCCTTACATTTGGGATCTAGTCACCAAATCATTAAATTAACAGGAAATAAATTTACCTTTCTTTTTGTTTAATTTTCCATGAGGTTGGTGACCTGTTCATGGATCACGTGTCCATGATTTCTATTTGGAGGAACTACTCAATCCCCCTGTATGTGGAGCATGTTATAACAACTTCATGATTCAATCATGTGATTAAGGACACTTAAGACCACCATCAACTGGCCAATGTTTCTTGGATAACAAAAGGTCTTATTATTGTATTACTGCTTTACGTCCTAGTTTTATTTACACTGCATGATGCAAAAAAGCTATTTATAAATTAGGCGACCATTCACAAACAGTTGTACATTGAAGTTAATCTCGTAAATATATGTACTAAAACTACATGAATTTGACATTGAAACTAAACTCTTAAATCTATGCACAATTACTACGTGAATCTAGTACACTTATGGAGAGCTTCTAATGAGTTGAATAGTCGTATATTTTTGCAAAATCCTTCCCTTAGGATTCAATAATATAAGACACCTCCTTGCCACTTAGTTCTGTAGATATCATATTTAGGGTAAATTGGTCTCAGTAGCACCTTACATAAGCATCTCATGTTCATCAAATGAAATTGGAATCTCCACTGCCCACCACAGCTGTGTTTAAGGCAGCATTATCAACTAGAAATCACATTGTATATATTTTATCAGAAATATATATTAGGGTGAATGATTGACATTTTGGGATGGATCGGTCCTCCTCACTTTAGTACGAGGTGAAATAGCATAAGGTTGAAATAGACAGAGACTTACTTTTCTTTCACAGCAAACCTCTTTTCATGCAAACCATAAAAAGATATACAAAATAGTTATTGTTATTCCCATTGCCTTCTAGATACCTATGGCTATCTATTCCTATAAAAGGGACACTAAATTTTGGGCTGACACACAAGAAGAGTGAAAATTTTCAATTAATTAAGTTCAGTGATAATGACTATGTTAGAGATTGTGATGATCAGAAAAGCACTTCAGGGGTTGTGTTTTATCTCAGTTAAAATATAGTGACTTAGAGCTCTTAGAAGCAGAGGATCATGGCTCTTTCATCATGCGAAGCAGAATATATTACTCTCACAGCCACCACATATTCAAGCATATGGTTAATTGGACTCATTGAAAAATTAGTCAAAGTTGAGCTGAAACTAGTGAAGATTTGGGTTGATAATAAATTAGCCATTGAGCTCTCAAAGACTTCAGTATTTCATAGTTGCTTGAAGTATATCAAGGTGAGGTACCATTATGTTCAAGCTTATTTAAAAGAGAAGAAGATAATTTTGGAACAGGTAGCATCAAAGGAGCAGCATGCAAATATTCTCACTAAATCTCTTGGGAAAGTGAAATTTGGTGAATTACAAGGGAAGATTAGTGTTGTTGACATCAGAAATCAGCTCCAAGCTTGAGGAGGTGATTGTTGGAGGTAATCTCGGAGCATTCATTAGGCAGTTAGGCCTAGTTAACATTCTATTTTTATTTTCGATGTTTACATTTTCTTCCATTTTGCTTGGTTAAAATCATCCACGTGTTGAGTTCTCACTTTGTTTTTTGAACTCTTCTTCCCTCTATAAGCTTTGATGACAGATCTCATGATCATGCGTAGCTCTATTTCTCATCTTCCATAGAAGCCTTTATTTCTTCTTCTCTCCTTAGTATCTCCTTGATTAGAGGAGGAAAGAGGCAAGGCTTTGATGATGACGATGGTGATTGAACGAGTGTTGAGGAAAGTTCACCTACAAGATACACCCTGAAACTAACTCTCACCCACATAGAAACTAACTCTTATCAGAGATTCTATCTATGTCCAAAGGAGACCTACCAAACTTGTTGCTATTTCAATACAGTCAGAACTTGTAGCCCCCATGAAAACAGCTATCTGGAGATGGCTCTCAAATCTTCTCTTTTACCTATTTCTCCTCCATAGTAGAGTGCCTAATGCCAGCCCATGAAGATAGAAAATGGCCTGTACCCTTTCCTCGGGTTCATAGAGTTTGGTTTACCGTTTACCCATGCAAGTACTTTCAAGCAGTTCCAAATAGCTATGCGGCTTAGATTTGGATCGGAAGCCATCTCAGCCTGTAAACATACAATCTAAAGCGAGGAGGGGGAAAGCCGATACCCTAACCATTTTCATCCTTTCCAATGAATATAGCAATATGAAATTTCTGAGGTGAGAACAAGACTATGAAGTAGGATGATAATTAGAGAAATAAATTAGGAATCATAGATCGCAGATTCCTGTTTTAGTAGCAGTGAAGATTAGACCCTCTATGCCTAACAGAGTCAGATGTAGTATTTTATTCCTTCTTACTTGATTTCCCTTTTCCAATTGAAGAGATAGTGATCGATGGATCCGTGAGCATTTAAGCATTTTAATTCACTAATGTCTCATCGGATTATAAATAAGATCAGCATGGGACTCCAAGATGTTGATAAAATATCTCTGTTCACTACTACTGACTTCTTATTAGGTCAAGTAGTTCACTACTATTGGCTTGTAGTATTATAATGCACCCTGGCATGGAGCTTGGCATTCTAAGAAGAAAGCAAGGAATGAGAAAAGTTATTCCTGAGATAGGTTGGCTGTCTTTATCACATCATTATTGCTTTGGCAAATCCACAACCACCCCTGAACCTTTCTTTGGCTCCCTTCACCCTTTCTTGGCAGGCAAGTCGATAGCAACACCCTTTATTATTGTAGCTTTCCAGCGGTGCGGCACCAATCCTCATCACGCCAACCAATTCTACTTCAGCCAAATAGGCCAGTGAAGGCTAAAAAGAAGGGGACAATGCATGCTACAAGTAGATAGGGAGACGGATGAGGAAGAGATGCAGGATTGGGTGGAAATGGGTGACGAGCTACAGTTTGGACATGTCTAGAAGATATTTTTTTGTTTTACTGGACAAGTTTTGACATGTCTGATGAGACATTTTCTTTATCAATAGTCTGTTGTCATAGGGCAACAACCTTATTTTGATGCACAATAGGTACAATAAATATGATAGATTCAGAGTGGGTTGACTAAAGATGATATAGGATAGATAACTCAAGTCAGAAATTATATCATCAATTTGAACCTTTAAATCTAGAGAAAATAATGATGGTGTAACCCCATTCCTTGATTGAGGGTGGGAGTACTATCTTACAACCACCATAATAAATAAAGCTCTAAATTCAAAGTTTCAGATGGTTGACTATGAAAAAAATATAAATAAATTAAACTAAATCTGATGGCAGTGGAAAAATACACAAGAAAATATTAGATGAAATAATATAAGTCACCAAAGAGTGAAGAGGAGACAATGAGCAGTGCGGTGAGCCTCGAGTTGTGTGGGTAGTGGAAGGATGATGACTGAAAATTCCACTGATCAGTCTTCTATTTGTGGATCAAACTCTTCAATGAGGTCTTTAGTGATGATTCTATGTGCCCTTTTGATAGAGTTTTCACCGCATGAGTAGGTAGGGAATACATGAATACGTTGGCTGCACACAATTGAAAGGAAACCTCATAGAGGGTGTTGACCGTGAGGAGTCAAGGAGGATGACATCCACGAGCAGTGGGTGATGCTTGCAGCAGCAAGCTGTGTCTATAGATGGTAGTTGATACCCATGGTCAGCAGGCAACACTAGGGGTGGAAGATGAGTCCATGGGTCATAGACAATGTTCGTGGCCGGTAGACAACCTCCACGGGAGGTAGGCGACGTCGCAGACAGGTCCACAGCTAGAAGATGATGTCCGTGATCAGTAGACAATGACTGCAGGTGGCTGATGAGGTTCATGATGGTAGGAGACCTTTGTGGCAATAGGAGATGTCCACGGTGGTAGGATGCGTTTGTGGTGGCAGGACACATCCATGGTGGTAGGACACATCTGTGGTAGCAGGAGATGTTCATGGTGGTAGGAGACGTCCGTGGTGGTAGGACGCATCCATGGTGGCAGGAGACATCTGTGGCGGTAGGATGTGTCTGTGGCAGCGGGAGATGTCTGCAACAGTAGGATGCGTCCATAGTATCAAGAGATGTCCACAGTGGTAGGGGAGTTCATAGAAACCAGGTGACATGCATTCATCAAAAAAACAGGTGGAAGGAGGATCGCCTCTCAGCAGTGATGGCAGTGGCAGTTACGACAGTGGTAGCGGTAGCAGCTAAGAGGAAGCCAGAGGGTAAACTCAAAAAGAATGACATTTAAATTTCAAAATTCAGCAAAACAGTCTATTACA
This sequence comes from Spirodela polyrhiza, assembly GCA_024713555.1. Lineage (NCBI taxonomy): Eukaryota > Viridiplantae > Streptophyta > Magnoliopsida > Alismatales > Araceae > Spirodela > Spirodela polyrhiza. The sequence goes on along the minus strand of CM046545.1, from coordinate 450,057 downwards.
CCACTGACCCTATTTATAGGTTCTATATTGATAAAATAAAATTAATTGAAAATAAACCCTAAAAATAAATAAAATTTGGATCTAAGGTCTTAGGATGGCGGTGACAATGTGGCATGCCACCTGTGGTGGTGCTGCCTCTTCACATGGTGGGGCTGAGATGTTTGCCCCACCATATTTGGGGGGGAGTTGATAAGGGCAGAAGGATAACTTTCTTAGGAGTCCGGGTCAACATTTCAGACCAGACTAGAGATGCTGGGGCCCAAGCCATTAGTATTATTGCGTTCTTCAATAGCAGGATCTGCACTTTGTTTGATCCTTGAGTAGGCTTTTACCTGAACCAGTCGAGCCTTTATGTTTGCCTCATTTCTTGTCTCGCCATAATTAATCATTTGCTAGTTCTTGCCACTCTGTCTTGGCTTCGGAATTTTGAATTGCCAACATTATGCTCCTAGACATGGGTACGCTTTGCTTTTTTATTTTCCACCCAACTTATGGAGAGCATCTTCATAGAGTGGGAGTTATAGGGCGGAGGTGAAGTTGGACAGGCCTATTTACCTGGCAGTGCTGCAATAAGGAGATCCTCATTTCAATAAGTTTAGTAAACAGTGTACAAATCGTAATTGTAAACCGGAGAGTAAAAGCACATGAAAGTGCGAGTGAGCACCGAGAGCGAGGGCGAGAGAGAGAGAGAGAGAGAAACAGGCAGACAGCCAGACAGACAGATAGAAAGACAAACGGAGACAGAGTGAGAGAAAGGAAGAGATAGAGCGAGATATATACATGGAGAGAGATAGGGAGATACATATACATAGAGAGAGAGAGATTACAAGCCTAAGTGCAAGTGCCTCACGAATATTGTTCTTAAAAGGGCCACCGATCTTCGTGGCGCATTCCAATAATTCACTGTACGACATCTAGAGACGTGCAACGTAGTGACATCAAATTATCATTTCCGAAATTGACTGCGACTGAGTGTGAAAGGGAGGGATGGATGGAGGGCGAGATTGATTCAATCGGAATAACAGACGCATGCGGCACCCTTGAAAGCGCACGAAGAGAAGGCGATTCAGATATTCACTAGAAGCTGGCATGAATCCATTCGTCCTCTTGTAGAAATCGTTACGAAGTCTTGTCGGATCGAAAGAAACTAAAATATTTTTAAAATGTTGAAATCATTAATTTACGTGAAACCTTAATATTTGACCATGAGTAATGCAGTGGCATGCCCCGACCCTCTCTTTGTCTAGGTATTTCAGTCAACGACGACAAGATGACTTCATTCAATGAGTCAGCGCCGCCCATTTATCAGCCGCCATTAAATAGTTGATCGCAAGCCGCACCGCCCACCCTCCCCCTTCCGTTCCCCCAATCTACCCACGATGTCGCAGCTTTGATGCATGGATATAAAGTTCCACATTCGCTTGCCTTGCCGAATCATCAAGCCTACAAAGAGAGGGAACCTGCTGGTGGTAGTTTGAGGAAGAAATGTGATTTCTTTTCCTGCTGGTGCCACTATGACCATACGGGGTGTCGTCCCAGGAAGACTGATCCTGGTTCTCCTCATTGTAGCCTTGTCTGCGTGCGAAGTGATGGGTTGCCATGACGAGGAGCGGAGGGCTTTGCTCGAGATCAAGGCATCCATGAATTATCACGACGGCATGGTGTTACAGGACTGGGGCTACTCAACAACAAAAGTGGGAGACGACTGCTGCCAATGGAGAGGTATAGCCTGCGATCCCCACACCGCTCGTGTGGTCAAGATCGATTTGCTCGGTGAAAGGTGGACTTCTGGCAAGAGCTGGTGCCCAAACCTCACCATGTTAGCGGGGTTTGAGCATCTCGAGATGTTGAATTTAGCGCTCAATAAAATGGGCAGTAGCATTCCAGAGGGTAAGTGGCATCCTCCAATCGTGACAAATAACTGGTTCATTTACTTCCCTTTCAGTTGGAACAGTGTCAAGATTTGTCCACACAACTGGAAATATTTGACATCTTATCTGTCTGATTCAATCATTTCATGAATGAGTCTCTCCTTGTTTTGTATTTTTTTGTATCGCAGTTATTTGTAACTTGAAGAACCTAAAGCTTCTGGATCTTTCATCAAACAGCCTGGATGGTTCCCTCCCATTGTGCTTGTGCAGCTTGAGGTCTCTAAAAGAACTCGATTTATCCTCCAACTGCTTGCAAGAAAACATCCCTTCCTGTTTTGGCAGCTTCCACTCCTTGACACGTCTTAATTTATTCGAAAACGAGTTCCAAGAAGACTACTCATCTTGGATATGCAGCATGCAGTCCCTGACAGAGCTCCAGTTCTCTTATGACTCATATCCTGGCAGCATCCCCCCATGTCTTGGTAACTTGTACAAGCTCAAATACCTGTAACTTGGGGGTGATATGTTGAATGGAACCATTCCTTCTTCGATGTTCCATAATCTAACCGACTTAGCTACTCTACAAATCAAAAGTAAAGGGTTGAAAGGCACATTTATGTTCTCTGCTTTTGCCAACCTTTCCAGGCTCAAAGATGTAGATATCTCCTCCAATGGAGTATTAGAGATCGACACCGAAACCCCTATCTCTTGGCATCCATCCTTCCAACTCTCATTATTGTCAGTGAAAGATTGTGTAATTAACAAGCGCAATGGTGGGAGGCTTCCAACGTTTCTCTGGACCCAAAGAAAAATAGAAACATTGATTTTGCAGGGCACCTCGATCATAGGAACCCCACCCATCAGTCTTTTCTGCAACTCCAGTTTATCTTCACTAGATTTAAGGAACAACAGTATTTCTGGGTTTTTTGGTATCCCTTGCCGCAATGCTTCCAAAACTGCTTCTGAAATCAATTTGTCAGATAATGACATATTCGGATCGCTCCCTAAAAGTATTGGACAGTCTCTTCCTATGCTGGATACTTTTAAGATGGCCAGAAATAAGTTGAAAGGGAACATTCCTTCATCCTTGGGTAGCAGACTACTGTTTTACTTAGATTTAAGTGGCAATCATTTGTCAGGTAAACTTCCTCACTCTCTTACGAGAAATCAGACCATATTGTCATATTTTAGTGTGTCTTGCAACCAACTCCAAGGGGAGATGCTACCAGTTGATGCTTATATGCCACTTTTAAAATACTTGGGCATTAGAAACAACAAATTCACTGGGTCACTTCTCCCAAACTTGGCCAACTCTTCTCTTTTAGACATTATTGATGCTGGATACAACCATTTCACAGAAAATTTCTCGCAAGTGTTACCTATGACCTCTTCTCTGACTGTACTATCCTTTAAGGAAAATCACATTGAAGGATACATACCAAGAACTTTGTGTCAAATGCAGAACCTACGAATGCTAGATCTTTCTGGGAACAGCCTGTCAGGCAACATTCCACAATGCCTCACTAATATCTCTTCTTGGAAGCCAAGCAGCCGGAAAAGTGGCCCAATATGGATGGATAGCAGCACTGCAGATCCAATTATGAACCTCACTTCAAAGAATTTGATAATGTCTTTCAAAGCAGATAGTTTATACTTGATGACTTCCCTTGACTTATCATCAAACAAGATTCGTGGTGTTATTCCATGGGAAATTGGAGAACTCAAGAGGCTTTGTTCATTGAACTTATCAAATAATCACATAGAAGCTTCTTTACCCGTTTCAATGGCAAACATGGATAATTTGGAAAGTTTAGATCTCTCTCACAATAGCTTAAGTGGTAGCATTCCTGACGATATGGTTCAACTCAGTTTCCTCGAAATTTTAAACCTTGCTTTCAATAACTTGTCTGGTATTATCCCGTATCGTGAACACTTCACAACTTTTTCGAATAATAGTTTTGAAGGTAATCCAAGATTATGTGGACAGCCTCTTGAAAAGATTTGTTCTTTCAATATGACCAGAGATGATGGAAAGCACAATGACAACTCCCAAACAATGGAGAATGTGTTATTTTACACATTTTGTGCACTATTATTTAGTTTGGGTTTTTGTGGATTTCTTGCCGCCTTTTCATCAATTTAAGGTGGAGGATGAGGTATCTCAAAATTATTGATGCATTGTATAACATATATGCAAGGGACCTTTGAAAATTCTACTATGCTCATCTAGAAATAGTTTTGAAGGTTTACACATGAATTGTTAACATTTTCATTTAGAAGTTTTTCAATGATTTTTCCCATGTTGATCCCTAGTTTGGACTCGAGGGGATACTCCTTCAAAATGGTTCATGTTAATTATTAATGAAATTTCTTTTCCACTCTCATAGAATTAGAGGAATGTATCGTACAAAATGCTAATTGAAGACTAACTTATTACTGCCTTAAACAGCTACACCTAACAGATCAAATTATAGCTGCCTTCCTTGAACCAGATCATTCCATCTTTGAATATTTATGAGAAAGGAATGCATAAGCTATTAGTAAGATTGTGTTGCATAGGCACCTAGGCATAGAAAGTTTGCATCTGATTGAGATAGTTGATCAATTAGATAGTACAAGAGACTTTTCCTTGTAATTAGACAGCCATGGTTGCAACTAATATAACTAGAAACAGTGAGATAGTCAATCTTTCTTGTTATGAGAGATGTATTCTATATAATCTGATTTCATTAGGTAGGTTGAGTGTTAAGTTATTGCTAACTCACTCAGAGATTTCATAAAAGACCTAGACATTAGAAGCTATCTTTTGAATCTACTTGAATCATACCTACCAAGTAAAGAACGCACAATAAAACTAAAGATAAGCGATATGATGTAAGATAAGTATGATAAACTCGAGGTGGGTTGGTTAAAGACAATGTAGTTATGGATAAATCAAGTCACAAATCACATCATCGATTTAAACCTTTAAATCTAGAGAAAATAATGATGGTGTAGCCCTATTCTTCTGTCGAGGGTGAGAATATTATCTTACAACCACTATGATAAGTAAAGCCCCAAATTCAAAATCTTAAATGATTGATCATGAGAAAACACAAATCTATTAAACTAAATCTGAAAATTATGAAAAAATAAATAAGAAAATACTAGATGAAATAATATAAGTCATCAAAGAGGGGAGAAAAGACTTTCAGTGTTAATACAACATGATGAGCAGTGTAGAGCCTCAAGTTACATGGGGCAGTGGATAATGGTGACTGAAAACTCTGCTAAACAGCCTTCTATTCTTGGATCAAGCTATTCAGCAAAGTGTTCGTAGATCCAATTGCACAGTCAATTGCCAAAGGGTAATGAGGTAGCTGCCCCCTTGTAGGGTTCGGGGCAGTGCCCCGAAACCTAAACCAGTAATGGAGGGTCGCCTCTCATGGTGGCCGTGGCATTTATGATGGTGATGACAGTGGTGGCTCAAAGGAAACTTAAGGGTAAACTTTGAAAATAATGTTTTTAAATTCCAAAATTCACCAAAATAGTCTATTACACTGTTGACCTATTTATAGGTTCCAAATTGATTCAAGAAAACTAACTGAAAAGAAAACCCTAAAAATAAATACAATTCGGATGTAAGATCCTAGGTTAGCACTAATGACGTGACATGACACCTGTGCTAGTCGTCTCTTCCTGTGGTGGCACCACCCCTTCACATGGTGGGGTTGAGATGTTTGCCCCACCAGTGATACTCCTAGACTTTCCTCTTGAAAGGGACATGGGCAGATGACATGAAAGGCTAGCTAGAAGGTCCTATGTCTTGTATGAGTGAGTTAGTCCAGTGCAATGAAATAGTGTGAGATCTCATTATGGCCACATATTCATGAAAAATCTTTGTGGGAAATAACTCTTGATGTGTCTTGATCGGCGCATTTATTTTCATTTAATGAGCCATACCATATGAATTGCTGTGTTACACCATCCCTTTATGACGGTCCATTAGTTGCAATGGCTCGAAGGTGTATCCTCTATGATATAGGACCTTTCTTATAACGAGATAATTTCCCAAACTCGGTGGAGTAATCTTTTTGGTGGATTATAAACGCAGTAAACAGAACCAGCTCATCGACAGATCACTGGGGGGCAAACACCAGCCATGGCGGTTGCATGTTGATGCCCACTAGGGATGATTAACCCTTGAAACGATTATAATCAAAGCTGATGGAAGCCATTTACATGGACATGGTGATCTGCAGGAGTGCAAACAAGGAGAGAAAATGCAGGGTCTGAAAGGAGATGGTACGCCCCAGGCCATACGGCTTGTTACGACCGCCATGGTTACTAGTTTTTTATTACGTTGATCGTTATGATGACTCTCAGAACTGGCCGTAAATGAGGAAAAGGTTCCTGCATCGAGTATTGGCGCTGTTTAGATGTTGAACCTTCCCCTTCCACTCTATCAAGCTCCATAGGAGGGCTCGTCTTAGTGTCCTCTGTTTAGTGCTACGAAGAGGCGGAGTGCCGGGGGGAAAGGAATGACACCCTCCACGTTGAGATCTTCTACCCCATGAGGCTATCCAAAATGACGTCCCCGATCCATTAACTAGCTTTATGGGAACATCCTACCATCAATTGTCCAGTTCCCACTCTCTCACCCATATCGATCTTTTGTACAGCAATCCCTTTTAGCCTGGGAAACCTTATCGTCTCAAATACATGCACTTTGAGGATACCAGCTAGACGCAAGCATCCATTTTCATCTGCGATTTAATTCATGTTGGCACCGGGGATGATCAACTAAAAGGCACTCCAACGCTCTCGCTCTTCGCCAACCTTTCGGAACTGGAGATGCTTCCATCTACTCGAACTACGGCCTAAGATCGACACCGATTCAGTATTTTCCTGAGTGCCCATTTTCGTACTAACGACCTTGATGCTTTCAGGTTCCCTCTCATAATTGGCAGCTGATTCCCTAGCTTCCTCGCATTCCACCACAGAATACAGTACTTAAATATCTTGGTGACTTCCAATATAGGGTTAATTCCGCTCACAGGGTATCCAACTGAAGGAGAGATGATCTCCCACCATAGTTATAAGCCCAATGTACAATTCTTGCTTTCGATGACAATAGACCAAGGGGATCAGTCGGTTATGGTTCCACTTCACGCGCCAGAGGGCACGTGAACTAGAGGAACGAACGGCTCACTATCCCGGACCAGATCTCAAGGAAGCATGCGGCCATCTTGCCTGGGTTAGGCGTGGACCCTCTTCTTGTTAAAGTGAGCCATCCAGTATGGTCAACAGGGGCCTCTCCTTACGGGTCATGGTTCTAAAATGATGGAGACAATGAGAGCTTAAAAGGGTTGGCTGTCGGCATTCTGGAAGAAGAATACCCGCCTGGCTAGCTGGTTTGGAGATGACGGCCGCCGCCTGTTCAACTCCGTCAGTGAAAAATCTAAGACGTTGGCCTCTCAGACGACTCGTCATGTTGGAAGTCGAAAAATTAGCTTGATGGCTGGATAAGGCTGCCTCACGAACGGCGGGCACCATCGACCTCCCTCTGAAAAACCCATTCGTTCCTTAACGCTTACACTTGATCGATCATAAACCCCGTTCGTTATCGGCTTTCTTCGATGAGTGGACTTGATCTATCATCAAAAATAATTGAAGGCCTTATCCCACAAGAGAAGTAATTGGAGACCCTCGATTCCTGAACCTATCGTACAATTTATTGAAGGGTTCTATACCAGTATTCTTTGGAGTGTAGACATCTGACACAATGATCTAAGCAGTGAGATACCCAACAAAGAGATCGACTCCACATCGTTCTCACTTGTTTTGTGGCGTTAAATAATTTGTCTCGGTTGATCTCTTATCATAGGACTATCTCTTAACCTTCTCAAAGAAGATTAGTGTTGGTAATCATGGGTTATGTGCGTGCATCTCAGCTTTAACTCAATCCTCATTCCCATGGAGATGAAGCATGAAAGAACAGGCTACAAAGATCATTCTTCTCAGCGAGAAGATGCAGCATTTAACTCTTTTCTTGTTTTTTCATTTGGTGTTGGTCCTGGGGACAATTTGACATGCTTTTACTGCATAGGGAGTGACGGATGAGCTTTAGGCTGAGGGTAGACAAATGTATCAGGCATCACTACATAAGAATTGTGTTAAGTAGACATGGACTTTGTCTTGTGTTTAATGTGTGAAAGAAAATCTAAAGGTGTTAATGTTTCTATAAACATGTTTGTTCAGATTTGTTTACCCTGACTAAAATTTGAAGCTGATAAAATCTAAAATTTAAAAAATTAATTTTACATTGCGGAATATCATAGAAAATCAAGGTTAATGTTTAATCACATCAAGTTTGCATCGTTCGATGATCTAATATAGAAAAGTCAGCATTTTAGTATGTCAAAGGTCGCATTGTAGAGTCAAACATGACGTCGAGGTTGATGTCTCATTCAATCAAGTTTACAATGTGTAATAGAAGAGGATAAATCGTAAAATATGATTGTATGAAACGTTACATAAACGTATACAAATTTATCTGCATGAGGCGAATTGTACAGGAACTGATAAAAATTCGTTATGCTGATGTAAAAATGTCTGTTTAGTCTTGAAAACCCCAAATAAATTTTGATGCAAACGAAAGCTTATAATGACAAAAAAGGTCATTCTATGTTTCAGAATAATTTATCATAGTCTATAGATTGATTTTTTAATATTTTAGGATATTGTACCACATCAGTAGCATAACCCTGCACAGCTCTGACCGTAAAAGAGGGATTTCGCCAAACTACTTAAAACTGTGTGATAGAATATCAATTTCCCAGATTTTTGTCTCTCTTTTGACTTTCGACTCTGAAAATGTCAAACATACCACAGTGCTGTCTTCATTCTTGCTTGAACGATAGACTAGGGATTATTCTCTGTTCCGTTTTGTTAGAGTGGGAACACCGCCGGCAGAAGGATACGTGGTGGGGCAAACATCCCAGCCCCAACATGTGAAGAGGTGGCACCACCACAGGAGGAGACGACCAGCACAGGTGGCATGCCACGTCGTCAGCGCCAACCTAGGATCTTAGATCCGAATTTTATTTATTTTTAGGGTTTCTTTTCAGTTGATTTTCTTTTATCAAAATGGAACCTATAAATAGGGTCATCGGTGTAATGGACAGTTTTGGTGAATTTTGATATTTAAAAACGTCACTTTTCAGAGATTACCCTTAGGTTTCGTCTCAGCCGCCGCCGCTGAGAGGCGACCGTCCTTCCGCTCGCCCTCCTGACGAGTGCACGTCGCCTGGTTTCCGCGGACGTCCCCTGCCACTGCGGACATCTCCTGCGGACGCGGACGTGTCCTGCCGCCGCGGACGCGTCCTACCGCCGCGGACGTCTCCTGCCGCCGCGGACGTTTCCTGCCGCCGCAGAAGTCTCCTGCCACCGCAGACGCGTCCCACCGCCGCGGACGTCTCCTGCCGCTGTGGACGTCTCCTGCTACCGAGGTCTCCTGCCGTCACGAATCTCATCGGCCGTCCGTGATCATTGTCGGTTGCTCGCGGACGTCGCCTTTCCGGTCGTGGATCTGCCCGCGACGTCGCCTACCTTCAGCGGAGATCGTCTGCTGGCCACGGACATCACCTACCACCCGCGGACTCGTCTGCCGCCCGCGGACATCGCGTGCCGGCCGCGGGTATCGCTTGCCGTCCACGGACGCAGGCAGCCTGCCGCCGCAGACGTCGCCCAGCGCTCGCGGACGTCATCCTCCCCGAATCCTCACGCCAACACCCTCCGTGAGATCCCCTTCCGACCGTGTGCAGCCGGCGTATTCACGCGTTCATTGCCCACGCACGCGGTGAAGACTCCTCCATCAAAAGGGGCACGCGGAATAATCACCAGTTTTGGTTTCGGGGCGCTGCCCCGAACCCTGCAAGGGGGCGGCTACCCCCTTGACCCCCCGCCAACTGACCGCGCAGTTGGATCTGCGAAGACTTCGCTGAAGATCTACAGGGGAGCGTAATTTGGGCGAAACAAGATCTATAGAGATCCGGGCGATCAATCGACGGGAGTACCGGTGGGGTCGGGAAACCACCCGACGCACGTGGGTCCCGTGTGAAGTGGAGAGAACGGGGCGTGGCCCGCCAGCGGGGGCGGCCCATCACCTCCTCTTCCTCCTGTATTTTTATTTATTCCATTGATGAAAAAAACTCACTTCTCCATGGAAAGATGCATGGCGAGGAGGAAAAAGTTTGGGACGGATTCATCTTCGGGCACATGCCGAGAAAATTGTTTGTTTAGACCGAATATAATGGTCACGGGGTTGACGACGGCTGGAAATCTTCTTAGGTGAGACCCAGTGCCCGATCCTTCAGATGTTCAAGGATTTCGTGGAGAAAAAAAAAGCCACACGATGATGAGGCTGACAGAACTATTTAAGGGAATCTGTCTCATGTCATAGATCAAGGTAAAGAGTTTAACGGTCTGGGCAATCGCACAGGCCTATTGGCCTCTTTCGCCACTCGATTTTATCCGAATTGGCTATAACGAAGAACCATTTTTCTGGCCCGTTGCTCTCCCATGCTACAATGATTTTCAAACTGCCTGCCCCATTGATTTATCCTATAAAAATCTACATGGATCCCTACCAGAGAATATCGGCCTTTCTTTACCTTTGTTGACGGTTTTTAAGCGGGCAGGAAACGAGCTGGCAGGGCGAATGCCTACATCCTTGGGGGCGTGCACCCCTGGCTTTACTAGACTTAATAGGAAAACTGCCGCACACTTTCACAAGAAATCAGACCAGCTTATGGTATTTTAATGTGTCTTACAATCACCTCGAAGGAGAGATCCTCCCTATTGACACCTATATGCCATCTTTATGTTTCTTGATCGTCAACAACAACTTTACATGTTCACTTCTTTCAAAGTTCTCCAACTCTTCTCCCCAAGAAATTATTGATGCTGGATACAATAGCTTTGTGTACAAATTGTCTCACTACCTGCCCTATTTTCCTTTTTTGAAAATACTTTTACTGAGAGCGAATTATTCTCAAGGCTACTTATCCAAAGAGTTATGCCAAAATCAGTATCAACATTCCCTAGATCTTTATAGAAACAAGTTTTCAGGAAAAAGATCTAGTCTTCACAACATTTCTTATTAGAGATCAAGTAGAACAGAAAAGATAACGTTAGTCATTATTTCCTGCCCAAGGGGAAGTATGTGTATTCATCACATCAAAGAATTTGGTTCATCTGTAGGTACTCCCCACTAACAGATGGCTCAACTTGATTTATCACCGAACATGATTAGCGGCATCATTCCTCAAGAAGTAGGAGGACTAAAGGGACTTTGAATGCTGAAATTTTCTAATAGTTAGATCAAAAGTTCTGTGCTAGCAGCAATAGCAAGTATGGATACAATGGAGACCTTTGATCTCTTGTATAATGATTTAAGTGGTTCCATCACTTAAGAAATTATTCGACTCTCATCCCCTTCAACTTTTAGTGTTACCATCAACAACTTGCTTGGTGCAATTGATCACACTTTAGTCACTGAAATAAAATATGTCAAATTTACATTTTATCTGAACTCAAAACATATAAATTAGTTTGAAAGTTTTAGTGGTTCAGGTCGATCCTTAGAGATAATTGTCAAATTATGAAATCAAACCATAATCTCAAATACCTTTTGAATCAGAGGGGACAAAAAGAGCTATGTGAATAAATAGAGTGAATGACATTAAATAAAAAAAATTAATTAAGTTCAAGTATGCCAAGTGTGTCACCACCTAACATAGAATAACTTAAAGATGAACATAAAAATATATTAAAACCTAAAAGATGATAAACATAAATATCATCCATTGATCCGTCACTCATAGATAGTATAGAAGAATGATTGTTGAGGAAATCAATAAAAAAAAAATTTTAGAAATTCTTTTTCAAATCCCTGTGTCACTCAGAAATTTGAAGAAGAATAATAAATAAAGTGATAAAGAAAGCTGTAAATAACTGAAATTAATGACTGTAAATAACCCATATGTTTGAGGAAGAATGAGTGCTCAATTAAATCATAGAAAAAAGTAAATGACAATAGTAAAAATTTCTAAACTAAAGCATTCTCGCTACTCTTCATCTGTCACATAGAAGATGTTTGAGAAGGGGATGAAAGGTCAAAATCATTGTGACTACCACTGCAACCACCGTTCTCGACTCCACCTATGCATGTCATGCATGAGGGAAGCTCACAGCAACCACTGTCGCAATTGCCGCCTCAACCATCTTATGGGGAATAAGCTCTGTCTACTACAGCCACCGTCAACATTGTTGTCGCACTCACCTTTGCCTATCACTCAAGAGTAGAGCATGTCATTGTTGTCGTGTACTACTCTATTGTCGTGCCATAGTTGTCTCCACACTACCATGCCACTACTTCACCATCACCGTCTCCACCTATTGCACGGAGATGTCAGCCGTTGTTATGCCCTAGCTGTCACAGGTCCCCCCATCTCTCCTCTCTCTCCTTCTCTTCCCATTTTAGCACCACATTGAAATGGGTTAGGATTGGGCCTGATATTGATGCTGGGTGTGAGTAATCAGCCCACTATCTTGCCCCATATTAGTCTAAAAAATTACAATAAATTCAGAAAACTCCAACTTTCATTCTTCTGATTTTTCTGAAGTTTAAGAAAATATTTCTCAAGATACTAACCTTGGATATTCATGTTAGTACAAATTAAATTGCTAAATAAGAATTTCTCAAGAATAATACTCAAATGAGATAATTTTTGGTGAAATGAGTTATAAAATATATTTTATTATTTTTCATATAATCTCATTGTATCTAACATCAATTAATATGATATGTCTAATCATTTTTTCATTGATTAACATAGATAAATTACACATTATCAACGATCCCTAGTGATAAACAGTTTGCAAGTTTTTTGAGAGTAGTTATGAAGGTAATCCAAGATTATGTGGAAACCTCCTAGAAAAGCTTGTTATTCTGACAAGGAGAGAGTGAAAAGAAGTCAAAAGATGGAAAAAACAAGAGAAAATCAAAAGATTTCAATGATGCTTTATTTTATTCACTTGTAATGGGTAGATTTGTTTTGGGCTTTTTGGTGATACTCTCCAGCCTTTTTGAATATGGGTTGGAGGAAGATATTTTTCAAAATCACTGATGGAAACTACTATATGTACCTTGGGGAGCAATTTTCATGTTCAAAATAATCTTTTCTAAGTATTTTTAAAATATTTTTATTAGTAATCTCTTATTGACAGTTGGGGGGATTATCTTTTACTAAATCCTTTCTAGTTCTTTTAGACTTCAAAATACCATATCCAATAGTAAGTTTTAAACACCTTATATCTTTTGTCCTTACTTTATACAGATCATTTTTGGAAAATAATGTCTTAATTCGTTTCCCACACATTATTAATTTGTTACTGTGAAAGCAGTTGTGAAAGAGAACGGCATAAAAGATTGCGGAATACCCTACATCTTCAAAAAGGTTCAACATTATTGTATTATACTATAAAACATGATGTATCCACTAGGAACATTTAAGTATACCATCTAAAACTAGACACCATTTGATGCTTGCTGATTGAACACAAATTAGAAGACTGCCAAGAACAGATTAGCACAGATGAAAACTATCCTGTTTTATTTCAACAAGTACGTTAACAAATCAACTTGCTACTAGCTCGTGACAATTTATTTGACAACAACAGTATTGCCGACTTGTCTACAAATTATTATCTTGAGGCTCCTAATTCAATTAAAATGCTTTCATACAAACTAAGTTGGGTTGATTCTAGGAAAAAAGGGGCATAATTCCATTGACAAGCTGGGAGAAATCATACTCCTAACTTTTCGTTCAAAAAGAGATTTTGGCCGAAAACACACAGGGCAAGTTAGAGCGTCAATGTATGGAGAGATCAGCTTCTCCAACACAATTAAATGATTAGAGGCATCGCATAGGGACACAGTTGTATAAAAATGTTCTTTGAAATTAAACTTATCCTTAATTCAAGGCATAAAATGGGTAATCAGTTTAGATTTATTTTACATGTAATCGAACATATAAATATATATCTGTCAGAGGGTGGGTGGGCGTGGCATGTATGTATCTTCCTCGGTCTTTAAGTCGTCTCTGCCGATAGTTATTTACTTCACGACGGATCTCCAATGTAGTGGCCAAGGCGTATCCCCATACGGTGTCTGGACCTTCTTCGTGCCTTTTTTAACCCTGCCTTAACCCTCTATCAACTTAATGCCATTCTTGTATTTGGTTTCCGACAGCAAGCTCCATCGACACATAAACACTGAGTTATTCACAACTTCCCTGGGTTCCCCATATTCGTAAGCTCCTCATTTATTCTGCGGTTTTTTTCCACTGGAAACTCATCGGTGCTCTCCGTACGCTCGATACGATCCTCTATCCGCCGCTCCTTCACGAACTTGGTATATAACGGTTTGAGGGGGTAGTAATGTAGCCCGGTATTGGATGGCTTATGCAGGGAATGAGGACAGTCATCCCCAAGACAGGTTGGCTGTCTTTATCGCATCATTATTGTGCTGCACTGAATCGATCAACTACCCTGAACTTATGATCGCCTCCCTTCTCCCTTTCTCCGTTCCCTGGAGGGCACGTCGATTGTAACACCCATCGTCATCATCCTTTCTCGGCGCCGCGGCGGCCTGTGTGAAAGTTATCCTCGCCAGCCGAATCTCGTTTACCCAGATAGTTCGTGCGTTGTGGTTGGTTCGAGTCCACAGCTTCAGCGAGGGCCACGGTCCCATGAGAGCGTGAGAGGTTCAACCGGAATAACTGACAGATTACCATCCAGTGACAGCGCGAGAGATGTAGATTAATTTGTGGAGAATATAGGATGGCATCCATCTATTCGTCCCCATGACGGAATCGTTATGAACTCTTGCAGGATCGAGAAAACAGGACGTAAACAAACTGGTACGATCCGAACCGAGAGAGACAAAAAAAAGTAAAATCTCTAGAAACAGTTAAAATTATTAAAGAACGTCAGATCATCAAATTTGGTCATGACGAACCAATGAGACGCCTGGACCCATTGCCTGGCTGACGTCGACCTCAGGCAGTGACTCAGCGCCGCCTCTTTATCAGATTAGCCGCTGATCGAGACCCCTACTGCCATCCACAACAATACACTCATGCTGTCGCACCACTGATGCATGGATATAAGGCCATGTATTCCGTTGCCTCGCCGAATCAACAAGCCTAGAAAGAGGGTGCCTGGTTGTGGTATTTTGAGGAAGAAATATGATTTCCTTCCCTTCTGGTGGCGCGAGGACCTTACGGGATGTCCTGGGAAGACTAATCCTCGTTCTTGTCATCATAGCTTCGTCTGGTCCGGGGTGCGAAGTGATGGGTTGTTACGACGAGGAACGGAGGGCTTTGCTTGAGATCAAGACGTCTATCAATTTCCCACAAAGAGGCTTGGCCTTAACCGATTGGGGCAGCTCAACAACAGAAGTCGGCAAAGACTGCTGCCAATGGGCTGGTATAACTTGTGACTCCAACACCGGTCGTGTGGTCGAGATCGATTTGTACAGCGAGAGGTCGAGTGCTGTGGAGACATGGCTCCCAAACCTCACCATGTTGGTGGAGTTTAGGCAGCTTGAGAGGCTGAATTTGGGGCTCAATCTCATGGGCGGTGGCATTCCAGAGGGTAAGTAACTTTTTTGAATTGTGACGAGCAAATTGGTTCATCTAATTCCTTTTCTACTTAGAGCGATGTTAAGAGCAGCCCACTTAAGTTGAACAATTGACAACTTATTCTTCCCATTGAATAATTTCATAAAGGATGTTTCTCCTTGTTCTATTTTCTCTGTATTGCAGTTATTTGCAACTTGAAGAATCTGAAGCTTCTAGACCTTTCGTCAAACAGATTGAATGGTTCCCTCCCATCGTGCTTGTGCAACTTGAGGTCTCTAATAGAACTTGACTTATCTTATAACAGCTTGCAAGGAGACATCCCTTTCTGTTTCGACGGCTTTCACTCGTTGAAACTTCTCAATTTATTCAGCAACCAGTTCCAAGGAAACTACTCGGCTTGGATTTGCAGCATTGAATCCTTGACACAGCTCCAATTGTCTTACGACGCAGCCCCTGGCAGCATCCCCACATGTCTCGGCAACTTGCATGGGCTCAAATACCTCCAACTTGGGGGTAATGAGTTGAGTGGCACCATCCCTTCTTCCATCTTCTACAATCTAACGGACTTGAGTACCTTAGATATCCACAGTAATGGGTTGCAAGGCACATTAAAGTTATCAGCTTTGGCAAACCTTTCCAAACTCCAAGAAATAGACATCTCCTCTAGTGGAGGATTAGAGATTGACACTGAAGACCCAGTCTCTTGGCATCCATCCTTTCAGCTCTCACATTTGTCCATACGTGATTGTGTGATTAATAAGCGTAGCAACAAGAGGTTTCCCACATTTCTCTGGACCCAAAGAAG
The DNA here is from genome assembly GCA_024713555.1 of Spirodela polyrhiza. Lineage (NCBI taxonomy): Eukaryota > Viridiplantae > Streptophyta > Magnoliopsida > Alismatales > Araceae > Spirodela > Spirodela polyrhiza. Next base: position 433,693 of record CM046545.1, on the reverse strand, counting down.
AGTAGAAACCTTGACCTTAAAGGGCACCTCTATCACAAATACCCTACCCTTTGATCTTTTCTGCAACTCTAGTTTATCTTCTCTGGATCTAAGGAACAACAATATTTCTGGCTTATTTGCTCTGCCTTGCCGCAATGCTTCCAAAAATGCTTTTGAAATCAATTTATCTGATAATCATGCATATGGACAGCTCCCTGAAAGTATTGGTCTTTCCTTTCCAGAGTTGAATACTCTTAGAATCGCCAGAAATGAGTTGGAAGGACACATTCCTACATCATTGGCTGACCGACGACTTAATCTATTAGATTTAAGTGACAACCATTTATCAGGTAAACTGCCCCTTGCTTTGACCAGAAATCAGACTATATTTTCTTATTTAAATGTGTCTTACAACCAACTTGAAGGGGAGGTGTTCCCAGTTGATGCCTATATGCCACTTTTACAAGTCTTGATTGTCAAGAACAACAAATTCACCGGGTCACTTCTCCCAAAGTTGGCCAACTCTTCACTTCTATTCATCCTTGATGCTGGTTTCAATCATTTCACAGAAAATTTCTTGCAGCCACTACCTCTTCTCCCTTTTATGAGTATACTTTCCTTGACACAAAATCGTATTGAAGGATACATACCAAGAACTTTATGTGAAATGCAGTCCCTACGATCGTTAGATCTTTCTGGAAACAACCTTTCAGGCGACATTCCTCCTTGCCTGCATAATATTTCTTCTTGGAGTTCAAACATCGTTCCAACAGGCCCAATATGGATAGATAGCAGCCCTGCGGATCCAATTGTGCTCCTCACTTCAAAGAGCATGACCAGACCTCTCAAATCGGATCTTCTCTACATGACAACCTTACTTGATTTATCATCGAACAATATTCATGGTGTTATTCCGAGGAAAATTGGAGAGCTGAAAGGGCTTCATTCATTGAACTTATCAAATAATCAGATCCAAGGTTCTATTCCCGTCTCAATGGCAAACATGACCAATTTGGAAAGTTTAGATCTCTCTCACAATAGTCTAAGTGGTAGCATTCCTGAGGAAATGGTTCATCTCAATTACCTCACAACTTTAAGCCTTGCTTTCAACAACTTGTCGGGTATTATCCCTTACCGTGAACAGTTCATGACGTTTACAAAGAGTAGTTATGAAGGTAATCCATGGTTATGTGGAAAACCACTTGTAAAGGATTGCTCTTCCAAAAAGGAGAGACAAAACTCCGGATCATTAGAGGGTCTGTTATTTTATTCATTTTGTGTATTTGTATTTAATTTAGGTTTTTGGGGTTTTCTTGCTAGCATTTTCTTCAATTTAAGGTGGAGGATGAAGTATTTCAAACTCATTGATGAATTGTCCATCATGTACCTAAGAGACAAATGAAATTATATGATTTCCACCTTGAAATGGTGAAAACTTTTACATGAGAACTGTTAATTCGTTGAGAAGTTATAAACTGGTTTTTCTCATGCCTGTCCCTAAGGGAATAGCTTCGATGTTAATTCTTACAGAAAGAAAGTTCTTCTCAATTATCCTTGTATCCAAGGGAATAACTTCTTGAAGGAAAAGCATTATACCATTTGAAGAACAATTTATCACCTCTGAGAGCCACATCTAATAGTTCAATTTATAGTTGAGTTTTTTCACCAACACATTGTTGATACTTTTTCTTAAATGACTATCTATGAAAAGAGGAACACATTAAGGATCATTAAACTTCTAGTAAAATTGTGATGCATAGGCAACGGTTTTCTATCAACCAGGGTTTATAAGAGCCTTTTGTTTGAAAGCAGACACCAACGGTTGCAACTGATAAAACTTGAAAGAGAACGACGGTCCATCAAACCAGGGGGGACAGTTTAGCTTGAGACGGATTGTGACAGATGTATTCAATGTAGTCTGATTTCATCTATAGAGGATGCGCATCAAATTGATGCTAGCGCAGTAGAAGATACTTACTACGAAACAATACCAGGCTTAGTTATAGGTAATGTTCTAAATCAATTCGAACCTCACCTACTGAGTCCAGAAGACGTGATAAAGTCAGAAATGCTTTATCCACTTGCATTGAGCTCCTGAAAGCGGCTAAGCCGGACGACACGGAGAGCTGGCCAGATGGTCCTACGTCTTGTATGTTGGAGCTTGTGCAGCCCAAACAGTACGACACCTCACTACGGCTATAAGTTCATGAAACATTTCCGTCGCAGATAACTCCTGCTGATATGTCTATCACTGCGTGCAATTCTCAGGAATGTTTGTAAGGTTCTAGAGATCATTCTGCAAACCCTGAGGCTTTAAGTTCCATGTAGTGAACCATGTTTATATGTATTCCTGGGTTCTCCCGTCTCTGTGCAGCGGCCCATTAGTTGCAGTGGCTCGAAGGGCTACCCTTAATGATGTCGTGACCTTGCTTATAACGAGTCAACTCCAGAGTGTCGGTGGAATAATCTTTTGGAATAAACAGCATCAGCTCCTCGACCGGTCGCCGGGCGGGAAAGACCAGCCATTGCGCTGACATGTCGAGGACCCCTTCAGTGATCAGAAGCCCCTGAAACGATGACAGCCAAACCTGATGGAGGCCATTGACACGGACATGGTAATCTGCAGCGGTGCGAACAAGGAGAACAAGCAGACGGCATGTCCCAGGCCATGCCATCTGTTTTTGGCCCACCATAATCACAGTGCTTTGATTATGTCGATTATTACGATGACTCGCTGGAACGGCCCTCAATTAGGACAAAAAGGGCCTCACCAAGTGCTTGTGCTGCTTTGACGTTGAACCTTCCCCTTCCACCCCTATCGATCTCGAGAGGCAGAAAAAGAAAGTCAATTGTAGATGCCTCATGAGGTGTTGTTTTTGTGCCTTCTGGTCGGTGCTACGAAGGAACGAATATCCCTTTGAGGCGACGAAACCTTCATCGCCTCAAATACCTATTTTTCGAGGCTTCCCAGCTCGACGCGGGCATCCCTTTCCATCTGTTCCGACCGAACTGGGTTATCTCAAGTTGCCCTCGGACTTGATCGACTAGAAGGCGTTCTAACGCTCTCGGCAGATGTCATTCATTACAAGATCTACGGCCTAGAGACGGGTGACCCTCCTCCTGAGGGCCTTCGTTCGTACTCTTGACCCTGATCGTTTCGAATTCCGAGGTAAAGAGGCCTACTGGCAACAAATTCCTTAGCTTCGTCCCGATCCACAACAGAATGATGATGGAGACTTCCAAGTCCCTCCTCTATCTTCTGTAACTCGAGGGTATCATCCATAAATCTGAGAGAGGAACGAGCTTTGACGGTCGCCTTCATTCACCCAGTCCTCATACATCCTATCATGCGTATTATCAGGTGGACTTTTCCCCATGACAAATGGCATCGCCCGCCTGCACACACGTTGACTTTTCGCGATCGCGAATGAGTCGGAATTGTGTGCGCAATGTTCTACAACTGGCCCCTTCAATTCTCTTGGAGCTAAGAAACAATAGATTATCTGTTGAGTCGCCCTATGCCTTGATTAGATATGGTACTGCATTTGTATCATTTAAATCTCCCCTGTTACCTAACCTGAACTGGAAGTGATCCCCAGCATAAAAAGAGATGATGCCCGATTCAGAATTCTTTCTTGTCGATCACAATTGACTCAGGGGATCGGTCGGTTGTGCTACACCGTCAGGTGCAGGATGGACGCGCGACATCGTCTTCTGAGACAATCTATTAAGTAGGGGCCTCTCCGTTACGGGTATGGTTTCCCAAATGAGGGAGCCTCAAACGGAGCTTGAAGACGGCGCCGCCTGTCCCCCTCTGTTGTAGTAATGACATCTGCCGCCTGTTCCTCTGTATTCGAGGAGAGTTTCTGACGTAAGCTTCTCTATATCTGATGAAGACCCCATCGTCGCATCAGCCCAGGGGCTTAAGAGGCTAACCTCTGAACCACGCAAATACTTGTGTTCCTGTTTCAGTATGCACGAGCCTTCTAACCTCTTTTTTCTTCTCATCGCAATGTTAGAGAGAGTTGACTTTCGCAATAACAGGATCCGTTCTCTATAGTATGACTGGTGATTCAAATCTAGATCCCTCGATGCTTTTAAGGCGGTTCTTCCCACAACATACCACAATTCTCTACAGTACCAGCACTCTCTTGAGGAATAACTTTTCTGGACAGATTCAACCTTGTACGCACAACAAAAAAATTCGCTTGATGCCTTGGTAAGGCTGGTTCACCAACGGTGGGTAAAGTTATTCAATTTAGGAGAAGACATGAATAGCCTACTATATTAATTTTTGCATTTCTGTATGTGAGAATTATGTTACGGAATAACCTAATATATGGGGCACAATAGTATAGTAGATACCATTTACAATATGATATAAGGTGATATATGAATTTAATATCTCACTATATAGAATGCGCGTAGTGATATCAAAACAACATGACGATATAAATGCCTTCACTTCTGAGTCACGCAATTGTTCCAAATGAGAACCAAAATTTAGCAGAAGAATAATCCCAGAAGTCGAAAGGTCAAAAAAAACCTGCATTGTAGCGGCAAAATGAAATCGAATTCGTAAGCACTCCCTTTCACTCCACCAGTCTGTCACCTGAAAATAGAGTACTGGAAAATGAATGGAAAATAATCTAAACAGCGGCAAAAAAATGGATTAAAAACCTTTTATCTCAACGCCTGTCTGTCACCTCAGATGACCGATTAAGAAAATAATGCAAATCAAGTGCAATCAAAAGATAAGTCAGACCTATAAATGCTCAATGTTGAGCCGCTAATCTTTTTCAGTGACCCTGATGCAGGACGTGATGGTGAATAGACTATATTACCTTAGATAGGTGACCTAGACTTGACTCTATTAGAAGATCTATGAACTAAAGGAGGTCAACTAGGGTAAGATCAAGTGAAATCTTATAAGATTGAAATCAACCAGATCATCATCGCAATTAAGAAATTACTAATGATTAGGGTACTCTATAGTCAATAAATCAGTTAGCTACAAATCAAATAGCTTATCACTCCTCACTAGCCACCAATCACTAAAATGAATGAACCTATCTATGGTTCACACGACAATTTTACATAATAAACTATTAAGTGAACAAAATACGTTATTATGGAAATGAAAGGTTTAAACCCCACTCGTTGACCGTTGACTTTTGTTGACCGTTGACCGTTCACTTTGCGAACCGGTTCCGGCTGAGCAGGTGCGGGCGGCTTGGCTGGACTGAAGCGGACCGGTCTGTTCCAGCGGTTCGGAATAACACGAATTAGGGCTTTTTTATACCTTAAATGTTGGGCGGACAAATGGGGGCCACGAACGGAACGTGCAGGCAGAGTAAGGCGAGGCGGCGGCAGCGGCGGAAGGGCGGAGGTCGGGACGACGGTGGAGGCAGCGGCAGCAAATGGTGATGGTGGAGGATGATGGATGAGGAAGGATGGAAGATGGCAGCGGACAGTGGAGTGGAAGGTGGAGATGGTGGCAATGGCAGCGGCAGAGGGCGACGACGGACGGCGGCGGACAGGGACGACGGGCAGCGGCGGGCAGCGGCGGGCAGCGACGGATGGCGGACGTCGGCGAAAGCCGGCGGCAGATGGTGGCGGAGGAGCGGCGGTAGTCGGCGACGATGGTGCTGGATAATTGACCCTGACGGCCTCTCCTTTCGGAGCGATACGAGGTAACCACCCTCAATACTTGATTCTTCCATTCTCTGTCTACTCTTTGGGCTATCGCGAGGTTATTTATAACCTCCAAGAAAACAGAAAAAAAAGGAGTTCATGGTAGACGGTTACTCCTTAATGGGCTTGGGCCAATGGCAGCAGACGAAGAGATGCCGGCCCGCTTATTCGATTCCCATCAGATCCGGAGAGACCTTGGCCCGAAAATCCCCCCTTTTTTAACCAATATTCTGCTTTCTTATCATCTAGAAATCTTCTTCCCTTTGCCACAGAGCCTCCTTCCAATTTTCATGCAATAATATCTCAACAATCATTTCGAAATCCGAAATTAACTCCATTCACTTCAATGGCTAATAGAGAGTGCGAAAATGGTGTCTATGTCCTCCTCTTGATGACGTGTCCCAAAATGTTGACCTTTTCCTTGGTTGACTGATCCTGATTTGGCCATAAATTACTGCATTGTTTCCTAGTTATTTTGATAATTTATAAATTTCTGATAAATAGCTGCCAAATGATCTCATAAATTCCTTGAAAAAGCTAAAAAAAACTATTTTATGGCTTTAACTTCATGATTAACATCCTCTGAGTTGTAAGATAATTTTCTAGATTGTAAAACTGGGAAAACCATGTTATCAGATGCATTAAAAATCATAAATATAAACTTAAACATAAACTCATCATATGACACTCAAAAGCAATAACACATTTTAACTAAAAAAATTCTTATTTTTCAACAGATTGATCGAGACCACAAGCACCAATGCTGTAATTGAATGGGTTTCAACAATGATAGGTCTCACCGTAGTCAAACCATGAAGTAGTATGAGTTGAGGATGATTGTTTCTAGTGGAGTGATCACCTACAATGCTAGCAATGCTACCACTAGTGTCCTGGTCGATGTTAGTTCCTTGGAAGGAAGGAGGTTTAAAACAATGTCTCCTCTCAGTCCATTGGTAGGGTCTATGGAGAGAACTTCTAGATTTTGGCCCCACTTGATGAGTGACAATATTTCGGTAGGTCCTTGTTTATTTAACCGAACCCATGTCATTTTTTTTCATTCATGACTATTACAATCATGAGGCTTTCAAGTGTAGTTCGCCCATCAGCAATCTTCTTGACTGGAGGTGAAGTGTCTGCTTGGCATTTTTGCATTCAATTTTTGACAGCTCGCTCCAGGCGCACAAATACCGAGTAATTCACAACTCCCCTGGGTTCCCTGAGTAACTTCAATTTTTAAGGTTTTTATTTCTTTTATAGTTTTTTTTATATGGCAAACTTTCAGAGGGCTCCCACCACGATACATAAGCAGTTTACTCTCCCTGTTAGAGATATATTTATCTTACGATCATGTGGTTTTTGCGGAATCTATATATATCCTTCAGCATGGCAATTCAGCATCCCTTCGTCGCCACTCAATTTGCTTAAACTTAGTCACGTATATGGAGAAAAAAAAATGAATTCTTGGCTAGCACACAAAGGTGTCTAAAGTAAGGGAGTTACAAAGGTGGAATGAATACAAGGGGACATAGATTCAACCTCAATCTCCAAACCTGTGCTTTCTTTTCTTGGGACTGCCTTCTTGTAGTTTGTTGCCTCCTATCTTTATAACTCAGATCTTATTTTTAAAATTGTCACTGTTAAGACGGCTTATCGTTTCCTGATCAAATGCCGGAACAAGCCTTGTGGCTCATTTCATCATCTTGAACATCATCCATCTGAAAGGACCAAAATATTTCGTAGCTGTTACTCTCAAGGCCCAAAAGAAGATGGTCACCTATGTGAACTTCCAGGCACTCCCTCCTCTCTTGTTAAACCTCTTCAGCCTTCCGACGAGCATCACGCCAATGAGGACCATCTTCCCGCCGTCGCTCCACCGGCCGGCGAACCCGTACCACTCATCCTTGCAGCTTTCGTCTTCCTTCAGCCGCCGGCCGCAGCTGTATCCCATCGACAGCCCAACATTTCCATACGCGCTGCCATGCAAAATATAGCCGTCGACCCGCGTCAGTATCCATCTATTAAGGATTCAGAAGTAAAATTTTGGGAACCGGTAAGCAAGAAGCCTAGTTCCATTCTGTCCACCTCGACCCAGATGAAATTTTGGGTGGGTACTTGCCCGGACAAATTTGGTTTCAGCATATTTGAAATCATATGTGAAATTTAAGCAAAGAGGCAAATATTAATAACTGGGCCAAGGTGGGGTTAACGCTTGCTTTGTATGGGCCTGTCGCCCGGCCTGGAAATTGATTCTCGGGCTTGCTTCGGGCCAAGCGAGATGGCCCACTGACAACCTTAGTGCATGACTGGATAACCTTTCATAAACGGGTCCGGCCACAAAAGTAAAAATTCCCGAGGGAGATGAATGGCAGACCTGACTACTTCGAAGACGATGTTAAAGACGTTGAAGTTTACGGGATCCTGAGCAAGCTTCTTCCTCTCGCTGACGCATACTGCCATGACGAAGATGGCAATGTACCCCAGATGCGGCAAGATCAGTGTTTCTGATAGCAGCAGCTCTGAGCTCCCCCATCGTCCTCTCCGTTGTTCCCCTGAGATCTGCGTCTCGTCCTCCGGCGAGAAGGATGTGTATGGAGGGAGGTACCTGTGAACCAGGAAAACATCTCACTTCTGATTCTTCGAGGGTAATTTCACTGGAGGAAGAGTTCGGAGATGAACAAGAGTGAACTAACATCATTACGACGTAGAGTACCAAGACCGCCGGCGAGATTACCGACATGTCGAAGACGGACTCCCCGGCGTGCCTCGAATTTACTGACTGGAAGAGCACCGCCGCTACCTTCTGCCATGTCGACAGGTCGCCGTCTTGCAGTATATCTGAATCCCACTCCAGGCAGATAAACATGATGAACTGAACGCCTATCAGCGCCGCTGTGGTGAGGACGAGGTGGACGCAGCGGCGCTTCCCGAACAAGTGTTCGAAGCCGAGATGCCGCCCGTCGCAACGACTCAGCAAGTCGTCGAGAGCTTCTCCTCTCTTGTTGACTAATCGTTTCAAGATCCAGAGCACCGACCTCAGGCAAGGTGGGAAGAGACAGTTTCCCGCGAGGGCTAGGGGGATGATCAGTAATAAGAGCCCCGAGCTCTTTCTGAACGGAAGCATGTTCTCGTTTGTGAGGACAAAGCCACAGTTTGTGAATGAAGACACGGAGAGGAAGAAGGAAAAGTCCAACACATGGATTCCCTTGTTCCTCAGAACCTCTCTGGCTTCGGTGGCGGCGAAGAAGTCGAGGTAGATAACAATGGCTACAAAACCTAGCGAAATGGACCCCACGACAAAACCCAAAATTGTCATGCCTAGGAGGTTCACTGACTTGTAACTCAATTCCCTATCGGAATGTGCCTTCATGTGAACAGCTGGCGGCACCGGCGGGTCTGTAATGGGAAGTTCCGAGGCAATGGAAAAGCTGACGTCTTTGCCCATGTTCACTGATGGTTCATTTTCTCTGATCTCTTTCATGATCTTGGCCTTCACAAGGTGAGTATGGAGCAAGGAAGTGAACACCTCTCCCCCAGTCAGCATGAGGAGGATCACAACAAAGACCTGGCCCCTTGAGAAGGCCTCCATCTGCGTCGTCGACATGCTCGACACCGTGGCGGCCGACACTGCCGTGAAGAAAAGATCAAGGTCCCGAGTCCCGTTCCTTCCCGGCTTCGGGCCCACGAACCTTAGCAGCAAGAAGCCCACCAAGGAGTTGACGACGAAGTAGATTAGGAGGAGCCAAAATGGGTTAATGGTGGCGGCTACCCACTGGTATCTGTGTATGACGGCCTTCAAGAATGACCTGACAATGCAAGGCAACTGACGGCATGAATTGGAGCAAAGTCCCCGGAGCTGGCCGCCGAGACCAGACCAGGTTCCTATGAGAAATGGAGCCATAAGGGATGGGCAGTGACGCCGGTCTGTAGAAGAAGGCCTGATTATGTATGCTAGCGGGAGGGTCACTGGTCGGTTCCCGCTAAGAATACGCGGCAAATTATTGAGTCGAATGGGACACGCGGCAGCTTTCGCACGGTCAGCCAGGAGCCAATAATTAAGGTGACCCACGCCTCTCAATGTGATTTCGGCAACTTGGTAAGGAGAGTAATGTGATTGGTTTCGAGAGGGGTATCAATCTTCCGAGGGTTGATCTCCATTCGAACCTACGTACCGTAGCCAGATAGCCACGCATCCCGATATTTGGGACCTCAATCTTTGGGTCATTAACCAGAAAGTGATACCCACAACATCCTATGGCCGCCCAGCCAAGAACTGGCGTCTGTTAATCATTACAGCACGCAGGGAAATTCAGTTAGGCACGTTAATCGTCGTCGCACTCGCCGTCTGCTCTCTCCCGCTCGCCAACAGTCGATCGTCCATCACCGTACTCATAATCCACTGTACTTCAATGAATAGGGCCATTTGCCTTTGCTCCATCTACTGAATAACCATCTCATACAACAATAAATATACCAATATGATCATGTAGAGTCATTCTTACATGTATCTTCCAATCGATCCAACTCCCCAGTGGTTCCTCGTTGACTACGGTGGCTTCCTCGAAGTTGCTATGTTGGGTTGGTCGGCATGTATGATTGAGGGAAGAGAATGGACGGCTTGATGAAGATGTGAGTGGCTCTGCTTTCTTCCTTTATTCCATGGCTTAGATGGTTGGAGCCTTCACCATATATGCCTTCCTCTGGCACGTTTTTTGGTGCCTGTAGTTCTGTCACGGAGGCCGACCAATAGTGCCGAGGGACGACTTTCCGCGGTCCGAACGTGGACGGAACGCGGATGTTGACTGTGTTCCTTCGTGTGGTGTTTCTTGCAAGAAGATAATAGAGGGGTAGATATGAAGGACAATATAACTACTATTGAAAAAAATAAACGTAGGGGCAGATATGAACGACAAATGCAAATAATATTGAAGATATAAATTTATGATTTATAAATTATTTATGGTAAAAAATGACATAATTATTGAAAATTATGACATATTCCATTAAAATAAAATACGTCAGTCTGAATCCTGTTCACAAATATTTTGGTTTCAGAAATGAGTGATTTTGTTGGTATTTGTTATCATAGCCTCACATTTGGGATCTAGTCGCCAAATCATTAAATTAACAGGATATAAATTTAGCTGTCTTTTTGTTTAATTGTCCATGGGGTTGGTGACGTATTCATGGATCACGTGTCCATGATCTCTATTTGGAGGAACTACTCAATCGCCTTGTATGTGGAGTATGTTACAACAACTTCATGATTCAATCATGTGATTAAGGACACTTAAGACCACCATTTTCTTGGATAACAAAAGGTCTTATCATTGTATTACTCCATTACGTCCTAGTTTTATTTACGCTGCATGATGCAGAAAATCTACTTATAAATTAGGCGACCATTCGCAAACAGTTTTGCATTGAAGTTAATCTCTTAAATATATGTACTAAAACTACACGAATTTTACATTGAAACTAATCTCTTAAATCTATGCGCTATTACTACGTGAATTTAGTACATTTATGGAGAGCTTCTAATGAGTTGGGTAGTTGTATATTTTTGCAAAATCCTTCCCTTAGGATACAATAATGTAAGACACCTCCTTGCCACTCAGTTCTTTACATATCATATTTACGGTAAATTGATCTCAGTAGCACCTTACGTAAGCATCTCATGTTTTCAAACTTTATTGGAATCTCCACTGCCCGCCACAGCTGTGTTTAAGGCAGCATTATCAACTAGAAATCACATCGTATATATTTTATCAGAAATATATATTAGGGTGAATGATTGGCGTTTTGGGATGGATCGGTCCTCCTCACTTTAGTACGAGCTGAAATAGCATAAGGTTAAAACGGACAGAGACTTAATTTTCTTTCACAGCAAACCTCTTTTCATACCAAGCCGTAAAAAGACATACGAAACAGTTACCGTTATTCCCGTTGCCTTCTGGATACCTATGGCTATCTGTTCCGGGAGAGAAAAGATGCGAGGAAAAACTCTGGCCCTTAGTTCTTTGTGATAGTTAAAGGTTTAATTTCACCAGCGTTTGCCTGGTCCGCAAAAAAGGCGCGAAACATCCTTCCCACCTTACTGTTGCCATACGGCACAGTATCATAGTTTGGGGCGGCCCACTCGAGCTTTGCGGATTTAAGCGTTTATGCTTCAAGATAGGTTGAAACATTCGACTCGGGTGGAACATGTTGTTTGACACTTCATAAAGAGCATGCTTCTTCACTACATACAGTTAGGCTTCATCCAAGAAGGATTGATTTGGACCGTTTATCATGCCTTTCCAGTGGATCTTTGGGCCGTGGTAACCGTCCAAATAGCCCATTGGACTTGCCGCAGTCAAGCCCTTCCGGATGCCTGCTCCTATTTCTGCGCGCCACAACCCGCACACGTACAACAATGATCGTACAAGATATACGGTCTTACAACGGCCTTACTTTTTCAGCAGAAACGTCTGTTACAACCCTGGGTAGAAATGTTCTTGAGAATTATTGGATCAGAATATTTACCAAAGAGCCTATTGGAGCCCATTAGAGCCCATTGAGCCCATTGGAGATCGTTCTGTACAACAATATTTTAATCTCAACAACCAAAGGAAATATCATTTCTACATAATCAACTGGCTTTCTAGTATTTGGAATGTTTTCAGTGATGGAAGTAACATAGGAACAATACCAATGACTGCAATGGATTGAAGAGGTGGTCTAATTCATAAAGATGGCTATCAACATGACACCCTTGTATCATAGTCTCATTTTCCAATATATTACCTTTTTATTTTAATTGTATTAAGATTCATGCTCACGGTCTATTTTTCCAAATCACAATGCTATGGACTTCTCCTGATTTGACAGCACCACTTTTACCCAATATTGATTATATTAATTTGATCAGTGTGTGATCAATACAAGGCGTTAATACGAAAATGGCCAAAAAGGTAAGGACAATAGAATAACAGTTGATGCCATAAAATTATAAAACAATGATATCATTGTGTACACAAATCTGGAACGAAATTCAAGTGTCAACGGATAAATGAACGTACTGGCACATATAAAGTGCTGTGTCACAACTCAAGGCTTATTATCTCCCTAGTTCTCTCTCTCTCTCTCTGCCTCCTCTCTCGTTTCCTCTCTTAGCCTCTCTCATCCTCTCTCCTTCGCTCTTTGCCTCTTTCATCGTCTCTCTCCCTCTCGCTATATCTCTCTCCCTTGCTCTCTCTCTCTCATCGTCTCTCTCCCTCGCTCTTTCCCTCTCCCATCCTCTCTCTCCCTCGCTCTTTCCCTCTCCCATCCTCTCTCTCCCTATCTCTCTCCCTCACTCTTTCCCTCTCCCATCCTCTCTCTCCCTCGCTCTTTCCCTCTCCCTCGCTCTTTCTCTCTCTCATCCTCTCTCACCCACTCTCCCTATCTCTCTCCCTCGCTCTTTCTCTCTCTCATCCTCTCTCACCCACTCTCCCTATCTCTCTCCCTCGCTCTTTCTCTCTCTCATCCTCTCTTTCCCACTCTCCCTATCTCTCTCCCTCGCTCCTTCCCTCTCTCATCCTCTCTTTCCCTCTCCCATTCTTTCTCTCTCCCCCTCTCTCTCTCTCTCTCTCTCTCTCTCTCTCTCTCTCTCTCTCTCTCACTCACTCTCCCTCCACCTCTATCTCCCTCTCTCTCTCTCTCTCTCTCTCTCTCTCTCTCTCTCTCTCTCTCTCTCTCACTCACTCACTCACTCTCCCTCCACCTCTATCTCCCTCTCTCTCTCTCTCTCTCTCTCTCTCTCCCTCTACCTCTCTCTCTCACTCTCTCTCCCTCTGCCTCCCTCTATCTTCATCTGTGTCTATCTATCTATTCGTATGCCTGACTCTAAAAGAAAGCTTTTAAAATTCCAAACAACCACAGGTACCTATCCTTTCAATTTTTTTAGTTACAAAAAATCATCTTAAGATGCTTTTTTCTTAATCGGAATGTATTCTCTATCTTATTGTCAGAAATCAAATTCTCCGTGTGATAAGGGATTTGTTTTGCTCTTGACTCTCAGCTTACCTCACAAGCCCAACGGCATGCGAACATGTCTATAGCATGTATTTCGTTAGATCCAGCTATCTGACAGACCCATCAAAAGTCTCTGGAAAACCTGTGGCATTTAAGTCAAAGGCGTCGAGTATTAGATCTTCGAGTCCTAGATCCTGGAGAGCTGCTCCTCTCCGTTACGAACTTGACATGCTAGTGAAGCGAGAGCAGGAAGTCCACTTAGAAAACCTGAACGAAGGCTGGACGAAGAGGGCTGACGCAGAGACTTAATTTCACTTAGATATTATGCCTTGGCATCCTCACCATTCCCATAGAATCACGTAAAAGGAGAAGCTTTCACGCGATCCCCTCAGTTTGAACGTCGTCTACATTCCCATAAAGATCCTAACGGAATCACGAGATATCCGACATTCCTACTTAGTTTAGCGATCAAAATTGTCTCATGTATATGGCATTCTTCATCTTTCCCATTTAGTACGAATATCATAGTTTAGCGATCAAAATATCTTATGTATAGTTTTCATCTTGCCCATTTAGTACGAATATCATATTTTAACGATCAAAATGTCTCATTTATTGTCCTCATCTTGCCCAAACGAATGAAGACTACGTATTGCATAAAGATAGATGGTAATGGATTGGTGTTTGAACAGTACAACATCTAAATGCCTAAGATGAGAACAGGAGGGGAACATTGCTCTGGATCCTGCCTGGTTGCAGACATGAATGGATCAGCGCGGAGGGCTGGGTTCTACTTCAAGCCAACGTTGGTGGAACCATGAAACTTCCTCGAGTTGATTTCAGTCAGACGACCCAACTGATTTTCCCAGGGAGGTTCAATAAGTTGACTATAAAGGAGGGAAAGGGCTCTGATGCTCTGCTGACCGTTAGAGAATGTGTAGTAGATACCTACGAGAAAACAAGACCAGAAGTTGGAACTAATGAGGATCTGATGGTAAGACAAATTTGATTTCACGATAGTAGCAAGATTGTCGATGATCATACGAGTTGTGATCAATATTTCGACGCGTTTAGAGAGAACTGTTACCCACGCATGCTGACGGCGACGTGTCCTGCGCGGCGTACTAGGTGACTCTACAACGAATTATACCAAGGAAAGAACGCGTCATACTTCCTCAACATGCTCAGTCCGTTTGGGGAAGAATATTCGAACAGCCAAAATGTCTCTACGCTTTCATAGCCACAACACTGAAGAAGGGAGCGGGCGGAGAGAGAGAGAGAGAGGAGTTGCCCCCTAAATCGACAAGATGCATTGTTATTGCTTTATAAACTCAACTTGGGCCTTATACTTTGGGACCACGGTCAACCTTCTCGTCCTTATAGACGATGAAATCGTAGTTGTATAGTACGGGGATCATGGTAGCTGAACAGAGGAACGCCAACATGGGCCCAAATATCCAGAGAAGAAGAGGGAGGGCTGTGTAGAAGAGCCTGTTCCCAGCCGCGTTGAGTAGGAATCCCTTCCCCAGCAGCTGCCAAACGTACTCCGGCGTGACGGTGGAGGACGCGTTGCAAGCGGGCTGGCCGAGGGGGACGTTGACTAGGAAGTTGGCCTGGTTGATGAACCTGATGGAGAGGGAGTAGCAGAGGAACGCGAAGAGGAAGATGAGCAGCAGGATGACGTACTTCACGCCCAGCATGAACTCGCCGTCGGCCCCGTAGATGGCGTTACTTAGCGGCTTCTTGATGCTGTACGTGCTGCTGATGACAGCGGCGAGGCCGCAGCAGAGAAGCATGGTCGTGGTGGCCATGAGGGTCACCGCCATAATGAAGTTTCGTATGGTCTGCACAGCCAGGACATTCTTCTTATCGTTGTCCTGCCACAAGAGGAGCGTCTCTGTCATCATCATGGAACAAAATGTGAAGGATAGGATGTTTTGTATCATTTCTTGCCTTCATCATAGTGATGACCCAGCGACGAGAGATTATGGAGTTGAGGCCGATAATGGTACGGTCTGGTTCCGTGTGGACCTTTCGCCAGAGCCAGATGTGGTAGGCTACAGAGATCAGCAGGGAAGAAGGCACCAGTAATAGGTCGAAATAATAGATTCTCCACTCCATCCTCTCTCTCTCTCTCTCTCTCTCTCTCTCTCTCCTTACGACCATACTATGAGCCTCCTGAGTGTTGCTCGTATTTAAGGGGAACCCGTTCAATGAACATGGACGTATCGGCAGGGGGACAGTGGAGGATGCGGACCTAAAGCGCAGAGAAGAGTAGACGCCAATGGAGTTCGTAAACCCATGCAGACGCTCTGGATATACCTTTTACACTCTAGCCCACTCTGTTCCGCATAATTATGGCAGATCCACCCCGTTTCTCCGAAGTTCATGGCTTTCTTCGTCCTCTCGGAGGTGGTCTCCGACTTAGAAGTGCGATTCCGACGAGGCCAACTCGGAGGAGATAACGTGATGGGAAGTGAAGAGATTCGGAGAGAGAGAGAGAGAGAGAATTTCTATCATTAAATGGATGTGAGCGGGAGTAACAAGGGGTGTCGAGGGACACCACTTTCCTTATTGGCTGATGGTCAGCACGCCAGTGGCAGCTCTCCGTATGAGTTCCACGGTTGCCATGATCCCTTCATGAAGAGCTCATCTACATTATAAGTCAATTGAGAAAGAGAGAGAGACAGACAGACAGACGGAGACAGAGAGAGACAGAGATGGAATAAGGGAATCTCGGAACAAGGGTTAATTCCCCTGGAGCCACACAGCAGTACATACGGAGCCCATCGAATGCCGATCTCCTCGGAGGGGCTACAAAAGGATGCGAAGATAAGATAAGAACCTTAGCTAGATATGGTTCGTTTCCCTGTATATTCTCCTATTATGGAATGAATTTATGTTTATTTGACTAAGCTCTCAAAAGAGATGCCAATCCCATCGTGCTGATAGTGGGCGACGAGTTGTTCGTGCTTTACACCTAATCTTCCACTAAGAACAATCTAGACAGGATTTTCGGAGCTTCCCGGATGTCTACCTCTTAAAAACATGGCCATAACGTTGGACTAAAACAAAGACGACTAAATAGAAAGAATGCGCATCTTTCAGAATCCCCGCAGGCTGATCGTTGGGACAGATTTTGTTTTAGGAGACGTGGTGGCTCTCTGTCTTCAGTATTTAAATGTCTTCAGCTCATTAGAAGACTTTCATTGCTCAGGCAGCATATGAACGGATCGACGTGGGATTTAGTAAAACTAATAAAAACTTTCCCGGCGATAGATTATCCGTTAAGATTCCGTAGGATTTAGTAAGTTGGCGGCTGCAGTCGATAACTTCTGAGGTCGATTGCCACAACGAGAGAGAAACATTTGAAGGGGAAAGCGAATAGCCCGGATGCGAAGGATCTCGGGCTACTCCCAGGGCTTCATGGAGACTCAGTCAGGGATTTCTCGATAAGGAAGATGTCAACTTGCGCTACTAGCGTATTTGGGCAATATCCCCATATGCCAGCAGACGGACGACGAGAACGGATCACCAGAATAATTTTCAGTATTTAAAAATTTTCGAATTCAAGATGTTGGTCCTTTGAACGCATATCTTCTTCAGGAGTAGAAATCCATTCTCGTGCATGAAGATAGAATCGAAAAGATATATGAGGAACGGAAATCAATAAGCATTCGATAATGTTGGAAGTAATTAGTCTCACCACCAATTTCCTGCATATGATAATATAGGGAACAATGACCACCAACACCTCCAGTATATAGGTAGTACCTGCTCTTGCATCTTCACAGAAAATCAGACAGAAGGGGACAGTGGGGGGACAGAAGGAGAGGGAGAGAAAGAGGAGATGAATAGTTGCAGATGGGAAATGCTGGATCCAGACACCAGTAAGAACGCCAAGAGGGTATTAGAGACTGATGGGACATTGTTGACACAGCGTCATCTCCCCTTCTACAAGACCGAAAGTCATCCATATTCATCTCGGGGTCTGTATGGACTAAAACGGGAATGTGGTCCACCGGAAAGGCCGCATGGCTTGATTATCATTGGAGTTAATTCCGTAAATGTGAATATTATATATTATAGGTGATATACTGGCCTAAATGGGCTGATTGTAGTCGATTTGAAACATACCCACATGAGTTATTGACGAGAAATTTCAGCTGTCACCTTGAAGTCTCCTCGATTATCTGATGCAAGTTGCATGGAAGAAGGATAAATACATGCCGGCGAGTTAATGTTTCCCGTCATGCCAAGTTGATGGACAGGGCATGTGATAGTTTCATCTGAGACAAGACAGTACAACTAGGTCTTGCTTTCATGACCGTGCACCCTTGTTAATTTTTACGGCGGAAATAAAGAATGTGCATCGAACAGCAAGAGAAAGAATGAAGACAAACTAGCTAGGAGACAGAACATTCTCTCTCTCTCTCTCTCTTCATCTATCTATATATATATTTTTTTTTATTCCAAAAGACATTGGATGTCCGATACATTTTCTTTTCTCAATAAATGTTCCAACAGTTTCCGGGATATCCCTATCAGTCCGAAACTCTTCTTTAGAAAGTAATGTTTGGATCCATGGACAAGAGTAACAACATAGGGGTCCAGCAAATGATGGTGTAGTCTAATGTGGACCATCTTACCATTAGGGAAGCTCTGAGAACTGCGAACGGATGGGAGATCGTCGGGTTACTGCTCTTGATAAAGTTTACTCAAGAAACACCTAACTTCACCACAAGCCCCCTCCAGTTTGCCGAAGAGAAAGAAGACGATATCACCAGCCTTTTGGTGGGTTAGAGAAGACTTGGCACGATGAGAGTTGCTCTCTCAATGAGAAACTTAAACGATGAGAAACGAGGCGGTAATAGATAAATCTCTTCCCTGTTGATGATACCCTTGCTTACCGAACGGATAAAATGAGCAACTGAGAAGAAGTTTAGCTGTAGATCACAGGACATCATCCTCAGTTTTCTGATGTGATTCACAGGCAAGAGGGCAGAACGTTTGCGGCCCGGTCGTATTTCCTTATGGTCAAGCACGGAACAACCCATGTGCTGATTCCATCTGAGAGGAGACGGTACAACAACGTCCGGGGTTGCTTGTGGCCACAAAATGGACATAAATAATCCCCATCAATGGAGAAAACAAAGAAACCGGTCAAAATATCTAGAAGGTCTAGCATACGAATCATAGAAGTTGGCTCATGGGTCGCTGTTAAGCACTGGTTGAAACGACAGAGATGGTGGGCAGGCACTGATAAAGGGCGGAGAAAACTCCGCCACGAGTTTCGGGCCCTGGATGAGGAGAACAGCTTGCATCGCCTTCGACGGCGTTAGGAACTCCAGAGTCTAGGGGGTTTGGGAATTTCCAGTTCTTCTCTAAAGGCTCTGAACTGTGACGTGAACTGGTGCGTAGTAAAACGCATTGGAATAAGGCCATTTTAAAGCAAGTTATATAAGAAAAGGGAGCATGCTTAAATGTATTATTAGGTTAAATAAGTATGCTTTCGGCTGGTGGTGGGTGTCTCCTTTGCCCAGCTGTCCTCGCACGCGTTACATTTGAAGCGTACTATGTTAGGCTGTTACCACTCAACGCTCCTTTAATGCAGTGTGACATCATGGTTAAAGTCCTGCTTTGAGACTGACTCGAGTCGCATTGAGGTGGCTTCAACCGCACATCAGAGTACGCGACTTCTTCTACATAATAAATTTACGCCTCACTGTCAAAATGGTTCATGGAGATAGAATTCAACTTTTGACCTGGGGCATGTTCTCATTATCTCCTTTTGTTTAAAAAATAAGTGACCTTCACGTCAGATAAAAACTCAGATAACATCATGGAAATAAAGATCAGCGCACCCAAAAGATGTTTGTTCTTGTGTGGTGGTGCCGCTACTCTCTCCCACTCTCTCTCTTTATCATTCTTCTTCATTCTCTCCTTCACTACAAAATGTGATATCTACAGGCATAAATTCTAGATTCTAATCAGATCAAAAGTGGACAATGTCTGTCGATCAATCAAAAGGTGCCCTTATCCCAAAAATGCTGTGCAAAGTTTCATGCTGCAAGAAAAAGTTGATTATTTTACAGAAAATTCACTCAATTAACCTAGCCCGATGTTGGCTTTTCTCCCTCTTACATTCTTCGCCTCTCGCTCAATTAATCCCACAGATACGGCACTCAGAAACATGACTGACCTGTTCCGCACATACCGCATGGACGGACAATGACCCGGAACGATAATGAGGGAAAATATATGAAGGCAAGTGGTGAGAGTGAGGCCGTTGCTGTGAATCTGTGGAAATCAGACGTGTAGTCCGATCATGGAGAGCACAGCTCCCTACGGCATTCCACATGCAACTCCGCCCCGGGTCACTGTCCTCTGAATCTACTGGAACATGACTGACCTGTTCCGCACACACCGCATCGACGGACATTGACCAGGAACGATAATGAGGGAAAAGATATGAAAGCAAGTGGGGAAGGTGAGGCCGTCGTTGTGAATCTGTGGAAATCAGACGTGTAGTCCGATATGGAAAGCACAGCTCCCTACGGCGTTCCACATGCAACTCCGCCCCGGGTCACTGTCCTCTGAATCCACTGGGACTTGTTAAGAGAATTTTATCATGTAAATAGGAAGGAAATTCTAAATCATCATCCAATGAAGGGCATGCTCTTGGCTGAAGGATATATAAGATTCCCAAGTGGGCCATTTCAACCATCGGCATTATTGACTAGGGCAATAAAATAAATCTAGGCACAGAAAAATGGTGATTCCGTGGTTGCTGATGGCCCAGGAGTTGGCGGTTGGAGAGATGCACATGTCAGGGTTTTAAAATAAATTAATTCATTTGGGTTCCGGCGTCTTTAAAAACCCTAAAGGCCACCCTCCATCTGAGCTTAAGCCATTGTCATCCTCTCCCTCCCCGTGGGATCCACTTCGACTGGAAATTTTCCCCTTCGATTGACTCATGGAAGGGACGAAGAAGCCGAGCAACAAGATCGCAGAGATCGTCAGGCTCCAGCGGATGCTGAAGAGGTGGAAGAAGACGGCGGCGGACTCTCACAAGGGCAGCGGCGACAAGAAGAGTAATGGCGTCCCCAAGGGGTTCCTCTCCGTCTGCGTGGGGGAGGAGATGAGGAGATTCGTGATACCCACCAGTCACCTGGGCCACTGGGCCTTCCGCTCTCTTCTCAAGGAAGCCGAGGAGGAGTTTGGCTTCCAGCACGAGGGCGTGCTGAGGATACCCTGCGCGGTGTCCTTGTTTGAGAGCATCCTGGAGGCGGTCGAGAAAGAGAAAAAGAGGAAGAGGAAAGGAAAGGAAGTGTACGGCAGCTGCTCCGAAGAGGCTGACGTGATGGACCTCTTCCGTCGACAAACCCAGAAGCCCATTTGTGGCTGACGCCTATCTCTCTTTCTCTCTCTCTCTCTCTAGAACGGCCCTCTCCATGGGCGGACATTCGTTCGGGCGGAGCCACATCCCGCCCTGTTTATCGCCGGATTTCACCTGGCCCTCCTTTTTTCTCCAGCATCCTCCCAGAAGAACAGATCTTCGGGACGGGATGTCATGGATGTGTGCAAGGTGTAATATCAGTGCGGATGGCTCTATAAGACCTCCCGAGAAATTCATTCTCTGAAGATCCAACCAGCTACTTCTCTCTCTCTCTCTCTCTCTCTCTCTCTCTCTCTCTATGACGAGGATGTTATCCAACTATCGTGTTTTGGTCGGATCCATAGATCTTCGTCGTTCAGTCCCTCCGTCGCATTCCCATCACCTCCGACGAAGAAGAGGAAGAAGAAGCGGCTGGACCCGGGTCGACATGCTAAATATCTATTATATCCTCTACCAGACGGGGGAGTGGGTTTCGTCATTTCGAGAATATTCTTAATGACGGTCAAGAAGACTTTCTTCGCTTCAAGGACTAGTTAGAAGTAATCATGGGGATTTATGCGATAGAGTATTTTTTTGGGAATCTAAGGCAAAAAGTCCTTCGGAATTTCGCGCATGAGCCCTTCCTTTATGATTGTGATGGTGCAATCCAATAAAAATTGGCGTTCAACACTCCGAATCCTTGAGGAGGCAATCTACGGTGCCGGAGTTTACCACTTGACAGAGAGTACGATGCCCCATCGGGATATTTCAATGTGTCGGCCTATTGGATATATAGAGAAATACAGGCCCGACGTTCTCTCTCCCCCTCTCTCTCTCTCCGTGTCTGCGCGTACCTCTTTAGATGTATTCATTTGGCATAATCGGCTGACGTGTGTTTATCCCTTCCGCTTTCCCCGTCTGGACGCCTAGCCTGTTTATCTCTTCCTCGTCTCCGGAAGGTAGATCTTGTCGGCCGCCGTCTGCTATGGCCGGCGACGAGCCCTTCCATCTATGAAGAACCTGGAAAGCCTCCAGACCTGGTCGCAGCATCACCTCCCATATTTCCTTCACACCCTCTCTCTCTCTCTCTCTCTCTCTCTTCCCTCTTGTTGTTGTCTTTCCTAGAATGACCACACAGAGCGGCCGGCTTTCTGCGGCCCATCCCGTCTCCTTTACGGCAGCCCCCGCTTCCGCCGGCGGTCATCCGCGGCCGCCGTCCGGCAGAAAACTTGCCCAATACCCGAAACATCACCGCCGGCGTTCTCTATCGAGACATGAAACGGACAGTACTGGGTCTCTCTCTCTCTCTCTCTCGCTGTAGAAATCATAAGAGCATGTGGGGCCCAACCCTAACCAATATATACATAAATTTATTAACTTATTACAACTAATATTTTAGTCAAATAAGGGATGACCGCACTCCTTTTACACCGCAGTAAGAGATCTAGGAACCACACGGGACCCTCCCCACCTTGGCCACATGTCGAATTTTATATTTTTCTTCCTTAATAACTAGGAAAATTTAAAGTACAGACTATAAATCCTATGTAACAAATCATGGTGCATTACCAGGACCTTGAAAGAAATATAATTAGAATGAGTGTTATTTTAGTGTGCACTTAAATCGTAGCTTCGCCGCTTTCCCCACTCCACAGATCTTCAGATGATCCCGCCCCCCCTCTCTCCCTCTCTCTCTCTCCCCGTCTCCCTCTCTCTCTCTCTCCCTCTCTCCCTCTAGGGCTCTCAACCGAGGTCCTCGTGCCGTGTTTTTCGCAGCACGGCACACGGCACGACTGGCCCGTGTCGTGCCATGGGTCGTTGCAGGCCCAGCACGGCGCACGGCACGACTGGGCCGTGCCTCGGGTCAACGAGTAATGCGTTGACCCGATAAAAGAAACTATTTTAAATAAAAAATCAACGGAAAACAGGAAAAAAAATTCAAAAAAAGGAAAAAATGCTGTGAACTGAGAGAAAATTAAAATGAATCAAAGAAATCATAAAAAAGGAAACCATCGGGAAAATGCTAGTGGTTGAGAAAAAATAAAATAGGAAAAAATAAAATAAAATAAAATAGGAAAATACTGTCAACTGAAAAAATTGAAAATAAAATCAAAAATTAGGAAAAAATTCGAAAAAATCAGGAAAATGGTGTGAACTAAGGAAATTAAATGGGAAAAAATTGTAAAAAAACTCAGGAAAAATGAAAAAAATACTTGATAAATATGTTAAATTAAAATCTAAAACAGAAAATTAAATTGGTCTCTAAATGTAATCATAATCCTTATAATGAGTGAAAATGAGATAATACAGCTAGGAACATTGGAAAATGTTTGAAGGCATCCCCTTGACGCCGTGGGAGCGTGACCCTGTGCCGCCGTGTCCCTGATTATTAAATTAATATTTTCTTGCCAGCGTGCATGCTATCACGTCGGCACGGGTGCACGCACGACATTAACTTTTCTGACACGACATGGCCCGTGCGCGTCGTGCTCTGTTAGTTTTCTGGTTCCCGTGCGGTCGGTTGAGAGCCCTATCTCCCCCCTCTCCCCCTCTCTCTCCCTCTTTCTCTCTCACTCGCTCTCTATCTGTCTCTCCATCTATCTCTCTCTCCCCCTCTCTCTCTCCCCTGCTCTCTCCCTCTTTCTATCTCGCTCGCTCTCTGTCTCTGTCTCTCTGTCTATCTCTCTCTCTCCCTCTCTCTCTCTCTCTCCCCCTCTCTCTCCCTCTTTTCTCTCTCGCTCGCTCTCTATCTGTCTCTCTCTCCCCCCCTCCCTCTCCTCTCTCTTTCTCTCCATTCTCTGTCTCTCTCTCGTTTCTGAGTGCACCCACATCATCTTTATTTCGGTCCTTGAAGTCCATTAAGATGAGGATGATAAAATGGGCAACCAAGCTTGTTCGGCCTTTTGATCTGGCAACTATAAGCTGACTTACATTCACAATTCAGAAAATAACCTTCTGAGTTGTAACCCAGTGCATGGAAGGATTCTCCATCTCCAACGCAAAGCGTTGTTTGGAGATGGACGTAGAATATATATGCCCCTCGTATCCATCCCACCTCTCTAACACACGCACTATAAGATACCTTTGCGAGCTAGTGAGGTGCTGCAGAATGAGAGAGATTATCCCCTCTTGGAATGCATTGTTTCTTCTCCATTTAAGTATGTCGGAGAAGATGATTAAAACCATGTTACCTATATATTTAAGTTTTTGTATTTTTCTCCTTTTTCTTTATGCTGTACTAGATCCCGTTCGGCATAAGTGACGACTGATTAGCCGTATTCAACCCAATTGTTTGGGTTAGCTATAAATTCGTGTACTCGTTTACCCTCCAACAAGTAGGCAAATTTCCCCCTTTTTTACTCTCTCTTAAGATAGATAGATAGATAGATAGATAGATAGATAGATAGATAGAGAGAGAGAGAGAGAGGAGGGAGGGAGGGGGGGGAATGGCTTTCTCCGGCGGCAATGACACCTGCTCCAAAATTGGGCAAGCAATGATTCACTGTCCTTCACTTCAGAAGATATTTTGGAGTTGAAATGCCAAGGAAGAAGGCCCAGGCATTATGTGGGGATACGCCTTTGATCATTGGATTGAAGGTCCGCTACAAGGGCAATTACACACTTCTATTTACAAAAGATGCATAATCCTACCCAAGCGCTAACAAATAGTTATATATAGCGGTTGACTAAACGTACAGGAAAGCTAAAAAGCTTTGCAAATTTATGCTCTTAGTACTGGATAAGTTTTATTTCAAATACATATTTTTATTTAGTAGTGTCTTTTAAGTGATATCTCCAGTTAATTAGTTGACTGAGTCACTCATCTATTCAAATCATTGGGCACTCCTACTTGCCCTTTTTGTTTTTTTCCAAAGTCCCTGTAATAATAGCTTTAAAATCCACATCCGTGATGATCAACATATCTTTGAGGATTTTTTGGAGTGTAATCAGAAATACTGTCAATGTAATAAAATAAAATTTGGATTCATCTCTCCTAGTCTTTCCTAATCTGGCTTGAAATAGTGAACTCATACTTTTGCTGGATTGACAGTCTTGTTTGTATCAATCACCCAACATCAGATGGCGTCTGGTCTTAGAGGGTCTCGCTGAAGCCCCCTAGTTGATACATTACCTTTTCTTAGTCAAATAAAGGGTTGTTGTCCCTATTTGGAGATGTAAAGTGTTTGAGTCTAACAGTTTAACTATCCTTGATATGTTTCTCTCCTTAAAAGTATTTCAGAATAAAAAAAATCATGGATAAAGATAAAAGGTATTTTAACATTACAGTTGGACGTATTTCCCAAACATAAGTCTTAGAAAGAACTTAGCTAGCCATAATTCCCCAATAATCCACTAAGGATTACAACACATAATTATTGAAACAATGCTTACAAAAAAGACTATTGTTATAATGAACTTGAATGTTTTCAAAGGTCCCTTAAGTACATATTATAGTATTCATCAATGGTTCTGAAATATCTTATCCTCCAATTGATATTGCAAAAAACAGTGGCAAGAAACCTTCACATCCATACAAGACTATTGTTATAATGAACATGAAAGTTTTCAAAGGTCCCTTATGTACATGTCATAGAATTCAACAATGGTTTTGAAATATCTCATCCACCAATTGATATTGCAAAAAACACTAGCAAGAAACCTTCACGTCTATACAAGACTATTGTTATAACGAACATGAAAATTTTCAAAGGTCCCTTAAGTACATACTGTAGTATTCATCAATGGTTTTGAAATATCTCATCCTCCAATTGATATTGCAAAAATACTAGCAAGAAACCCCCAAAAGCCAAAGATAAATGATAGTGTAACAAGAGAATAAAATAAATAATCATCAAGACCTTTTGATTTTCCCTTCATTTCTCCATCTTTTGTCATCTTTTTCCCTCTCTCTTTGTCAAAAGGACAAGCTTTTTTAAGTGGTGGCCCACATAATCCTGGATTACCTTTATAACTAATCTCTGAAAAAGTTCCAAACTGTCCACCACTAGGGATCATACCAGATAAGTTGTTGAATGCTACAGTAAAGTTTGAAAGGGAGGAGAGTCGAACCATTTTGTTTGGAATAGAACCACTTAAACCATTATGTGAGATATCCAAACATTCCATGGTATCCATACTCGCCATTGCTTCTGGTATAAAACCTTGGAGTTGATTATTTGATAAGTTTAATGTTCGAAGTCCCTTTAGATCTCCAATTTCTTGAGGAATCACACTGCTAATCTTGTTCAGTGACAAATCAAGGAGAGTCATCTCTTTGAGAGGATTGCCTTCATATGGACTAACTAAATTTTTTGATGTAAATAGTACACGTAATTCTGGTTGATAGCTAGTTGTGTATAGTATTCCCTTTTTTGCTCTTATTGATCTCCAAGATGAAATATTGTGAAAACAAGGTAAAATATTTCTAGACAACTTGTTTCCAGACAGGTCTAAGGAACGTAGATATTGCATTTGACATAACTCCTTGGGTAAGTTGCCTTCAATATGATTCTCCCTCAAACGAAGGATTATCAATTCAGGAAAATAAGGTAGGTTGTGAGAGAATTTGTCTGTAAAGCCATTGTATCCAGCATCGATGAATGACAGACTAGAAGAGTTGGACAACTTTTGAAGAAATGAACCTGTGAAATTGTTGTTGATGATGATCAAATATGTTAACATTGGCATATCAGCATCAACAGGGAGCATCTCTCCATTGAGGTGATTATAAGACACATTTAAATACGACAAATTGGTGTTGTTTCCTATGATTGTGTGTGGTAGACTTCCTGTTAAGATATTATCACTCAAATCTAGTAAAAATAGGGGTGCAAGCCCCAAGGACATAGGAATGGGGCCTTCCAACTCATTTCCTGCCAACTTAAAAATACGTAACATGGGAAAGGAAAAGGCGATATTCTCTGATAGTGACCCATGCAAATCATTATAGGATAAATCAATGGTCCGAACATTTTGAGTAGCATTGTGGCAAGGGAGAGGAAAAGGGCTAGAAAATTTGTTCCGACTCAAATCTAAATCTGATAGAGTGGAGTTACAAAAGAGGCCAATGGGTGGTGTCCCTTTGAGTGAGGTGCCTTGAAAAAATAAATTTTCTAGCCTCTCTTGGGTCCAAAGAAAGGTAGGAAGTCTATTACCACTAAGTCTATTAACCATACAGTCATATATACCAAAAATTCTAAGTTGAAACAAGGGGATCCAAGAGATGGGGTACTGCGTGTCGATCTCTAAATCACCATTTGAGGAGATATGGATAACTTCAAGTTTGGAAACATTTGCGAACTGGGCAAACTGTAAAGTTCCTTCCAACCCACCTCCATAGATGAAAAGAAAACTCAAATAGGTTAGATTACTAAAGATGGAGGGAGGGATACTCCCCCTGAACCCATCACCGCCAAGTTGTAAGGATTCAAGCTTGTTCAAGTTACCAAGGCATGAGGGGATATTCCTTGAGAATTTGTCACTCGATAGGGAGAGATATGTCAAGGAGACCAGGTTGCATAACCAAGATGAGTAGTTCCCTTGGAGTTGGTTGCCATATAAGTCGAGTGCTGCCAAGGAATGAAAGTTGCCAAAACAGAAGGGATGTGGCCTCCCAAACTATTATAAGCTAGATCAAGTTCTCTTAGGGATCTTATAGTGCACAAACATGATGGGATGAAACCCTCCAAATTGTTCATAGATAGATCGAATTTCCTCAAAGATCTCAAGTTATACAAACATGATGGGATGGAACCCTTCAAATTATTATGAAATAGATCGAGTTTTCTCAACAATCTCAAGGTGCATAAGCATGATGGGATGGAACCTTGCAAACTATTTACTGACAAATCCAGAGACTTTAGGAGCTTCAAGTTGCAAATAATTGTGAGACAAATAAAAGAAAAGAAAGAGAGTAAGTTTTTAGATATATTATTTACTACGATGCATGGGAGTGCAGATATAGTATAACTGAATTAAATACTTAGATTGCTCTAGGCAACTCTCAATCGTAGAAAGATACTTACCCTCTGGAATGTCACCTTCTATGTTATTGAGCCCTAGATTCAACCTCTCTAGTTGCTTAAACTCTGCCAACATGGTGAGGTTTGGCCGCCATGTCTCATCCATTGCTCGCCTTACTGTGAAATACAAATTGATCTCAACCACGTGACCGGTGATGGAGTTGCAGGTTATTCTATGCCATTGGCAGCAGTCTTTCCCCTCTTTTGTTGTTGGGTGACCCCAATCAAGTAAGGCCGAGCCATCAGCGGAGTTGAAAACCTTCTTGATCTCAAGTAAAGCCCTGCGCTCTTCATCATAGCAACCAATCACTTTGTATTGGAGATCAAACGATACTATGATGATGTGAATGACCATTAGTCTTCTCGAGACAACAGCCAGGAAGGCCATACTAGAAGTAGGAGGAAACGATGATGAAGAAGCCATGCTTCTTGCTCTAATGGACAACAGGCTCCATATGGGTTCGTTGACTCATCGATGCGATAGGGGGAATGTGGTGTGGGAGGGCAGTGGGGGTCTAGATCAACACCTAACCTCAAGGCCACTCTTTCTCCGGGTTGGTTTGCATCGCCGTCGTTGAGTTATATCTTTGTTCTATGCTGACAGGAGCATAACGTCAGATTTACGTCAAGTTCCTTTATTTGAAACCTTCCTCTCTCTCTCTCTCTCTCTCTCCTCCATCTCTCTCTCGCTTTCGCTCGCTCTAATACCTCTTCATTCTTCCTTGCTCAAATAGACAACAGGCTCCCTCGTATGGGCTTGTTGATTCGTCGATGGGTGAATGTGGTGTGGGAGGACCGTGAAGGTCTAGATGATCTCCTAATCGGGGGCCCTGCACTATTTCAGTTGGTTGACGTCACCATTGTTGAGCAATATTTTTGTTCTCCGCTGACGGTCGCCGTTGCCTTCCAATGTCAACCATTACGGTCGTTCAACTCTGTTCATTTAATTGAAATCAGTATTTTTTCCTTTGTTTTCGATTTTTGAATCCCTTCTCTCTCTCTCTCTCTCTCTCTCTCTCTTTGCTAGAGGTCAGACGTGGGGCCCGAACTAAAACAAGCTATTTATAAATTTATCACGCATTTTAATAATCAATATTTTAGTTAAATGAGAGAAGGTCAACCAAATATCTAGGAACCACGCGCTCCCATGTCCAGCCAATGGAACTACGCCACATTATCGGTTGAGAGGACAATTCCGATATTACTGCTCGACGTTTGGATTTTCATTCCATGGTAAAGATTGACCAGTCCCCGACCTTATCCATATCTGGAAATTTAACTGAAACCACCAACCAATTTTAAAGTTATAATGTGGGCTCTATAGAGAGTATGTACTAAATCAAACAAGCAACCAGGACCCAGTAGAAATAGAAATAAATCGTATTATTTCAATGCGCATATAAACCGCAGCTCCGCCGCTTTCTCTTCCTACAGAGCCAGGCCATTCTCTCTCTCCCTCTCCCTCCCTCTCTCTCTCTCTCTCTCTCCCCTCTCTCTCTCCTCTCTCTCTCTCCACTCTCTCTCTCTCTCTCTCTCTCTCTCTCCCCCCACCCATCTCATTCTTCATTCTTCTTCTCTCTCCGAGGAATATATGAGGGCTTCGCTCCTAAAATGCGATATCTACGCGGATAGATTCTACACTCCAATCTAATCAAGAGTGGGAAGAGCCTGTCGATCAACCAAAGGTGCCCTTATCCCCACAAATGCTAAACAAAATTTCAGAAAATTAACTCCGTCAACAGCAGGCCCGATGTTGGGTTTTGCCTCTCTTCTATTCCTTCTTCGCTTCTCGTTCCGTTAATCCCACAGACACGATTACGCAAGATGGCGGGACTTCTTCTCCACACATCGTATTGTCAGGAATGACAGACAACGAAATGAGAGAAAATAATGAAGGCATGTAGAGTTGGTGAGGGCGTAGACGGAAATCCGTCGTAATCAGACGTCCAGTCTGATGACGGAAAGCTCTCGCTTCCTTCGCATGCCACACGCAACTCCACTCTGGGTCACTCTCATCCGAACCCAATGGGAGCTATGTAACAGAATTTTACATTCTGAATAGGAAGGAAATTTCAAATCATTCTCCAATGAAGGACATGTTCAAGCCTGAGAGACAGAAGATTCCTAAGTGGGTTCTCTCAACCATCGGCATCATTGACGGAGCCTATAGAACAAATCCAGGCAGAAAATGGTGATTCCATGGTTTCTGAACAGAAGAGCTTCGCGGCTGGTGAGGTACACACGTCACCCTTCATCTGAGCTCAGCCCATCGCCATCCTGTCCTTAGCCAGTGGGATCAACTGGTACTGGGAAGCTTCCTCTTCGATCGACGCTTGGAAGGGACGAAGGAGCCGAGCAACAAGACCGAAGAGACAGTAGAGAGGGAGGGCAGAAGAGAGAGAGAGAGGAAGTGAGAGAGAGAGGATGACGAGAGAAATTCACTAAGCCATCATCCCCAGCCGTCCACTGCTACCCTTATCCGCCGCCCCCTCAAGCCACCATCCCCGGCCGGCTTCCTTCGGCCAGGTCCGCCGCCGTTCGTTGCCGTCGCGCCACCACCGCACCCCGCCGCTGCCGCCATCTCCAGCCGTTTCAATCCACCATGCGCCGCCATCTACCACCGCCATCGATCGCCGCCACCGCCTGCCGTCAGCATCCACTCCACCGCTCAACCGCCACCTGCTCTACCTGTTCCGCACGACCGCGATTCGCGAACCGCGGGCCAAGACTGGTCCGCCTTAGTCCGACCCGGCAACCGAAAGGTTACTTATACTGCAAGCCTCTCTCTCTCTCTCTCTCTCTAGAACGGCCCTCTCCATCGACCAACATTCATGGGAGCCGCACCGCTTCCAGTCCTGTTCTCCCCTCTTTTCACCTGGTCCCCCTTTTTCCCCAGCATCCTCCGGGAAGGGAAGATGTTCGTAATGGGACGCCATGGACGAGTGCAAGGCGTAATATTTGTGCAGATGGCTCTATAAGACCTCCCGAGAAATTCACTCTGTGAAGATCCAACCGACAACTTCTCTCACTCTCTAAATCTCTCTACATCTCTCTGCATCTCTCTAAATCTCTCTACATCTCTCTGTGTATTTTTATGGATCATCCGGCTTTGGATTCTCCATCATTCTGTCTCTGAAGAGGAGGAGGATATCCATCTGTCGTGCTCTGGTCGGATCCAAAAACCGCCATTGCCCAACTGATTGATCTTCGTCTTTCAGCCCTTCCCTAGCATTCCCATTACCCTCGACGAAGAACAGCAGGGAGAAGAAGAAGACGAAGACCCGTCTGCACCCCAGTTGACATGGTTAAATGACTATTGTGCCCTTCCTTTCCACTGACCCGGTCGTTGTCCTCACGCAGCAAACGAAGTGTGGTCCGTCATTTAAAGAATGTTCCCACGTAATGGGATGACTTCCTTAGCCTGGGCGACTAAATAAAAATAATTGAGGGGTCTTGATGCGGGCGATTTTTCGTATGAGCCCCTCCTTTGTGATTGTATTGTCATTCAATCCAAGACACAATCGGCGGTCAACTCTCCGAAGCCCTAAGGAGGCAGTCTGCGTGGGCGGAGTCAACCACTCGACCTTAAGAGTACGCAGCCCATATTCGGACTACTGGGCCTTGACCATGCACCGGCCCATTAGATACGCCTAGAAAAAATATAGGCCCGGAACGTACAGCCATTCTCTCTCTCCTCTCTCCCACCTCTCTCTACTTATGACTACGCTTTGACGAAAGAATTCATAAAATAAACTATTGGTAATGTAAAGAGTTGACGTCTCTCTGATGCAGCACGCCCCAACCATCTCCTGATCAAGAAGGTGATTTGAACCAAATTGGGGAAATAACCAGCGTCGAAGGTGTGGACGACGCCCTTGATCCAGCTACGCGCCGGGTGACGCCACCAAAGCAAATGTCTGGCAATAGAAGGTTTCCTTCATCATTTACTTACAAAGATTTTACTGCAGAGAGGCCTATAAATCGGCCTTCAGACCTTTGATTCAGGAGGAGATTACAAATGGAGTTTTGAGGATTAGTTCCTTACCTTACCTGATCGCAAGATCCCGTCGCCTTTGTAGGACCCCGCTACCTCTGAACCCTTCCTCCTCCCTTCCCTTTCTTCTATCGCCGCCAGCCACCACCGCCTGTACTGCCTGTACACCCATCACTTGCCATCGACGCCAGCCTTCACCTTCCCTTCCGCCGCCGCTGCCCGTCCATCGCCCTCTCCACCGCCGGCGGTCCCCTCCAGCAGCCATCACCGTTCGCTGTCGTCCCCTCTTCGTTGCCCACCACCGTCGGCATTGCTATACCGCCGCCACCCCCGTCGTCGCCGCTGTCGACCACCGCCTCACGGTCACCGCACCGCTACTCGCTGCCGGCCTCCGCCCTCACCTCTATCCGTCGTCGCCCCTCTCGTTTCCCGCTTCCCCGCCGCTGGATATCGCCATATCTAAAACTAGGGTCATTTCCTTCGCGGGTCTGGTGTCCCCTAGCCCACTTCAGCCGGCCCACCTCCACTGTTCCTGTTGAGCTGGCCACGGCCCAAACCGTCTGGCGAGAGCCACCCAGCCACCCGGTCCAAGTCAGGTCTGCCCTTAGCTGCGAGCCGCTGCAGCTGACGGCCTGGTCTACATGGTCACGGTCAACAGTCAACAAAGTCAACGGTCAATATTTATTTTCAAGGTTCAAGTATATCTTCTAGTCTCTCCATTTCATTTGTTCATTTAATATACTTTCTTGCTACGGTCGCATGAAAGGTCATAGGATAGCCACTTTTTATATTTAGTTGATTGTTAAACTGTGCTATTGAATATTTTCTGACTTATAAAATCTTTGAGCATCCTATACTAAGTGGTTTTCTTAAACTACTCGATCCTTCGTCACTTCTGCCCCACATCACTCTCTCTCTCTCTCTCTCCTGACTGAATGTACCCGCAGCATCTTTATTTTGGTCCTCGGAAAATGCATTAAGCTCAGGATGATGAAATGACCCAGAAAGATTCCCCTTTGCTGGAGATCACGTTCCTTTGTGAAAATTAGGCTTCCTGATCTTCACTCTCGAG
Source organism: Spirodela polyrhiza (assembly GCA_024713555.1). NCBI lineage: Eukaryota > Viridiplantae > Streptophyta > Magnoliopsida > Alismatales > Araceae > Spirodela > Spirodela polyrhiza. Next base: position 400,562 of record CM046545.1, on the reverse strand, counting down.
CTATCGTACTTCCGAAGTCTCTTCTTGAGATTGTCTTCTTGGTTTATCTGAAACAAAGTATGCTTGATGTTGTCCTCGATCAATTCTACTATTGTGCTCTTTTCGTTCATCCCGTCACGATCACCTTCTCACACGACATAGAGAGAGAGAGAGGGAGAGAGAGAGAGAGAGGGAGAGAGAGAGGGAGAGAGAGAGAGAGAGAGAGAGGGAGAGAGAGAGAGAGAGAGAGAGAGAGAGAGAGAGAGAGAGAGAGAGAGAGAGAGAGGGAGAGAGAGAGAGAGAGAGAGAGAGAGAGAGAGAGAGAGAGAGAGAGAGAGAGAGAGAGAGAGAGAGAGAGAGAGAGAGAGAGAGAGAGAGAGAGAGAGAGAGAGAGAGAGAGAGAGAGAGAGAGAGAGAGAGAGAGAGAGAGAGAGAGAGAGAGAGAGAGGACGGAAGAGAGAAGGAGAGGACGAAAGTGAGAGAAGGCGGAAGAGAGTGAGAGATGGCAGAAGAGGGATAGCACGCGAGAGATGGAGAGAGAGACAACAGACTGCGCGTGAGAGAGAGAAGAGAAAAACAGACGGCGGCTAGAATCCCGGGGCAAAACCGCCCTTTTCTTTTCTTTCCATTAAATGGGCCGTAAGATGGGCCATGATGAAATACGTCGGCCCAAAGCCGTTTCCCAACAATTGCAGTTCTGTTTTCAGGCCGAAGAACACAAAAAAAATTAATTCCGACTCGAAAGATAAATCTCTCTCAAATGTCATTTAGCTCTATTTCTCCTCTAATCCAGAACAAAATTAACTAAACTTCAAGAGTATTCAGTGCTACTAACCACTAAGTTTCATTCTCTTTTTATTTAAATCTTGAATTACATAGTATTATCATACAAAATCATTTAAACAGTACTTAAAATAAAGATTAACAGCCTCCCTGAAACCTTATGTCCGTGCAAATGTGTTACTAGAACATAAAAATTTTCAATGCTCCTTGAGGTGCATGTAATATTTATCAATGGTCATGAAATATTTCATCCTTCAACTCGCATTGAAAAAAATGTTGACGGTGAACACCCAAAAACCTAACATAAATGACAGAGTAACAAGTGAATAAAATAAGATGTCTTCAATATATTTTGGTTTTTCATTATTTTCTCCATCTTTTGTGATCCTTTCCTCTCGTCTTGTCAGAAGAACAAGCTTTCTTTATAGGTTTCTTCATAACTTCTCTCTGAAAATGTTGGGAACTGCCCACCATTTGGAATCACACCAGACAAGTTGTTGAAGGCAATGCTGAAAAATATAAGAAAAGAGAGTCTAACCATTTCTTGGGAGATAAAACCATTTAAACTATTATTTGAAAGATCTAAACTTTCCATGATATCCATGGCTGCCATTGTCACTCATACATAACCATTGATGTGATAATTCAATGACCAAAGTCTCTTGAATTCTCCAATTTCCTAGGATATAATGCCACTAATCATGTTTATAGACAAATCAAAGATTCATACAAACTGTCCAAATTCTTCGACCTGAAGTTTACACTTACTCTGCATGCTATTCGTGAGACAATAATTTCTTGTGTGCTCTATCTCCAAGATGAAATATTATGAATACAAGATAAAATTTTTCCTGATAATCTATTTCTAGAAAGATCCAAGAAATGTAGATATTGCATTTGACACAACTTCTTTGGTATGTAACCTTTAATATGATTTTTTGTCAAGCGAACTATTGTCATCAAGGGAAAATGTGGTAGGCTTTGAGAAAAATTGTCTATAAAGCTATTGTATCTAGCATCAAAAATTGGTAGACGAGACGAGTTAGACAACCTTGTGAGAAGTAAACTGGTGAAATTGTTGTTGTTCATGATCAAATATTTTAAACGTGGCATGTTGGCATCAATTAGAAGTAGCTCTCCTTCTAGCTGATTGTAAGACACATTTAAATACTAAAGATTGGTGTGATTTTTCATGAAGGAGTGTGGTAGTTTTTCTGAAAAATTATTGTCAATCAAATCTATAAAAGATAGAGGTGCATGCCCCAAGGACATAGGAATGTGCACTTCCAACTTGTTTCTTGCCATGTTTAAGTAGCTCAACTTAGGAAAAGAGAAGCTGATATTCTCAGGTAGTGACCCACTTAGATCATTATTGGATAAATCAATACCATTAACCATTTGAGAAACATTATGGCATGGGGGAGTAAATGGGCCAAAAAATTGATTTATGCTCAGACCCAAGGTAGATAGAGTGGAGTTGCAAAAGAGACTAATGGGCGGTGTCCCGGTGAGTTGGGTATGCTGAAAAGACAACTCCTCTAGCCTATGTTGGTTCCAGAGGAATGTAAGAGGTTTATTACCACTGTACCCATTAACAATACAACCATATATTCTTACTTGTCTGAGTTGAAAAGATGGAACCCAATAAATGGGGTACTCTGTCTCAATCCAAAGCCCAACATTAAAGGTGACACAGAGATCTACAAGTTTCGAAAGGTTGCAAATGTCACGAATGGTAAAGTTCCTTCTAATCCATGACTACTGATTTGAAGAATGGTTAGGTTAGTTAGATTACAGAAGATGGAGGAAGGGATACTCCTCTTGAACTCATCACCATAAAGACTAATTGGTGTGAATTAATCGTTGTATAATAAATCACACAAATTTAAAATTTTTATAAAACTAGAAAGGACCAATTTTTGGAATTTTAAATATTATCAGAGTGAATAAATCAATTATAAATCGATAAAAGATTCCAAAAATAGTGAGAAATTTCCAAGTCAATTAGAGGGATGTAATATAATATCGGGTAATATTTCAAAATTTTCCTGAAGGAATATGATTTTTTTATAACTTTTTTAACTGAATGATAAATATAATCTATTTAATAAATGCGAAAAGGAAATAAGGCAATGACGTCAAGTGACATCAATGCCTAAAGAAGATGAATCAGGTAGAAACAGAGTTCCGACCTACGATTCTTTTGTAAGCGATTACTATGAAATTTATAGATCAAATTTAGTTCTGTAAAAGCTCGAAGAATCGTAACTCAAGTACGAAATATTTTGGATGTTGAAATCGTGCCAAAGATTACTAATTTAAATGAAAATAAAGTTTAAAACAGGAAAAACAGAGTTTCGACTTCACGGCGGCGATTGTTGGAATTTTGCATATTTAGAAAAGAAATCGTGCAATGTCCATGGCCTCGAAGACTCTCCTTGGACAAAGATGATGTGAGTGATCTCTAGAACTTCTTTCGAAGCCCAAAAATCGATAGAATGGATCGCCAAATCGTTTCTGACGGTTGTCACCCGGCGGAACGGAAAAACGGCGACTTGCGGCCCTCCGGTGACTATCACTCGACGGAGGTGTGCTGGATGGAGGTGGGGCGCATCTTAGGGGCTTCGTCCTCAAGTCAGCCCAACGAGAGTAGGCCCTTTATCGCATCTGGTACGCTCTCAGGAGGTGGCGACTCGTCTCCCGGCGGATCGTCCTCTTCTCGGCGATGGCTTGTTCGTCGATCAAGCAGAGATCATTTCTTCGTTGAGTTCGCGATATTTTGTCTAGAATCCTACACCAATTTCGGCCATGATGCTCCGCGAATCACGTTGATTAAGTTTTTTGCTGAATTTTTGGTGATTTTTGTAGCTTAATTGCTCTCCGGAAATCGCAATTTCTTTGCTGGTTGTCTGCCTATGCAAGAGAGAAAGAGGGAGAGATGAGATAAGTACTAAAATGCCCTCAATTTATGATGTCATAAGGATCATTTTATATTGGTCATTGAGGGGCATTTATGTCATTTATAAAATATGCGGGAAAAAGTAAGGCGCGGGGTTTAGTCTCACATCAGTTTTCTGGACGAGTTTCACGTGCATATATTACGGGCACTTGTTTACCCATCAATAGGTACAAATCACTCGTGTGTGTACGAACACTCCTTGCCCCACGCTCAGCTGGCCAGTAGTGACGTGGAAGGAGAGTGACGCACACGTCAGCCGCTTGAGCCTTGAGCTCGCGGTCCTTAGCTGCTTAGCGGTTCCGCCCGACTGGGCCTCCGACCCAATAGTGGGCTCGGTTGACCAGTGGATTTTTTTTGCTTTTCCTTAAATACTTTTTTCATTTTTCTCAACAAAATAAAATTATAAAATCATGTAATTAAGCAAAAATTCATATTAATAAACTAGAAACCACTTTTCACGATTTAACACGAAAATAAGTCTATTTATCATGAGTTAAGACTAAAAACATCATCTTACTAAATTATTAACTCATGATAATGAAGACTTATCATTAATAGAATTGAGTTTATTTAAGTTGCCAAGGCATGAAGTAATGGGGCTTAGAATCTCTCATTAGAGAGACAAAGCTCCGTCAAGGAGTGTAAGTTGCACAACTAGGATAAGTAGTTCCCTTGGTATTAGTTGATAGATAAATCAAAAGTCGTTGGGAAGTACACATTGCCAAAACAAGAAGGGATGACATTGAAGAAACTAGTAGAAGATAGATCAAATTGTGAGGAATCTCAAGGTGCACAAACATGATAGGATGGAACCCTCCAACATGTTCCTTGATAGATAGAGTTCTCTTAGGGATCTCAAGTTACACAGATGTGATGGGATAGAACCATTCAAACTATTCTCAAACAAATTGAGTTCTTCTAGGGACTCAAGTTGCACAAGCATGATGGAATGGAACCATTCAAACTATTTGCTAACAAATCGAGTTCTCTCAATTGAACCTTCCAAACTGTTTGCTGATAGATCGAGCCATCTCAGAGATCTCCAGCTGCCCAAACATGATGGCATTGAACTGTTCAAAGAGTTAAAAGATAGATCAAGTTCTCTGAGAAATGTCAAGGTGCACAAACATAATAGAATGGATCAATCCAACATGTTCCCTAATAGATCCAGTGCCTTTAGGAGCTTCAAGTCACAAATAACTACAAGACATAAAAGAAGTGGAGAAAAAATTCTTAAACATACGATCTGATGAGATGGATGACAGTGGAAATATGTATGTAGTGAGTGGGATACTCTCATTGATGAGGCCCAAAATCTTACCCTCTGGAATGCGACAGCCAATGGCATTGCCCCCAAAAATCAACCTCTCTAGCTGCCCAAACACTGCCAACATTGGGAGGTCTGGGCGACTTGTCTCATCCATATAAATCATTGCCTCAGCCACCAAATATATCTCGACCACGTGACTGGTGTTTGAGTTGCAGGTTATACCATACCATCGGCAGCAGTCTTTTCCCTCTTTTGTCATTGAGTTGCCCCAGTAGAACAAGTACGAGCTGTTGAGGGGGTGAAAAACTTTCTTGATCGTAAGCAAAGCCCTCCACTCGTCATCATGACAAGCCCTCCCTTCACATTCCAGACAAAATGATAGTATAATGACAAGAACGATCATGACCCTGCCCAAGACAACATCCCAAGAGGCTATAGCAGGAGGAGAAGATCAAGAGAGGACGATCAAGAAGTCATCTTCCTTGCTGATCTAGAGAACCAGCTCCATCTCATGGGCTTGTTGACTCGTCGATGGGTGAATGTTGTGTGGGATGGCGGTGCAGGTCTGGATGATGTCCTAATCGGGGGCTTTGCACTATTATGATGGCTTAATTCTGTCGATTTATTTCAAACCATTCCTTCTACCTTTCCTTCTGTTCTTTGAGTTCCTTCTCTCTCTCTCCCCCCGAGGGATATATGAGTGCTTCGCTCCTAAAATGCGATATCTACACAAATAAATTCTACATTCAAATCAGATCAAGAGTGGGGACGTGTTTGTCGATCAGTCAAAAGTGCCCTTACCCAAAAAAATGCTAAAGAAAGTTTCAGGAAATGAACTCGGTCGACAGTTGGCATTGTGTTTTGCCTCTCTTTTATTCCTTCTTCACTTATCGTTTCATTGATCCAACAGACACGTCATTGAGCGACATGACTGACCTGTTCTACATGCATCCTATTGATGGAGAATGACAGATCGATAATGAAAGAAAATAAATGAAGGCAGGTGAAGATGGTGAGGGTGTGGAGGTAAATCTGCCGTAATGAGACGTCTAGTCTGATCATGGAAAGCTCTCACCTCCTAGGTGTATCACACGCAACTCCATCTTGGGTCACTCTCATCCGAATCCAATGGGATTTATTTAAGAGAATTTTATACTCTAAATAGGAAGGAAATTTCAAATCATTATCCAATGAAGGACATGTTCAAGCCTGAGAGACACTGAAGATTCCAAGTGGGTTCTCTCAACCATCGGCATCATTGACAGGATCTATAGAACAAATCTAGGCACACAAAATGGTGATTCCGTGGTTTCTGATGGCCGAGGAGTTTCGTGGCTGGGGAGTTGCACATGTCACCTTGTAGAAATCAAGAAGGGGAAAGAGAGAGAAGGGCAGGGTGACGGGAGGAGCCCGCCACCCTGATGGACAGAGAAATCAGAAAACGAGAACAATTCAAATGCAACTCGCTTGATTCCACACCCAACTCGGGGGGTACATGTCTATTTATAGGCTTCAATAGAGGTGTTACATTGTAACGCTCTATCATTACGGAAATCCCCCGTAACCGTCAAGCTTATCTCCAACAAAACGTCTGCGTGGGAAGCAGATGAGGAGGCTCGTGATACCCATGGCTCACCTGGGCCACCGGGTCTTCCTCTCTCTTCTCAAGGAAACCGAGGAGGAGTTCGGATTCCACTTTGCTTGTCTGAAGAAGAAGAAGAAGAAGAGAAAGGGCAACAAGGAAGCGTAGGGCAGCTGCTGTGCAGAGTCTGGCACGATGAACCGCTTCCAGCAACAAACCCAGAAACACATTAATTTGCACGATGCAACAAGATATTCTGCAAGTGGCCATCATTTTGTAACGAAGAGATTCCTGTAAGTAGAATAACGATGCCGATATTATTACAATTAATATTAATTTCCTCCTCGGAAGGGGTGACGTGGGAGGAGAGGATCGGGAAGGTGAGGAAGCGCGGAGGGATGGCGAAGTGCCACCTCTCCTGGCTCACGTAAACGGCGAGGATCCGTTGAGGCGAAGGCAACCGTTAGGATCTGCCTAACGGTCGGCAGGGGTTGTCAGGCTGGTAAGCGACCAGGGAGGCATCGGTGACAGAGCGGCTTAGGTGAACTGGCGGATCTCGATTATAAGAAGACGGAAGAAGAAGAGAGAGGGGGTGTTGAAGAAAGAAGAAGACCCCCCCAGACCCGCCATCTCAAAGAGACGACCCATCGGAGAATTATTGCGAGAACTCTCTGTTTCCTACCATTTCCCTGAGTTAGTCACGCTCTCAGGAGATCGAGGATCCTCTTTCTGTACTCCGTGTGTTTTGAATTAGTGAAATTACAGTTCCCTGTCTCTTCTTTTCCCCTCGGTGCCCATCCTTGGCTCAAGGTCTGCCCGACCCAAATTGGAATTTAGTGGAAGAAATATCCTCAACAACCCACAAGTGATTACCATACATGATAATTTAAATAACAGATCACAACTGTTGCTCTCCATTCATCATGATTGACTTGGCTCAGTAAATTGTTGTTGACCAACTAAATGATATGTGCCATTCATCAGGATCTGTGTTGGGAATTTTCAGAGTCCAAAATAAAAACAGAGCAACGAGAATTGGGAAACTGAAGCTCCAAAGGAGAGGACAAATAAGGCGATCACAAAATGGCTACTGACCCCCTTAAAATCTCTAGTCTCATCTACAGAAGGAGACAGATCCCCCTTAAATAGTTATGTCGCCCTCATCAACAGCTGTGTTGTTTCTCCCACGTCGACGTCGGCAAATGCCTGGGATCTTCAAGTATATTGGAAGATCGGCTGGAGATGGTTTAACCTGTGGGGGAGGTGGGGGAAGACTCAACCATCTCCTATCCATATAATGAGTTCTAATGCGAGTTATGCTCTATTTTTTCAAACTGATGATTAAAGAGAGTAGATTGTGAAGGTAAGATTCCTTAAACATCCAGCTTCTGACTCTAAAAATATCATTTCTACAGCGTGGATTAGCCGTTGTCAATCCAGGTGAAGGTTCACAGGTTACGAGTGTCTCTGTAACTGGTATACTTCCATAACCTCTTCTTGGGATTTTCCACTCGGTTTCTCTGGAGCATGTAATGGAGCATCTTTGATCAATTCAATGCAGGCTAGGTGGTCTCTTTGCCGGATCAATTTCATCCATTATCACTATCCCCTTTGTGATTGATGGCGTTGATACATTTCGAGCCATTCCCCTTTGTTTTCATTTTGTCGAGATCCCCTTCAAAAAGGAGGTAACAAGAACACCAGAGGTGATCGACCTACGTGAGATCGATCAGGGATGCAGTGCTACTTGATGAAGATATCTCGATCTCTTTTCTTTCTTTGTTTTCCTCGCACAGGTTCTGGAACCCCTCTCTTCATTCGTCCCGTCAGGATCAGGATCACCTTGAAACACACGAGAAGAGAAAGAGAGAGAGAGAGAGAGAGAGAGAGAGAGAGAGAGAGAGAGAGAGAGAGAGAGAGGGGAGGCAGAGAGAGATAGAGAGGGAGATCGCTAGGATTTTCGGGCAAACCTCCACACCCCTTTTTTTCTTATCTTACTTAAAATGGGCATAACAAGGGCCGCTTTCAAATCAATTTCTGTGTTATGTCAAGCCCAAAAACAAATAAAAAAGAAAATCTAATTCTCGCTTAAAAGACAAATTTATTTTACTTATAATTTATGCCTAATAATATGGCTTAAATTCAAGTGAATTTCAACAGTATTGTACACTATTAAGTACCAAAGCTTAATCATTCCCTCATGTAATCATAAAATTCACATTATGGAAATATTTAAATCAGTCTTAATATATTTTGATCATCATCGAAACACTTAAATCATCAGTACATAGATATGGAATTTAACATAGTTAGTCATTTATATCATTGAGCACATGAATCATGGTCATAGCCCTCCGACATGGATTCTTTTTTCATGTTTCCCATGAAAAAGATTGCAGAATTAATAAGGGCCTTAAGATACTGGGGAACCAAAGGAAGAAGTTAATTACTCAATATTTATGTGTGGATGGAGCGAGCTGTTGGAAGCTGATTGCAAGAATAACAAGGAAACACTTGCCCTCCAAAAATTTGGAATTGCCGAGCAATTGATATCACTCCTTTGGCTACAGTCATCCTCAATTGATGTTGTTGCAGGATTTCACTACGACAAGGTGAATCCTCCTTCACGCTCTTTCAATTACAAGATGCATTAACGTGAAAGACTAATAGAGGTTAGTAGTCACACAATATCATTCCACAATTCATACCAAAAGACTAATAGATGCTAATATCCACAAGAGATTATCATACAAAATCATTCACACAATACTTACCAAAAAAAGATTAATAGTTCACCTGGAAACCTTCAAGTCCATAGAAATCTATTATCTAGAATATGAAAATTTTAAAGGTCCCATAGGTTCATGTTGCAGTATTTATCAACTATTTTGAAATATTTCACCCTCCAACTATTATTACAAATAAATAAACCCCAAAAAATCAAAATAATGAAATTCTATCAAGTGAATAAAATAAAAATTATTGAAATCTCTTGTGTTGCCCATGTTTTCTCCATCTTTTGCCATCCTTTTTGCACTCTCCTTGTTATAAGAACAAGCTTTTTCAAGAGGTTTTCCAAATAATTGTAGATTATATTTATAATTTCTCTCGAAAAGGATTCTGAATTGTCTAGCATTGGGGATCATACTAGACAAGTTGTTGAAGAAATCACTAAATTTTCCATGGTATCCATGGCTACCATCGTCGTAGAGAACCTCAGATGTGGTTACTTGATAGGTTCAAAGGCCGAAGTCCTTTTAACTCTCTAATTTTCTGAGGAATGATGGCGCTAATCACGTTTAGTGATAAATCAATGATAGTCGTCTTCGACAGAGAATTACATTCAGACTATCAGACCAAATCCTTTGACGTGAAGGATAACGTAGGTACTGACTGGCTTGCGAACATACATTTTACCTGGTCGTTCGACTCTCACCTGCCTAGCAGTCCTTGCGCACCGATCAAGGCTCCTTTAATACAGTGAGTTAATAGTTAAAGCCCGAATTTGAGACTGTGATTCGAGACACATTGAGGTGGCTCCAACCGCACATCAGAGCATACAGCATCTTCTTCTACATAATGATTGTTGGATAAGAATGTAACTTTTGGCCTTGGGCATCATAATCTCTTTTATTCAAAAGGGATGTTATCCTCACGTCATATAAAAGCTCGAACGACATTCTCGATTCAGATACTTTCACCCAAAAGATATTTGTTCGTGTGCTGGCCTCTGCTCTCTCTCTCTCTCTCTTCTCATATTCTTCATTTTCTCTCCCACACATATATGAGTGTTTCGCTCCTAAAATGTGATATCTACGTGTGTAAAATCAAGAGTCCAATAAGATCAAGAGTGGGCCCAGTCACTCTCATACCCCAATCTATTAGGATATATTAAGATACTTTTAGCCTGTAAATAGGAGGAAATTCCAATTAATCATCCAATGAAGGACATGCTCAAGCCTAAAGTACATTGAACATTCCGGAGTGAACCCTTTCAACCATCACCATTAATGATGTGGCCAATAAAATAAATCCATTTGGAGAAAATGGTGATTCCATGGTTGCTGATGGCCTAGGAGGCTGTTGGAGAGATGCACATGTCATGGGTTTTAACCAAACCAACTCGTTTGGGTTCCAGTGTCTTTAAAAACCCAAGAGGTCACCCTCCATCTGAACTCAAGCGTTTGCGATCATCTCTCCCCATGTGGGATCCACTGCAACTGGAAAGCTTCCCCTTCGATCAACCCATGGAGGGGACGAATAAGCCAGGGAACAAGATCGCAGAGATCGTCAGGCTCCAGTGGACGCTAAAGAAGTGGAAGAAAGCGGCGGACTCTCACAAGGGCAGCAGCGACAAGAAGAGCAATGGCATCCTAAAGGGGTTCATCTCCATCTGCATGGGGGAGGAGATGAGGAGGTTTGTGATACGCACGGCCCATCTGGGCCATCGGGCCTTCCTCTCTTCTGAAGGAAGCCGAAGAGGAGTTTGGCTTCCAGCACGAGGGTGTGCAGAGGATACCCCGCACGGTGTCCTCGTTGAGAGTGTGAGAGAGAAAGATTGAGAGGTGAGATAGAGAGTGAATGGGCAGAAGATAGGACAGAAGAGCGAAGAACAAAGGGAGGTTGTATATGATAATCCTCTCTAATCTTTTTATTTTGTGAATATGTGAGATTTATATACATTATTCGGTTGGAGATAGTTGTTGCGGACTACCCATTTGTGATATTTTACAATCTGATGGGTGGACACTTTCTGACCGTTGGTGATGTTTGGTGCCCTGAGAGGTGACCGTTGCTGGGTTTTTTATCGTTGGCCGGTGACTGATGGTTGACGTACCTTGAGTAGGGCTGAGCTGTCATTTACAAAGAGCATCTTGGAGGTGGTCAAGAAAGAGAGGAAGACGAAGAAGAGGAAAGGCAATGAAATGTATGGCAGCTGCTCCGCAAAGATTGATGTGATGGATGGCTTCCATCAGCAAACCTAGATGCCCATCTGTGATTGACCTCTCTCTCTCTCTCTCTCTCTCTCTCTCTCTCTCTCTCTCTCTCTCTCTCTCTCTCTCTCTCTCTCCCTCTCCCTCTCTCTCCCTCTCGCTCTCTCTCCCTCTCGCTCCCTCTCTCTGTGTTTAGAGCAGGGGGGCTCTCCATAGAGCCGAGCCACTTCCAGGCCAGTTTTCCACCGTCTTTCAGCTGGGCCCCCTTTCTGTTTAAAGCATCCTCCCAGAAGGGATGATCTTGGGGATGAGATGTCATGTGCAAGTCCAAGGTGTAATATCAGTGCGAATGGCTCTATAGGACCTCTCGAGAAATTCGTTCTCTGAAGAGCCAACCTGCTACCTCTCTCTCTCTCTCTCTCTCTCTCTATTTTTACCGATCTTTAGGCATCAGATTCTCCGTCTTACCATTTCTGAAATGGAGGCTATCCATTCATCATGCTATGGTCTGGTCCATAGATCTCTGTCGCCCAACTGAATGATCTCCATCATTCCGTGCATTCGTCTGATTCCCATCACCTCCGATGAAGAAGAAGAAGATTCGGCAGGACCTTTGTGAAAAATCAAGAAGAGAAAGAGAGTAGAAGAAGAAGAGAGAGAGGAAGAGAGTGGACACAATCTCTTTGAATCTTTATATTATATTGTAAAAACAATTTCTTACAAGTGGCTATAAACGTATTTATAGGGGGTGATATATCTAATAATGTTTAACCCTATACTATGTTTAATCCTATACTATGTGATACATTATAAAAGGGGTGCGTGTTTGCACATAAGTGGCTTTGAATTAAGTTATTTCTCATTGGCCAGTTCTGAAAGTTGATCCACGACCGTTGCTGCTGACCGACTGTTGAGCTAGTCTTTATACTCAGTTGGCATGCTAAATGCCTATTATACCCCTCCACCAAACGGGGGAGGGGGGGGTTTCATCATTTCGAGAATATCCTTAATGACGCCCAAGCAGACTTTCCAGACTTCAAGGACTAATGAAAAGTAATTAGGGGGATCTTGAGATAGACCAATTTTGCCAACTAAGGCAAAAATCGGCGGTCAACACTCCGAAGCCTTCAGAAAGTAATCTGCGGCACGGACTTTACCACGATTGAAGGTGGGCGGCCCAGATACGGCCCACTGAGATATTCCAATGTGTCGGCCTATTGGACATGCAGAGAAATAAAGGCCCAGAACAGCCGGAACGTACAGCCACCCTCTCTCTCTCCCCCTCGTTAACTCTATCTATCTCTGGCTCGCTCTATTTATCTTTATCTCTCTGTCTACGTCTCTTTCTGTATGTCTCTGTCTCATCTCTGTCTCTCTCTCTTTCTCATTCTCTCCCTCGCTCACTCTATCTATCTTTCTTTCTCTGGCTCCCTCTATTTATCTGTGTGTGTTTGTGTATCTTGCTCTCTTTCTCTCTCACTCACTCTATTTCACTCACACACACACACACACACACACACACACTGTGCGTATGTCTATATGTACTCTCTCTAGCAAAACCTCTCTTGGGGGGAACCAAGTGGTAGGCGTCTCTCCTGTCACCCCTCTTCCGTTTTCCGGCATCTGCCATTCCCTCCGACAAGTCCCCAGGGAAAAAAACTGTAAATAAATAAGTACCGTAGAAATACGTGGAACCCAGGGAAGTTGTGAAAAATTGAGTGCAAGAATAATAAGCAGACACTTAACCCTCTAAAATACAGCCGCCCATCTAGTGGCTTGCTTAAACTTCATTAACACTTCTCCCATCTTTAAATGTAGAACCTCTCCCTCCGTAAATTTCACCATTGATGCGAGAGTGGACATTGTTTAAATCTTCCTTCGCTTCCGAAGAACAGATCTCGATCATGCAACAGTCATCGTCAACTCATACTACTGCGGGGTTTTCACTACGGCCAATCCTATACTCAACACTCTAATTAAAAAATGCATGCTAGAGGCCTCCATCAGCCTTCTTCTGCAAGGAGAAGGTGTCAGATGGATGCCATGGCGGATAGTGATATGACGACACGATGGCAGGTCGCCCTTCGATCTGCCAGCATACATTGGCAGCGACTAGTTCATGAACTGGGTCTGTTTACTGCCTTTATGAACCTTCACCATAAGAAGGCCCGCATATCATATGGGGATACACTTGGGCCATCGCATTAAACTTCCATCGTAAAGTGATTAGCTCACTTTTATCCACATAGACTGTTGAAGCGGCAATAGAAATACTCAGACGCCTATCCACACCCCGGATATATATATTAATATGGTTAGTTAAATGTAAAGTAAAAAATGCTTCGCCATATTATGCCTTGGATTGAGGATGAGATGTCTTTTGTGAAACATTTTTATACATCATTGGAGTAGCTCCTCTTTCCAAGACATTGGACACTCCAACTTCCCCTTAATGTTCTTAGCCAAAATCCCTCTTAGAAGCAAAATTTGATAGTGTAATTTCTCTCATGTCTTACGATAAGTTAAAAACCTTTAGGGGTAATCATCAACATATCGTATTTCATAAAAAACATCTTATTAGAAATGGTAACTTGAAGCTAATAATTTGGACAGCAATCAGCGATAACATTGCTGTTAGATAAATAGTCATGGGCTAGAGGAAGATTGATGTTAAACCTACACGTTTGAATAAGAAAAATTGGTTTCAACTGTAGTACTCGGTTCTTATCTCTTCTGAAATAGCATGCTTATGCTCTTAGTCGATGGATGGTCTTCAGGTCTTATCTTAAATAAGCCAGCATCATACGATGTCTTCTAATGGTCTCTCTATGGCCCTCCTAGTTGATGTATTACCTTTTTTAGTCCGATACAAAGGTGATGAGCCCATTTAGAGATCATGAGTAACCCATTCCAATGGTTTAACAATCCTTTTGTGTTTCTCCTTTAATAAATGATTTCAAATTGACAAATAACTATTGTGTGGAAAGATAGTTAAGATTTTAATTTCAAAATGATCTGTATAAGGTTACGCATAGTGATAAGGTATTTTAGCACTAAAGTTGGATAACATATTTTTCCATTACAAGAATTAGAAAGGATTTAGTTGAATAAGCTTAATAATACACTAGAGATTACCATACCAAGATTGTTTAAACAATTCCAACAAAAAAGTGTAACATGTCACCTCAAAAACCTTCATGTCCATTTATACTTATCTCGAACATGAAAGCTTTCAAAAGTCCCCTACGCACATATTATAGCATTCATCAATGATTTTGAAATATTTCGTCCTCCAGCTCATATTGATAAAATTTATGGCGAGAAACACCCAAAAACCCAAAGTAAATGACATTGTAACAAGTGAATAAAATAAAGCATCATCAAAATCTCTTGAGTTGGCCTTCTTTTCCCAAGCTTCTGCCATCTTATTCACTCTCTTCTCATTAGAAGAACATACTTTTTCAAGAGATTTTGCACATAAATCTCAATTACCTTTATAACTAACATTTGAAAAAGTTGTGAACTGCCCCCCATATGGGATTGTACCAGACAAGTCGTTGAAGGCAATAGTAAACACTTAAAGGGAGGAGAGTCGGATCATCTCATGTGGAATAGAACCAATTAATCTATTTTGAGAGAGATCTAAACTTTTCATCCCATACATGCTTGCCATTGTCACTGATATAGAACCTTGGATCTAGTTATTTGATAAGTTTGATGTCTGAAGCACCTTCAGTTCTCTAATTTCCCATGGAATGATGCCATTAGGCATGTTCATTAATAAATCAAGGATAGTCATCTCTTGGAGAAGATAACTTTCATACAAGTAGATAGAATTCTTCGATATGAAGGTACATGTACATCGTTTCATGTGTGTATTCTAATCATCTTAGGTTTTGCTCTTAATCTCTAAGATGAAATATTGTGTAGACAAGGTCAAATGTTTCCTAATAATTTGTTTCCAGAAAGATCTAAGAAACATAGATTTTGCATTTGACATAACTATTTGGGTAATTCACCTTGAATATTATTTTCTCTCAATGAAAGTACTGTCATATAAGGAAAATAGGGTAGGTTGTGCAATAAATCATCTGTAAAGCTATTGTATCCAGCATCAGTGATTTCAATGTCAGAAAAGTTAGACAACTTTGGGAGAAGTGAGCCTATGAAATTGTTGTTATTGATAACCAGGGCATTCAAAGTGGATGTATTGATATTGTCTAGGAACATCTCTCCTTGGAGATGATTGTAAGACAGATTTAAATAATGCAATGTTGACTGATTTCTCATCAAAGTTAGCTAGAATTTTCCAAATAAACTATTGTCACTCACATTTAGTGAATATAGGGGTACATGCCCCGAGGATGCTAGAATGCTCCCCTCGAACATGTTTCCTGCAATCTTTAAGGTATACAACATGGGAAAAGAAAAAGTGATATTCTCAACCAGTGGTCCATGTAGATCATTTAAGGATCGATAAAGTTGACAATTTGTGACACATTGTGGCAAGGGAGAAGAAATGGGCCAGAAAATTGGTTCTTCCTTAGCTCTAGCTTAGATAAAGTGGAGTTGCATAAGATTCTAATAGATGGTGTCCCAAGACAGCAATACTAATTTCTGAGCTTTCTATCGTCTTAGAGACCCCCCTGTCGAGAGTCTGGATTTCCGATCAAAGGTACAGATTGATTGGCTTCACCACCTTAGCGACATATGAAACTTTTTATTTTTCACTATCAATTTTGTAGTTTTACAGAGGCCACTATATAAGATATGTGATTAATCATACTTCTCTCACAAGGGCCTTGAATCAAGTTTACATGTAATAGGCATTATTTTATCTGGATTTAAAATTTCAGCTCCTCTTTCCCCACCCCAGATATCCAATGTCCTCCTTCCCTCCCTATTTCCTTTTATCTCCTCTCCCCCTCTCTCTCCCCTTTCTCTCCCTCTCTCTGCTTTGCATGTTTATGAAGCTCGCTAGAGGAAGGAAAGGGGAGGGAGAAGAGAGGGGGAATGGAAGGGCTGCCGGATCCTCTAGAGGAAATGTTGATCGTGACAAAGAAGGGGGGACAAGGTATTGCTGGTGGTGCAGCTGAAGCAGGTTGGGCTTCTTTTGCCACATGTAAGAGAATGGAGGTCCCTTGATGCTGTACAACGAGGAGAGAGAGAAGGGGAAGATCGAAGAACAGAAAAGAACGATGTAGCACTTTGTAATAGAAAAATCTTGTTCTTAGAAAAGAGTAGCTAGCTGTAGTAATAGGCATACCTTGGCTGTTGCCTAGATGGAGTTCATGGGGCCGGAGTAAGGAGTGGAGTGTTACAAAATGGTGGCGTCGAGCATTATATAGTGGGTGACGCCACTGTTGAGATACCATGTTGATGTGGATGGTATATCCATTGGACTTGTGGCATTGTGATAATAAGCCTGCAAAGGAGGTGGCTGACCTTTGGCTCACTAGGAGGACGAATGGTTGTTATCTTGCCAATTGTGAAAGTTTTGGTTGAATCGTTCATAACATTTGTGAACTCTATGGCCCATTTGTCTATAGAGTTGACACTGCAGAATGTATCGCCCTCTGCCATGTCCTATACTGTGGCTGGTCCTGTCAGCTTGTCATTCACTAGGTTTATCTTGCCTGGTAACTTGATTTGCCTCTAGAGGAAAATAGGGTTGACTTTGTGCCTTCTATTTGAATGCCAACATGGTTTTGTGAGCTCTGATTTGGGCAAAGGTGTCCTCGAGGCTTGAACCTTCAAGTCTTGCAATTAATATAGTGATGAAGGGTGTGTACTCCAATGGAAGTCCTTGTAAGAATGCGAAGGTGAAGATGGACTCATCAATTGCCTGTTCGGTGGCTAAGAGTTCTTTGTTTATGGTACAAATATCTTTGGTATATTCATTCATTGTCATTGTGCCATTTGTGATATTATGAAGCTGGTTATGTAGCTCCATGATTTGTGACTTGCTCCTAGATGAATAATTTCTCTTTATTGCCTCTCATGCTTTCTTCGGTGTCTTCTTACCAATGACATAGAAAAACTTATTCAGATAGTGAGGAGACAATCAGTGCAGGCCCTGATTAATCGCACCTTCTCCACACTTGATAAGCTAGGTTCAAGATAAGTGTTTCATCTTCATTGACAATGCTAACTTTGAGGGCTTCTTCAACCAAGAGGTGATCAAGACCACAACTGCTCAGCACAAAGAGCTATATCTGCCACAGCAAGAAGTTGTCCTTGGTCAACTTTAGTGCAATTGACATACCTGCCGTAATCAGGGTTGGTATTGTCTAGGGTGTTCCTCCAGTTGCATGGCTCTTTGAGGTACCTACCATTGATCGTGAGTGACGTTGGGCTGATGGCTTTGATACCATGTAAGAGAATGGAGGTTGCTTGCTGCTGTGCAATGAGGAGAGAGAGAAGAGGAAGATCAAAGATCAGAAAAGAATGATGTAGTGCTTCATGATAATTTTCCTCACATATACAACCGGTCATTGACATATATATGCATAGGTTAGGCTGAGTAGCCATTACATCGGGTTATGGTCTCATCGACGACTGTTTTTTGATCATTGATAAGAGTTGGTGTCGCAGGAGGTGATTGTTATAGAGAGTGGTGCCATTGGTCATTGAGTGACGTGTGACGTGCAGTCTAGAGAGCTGAGGTGTTGTACTTGATCATTGCAGAAGGTGGTTGATGTGACTTAATCGTTGTAAAATAAATTGTGCAAATTTAAAATTTATAAAACTATAAAATACTAATGCGATGGAATCTTAAAAGTATATCAAAATGGATAAATCAATTATAAATTGATAAAAGGTTCCAAAAATAGAGAGAAATTTCTAGGTTAATCATAGGGATGCAATATAATATCAGGTAATATTTCAAAATTTTCCTAAAATAATATAATTTTTTTATGATTTTTTTAACTAAATGATAAATATAATCTATTTAAGATATCACGAAAAGGAAATAAGGCTATGACATTAGGGTGACATCAATGCTCGAAGAGCACGAATCAGACTGAAATAGAGTTTCACCCTATGATTCTTTCGTAAGTGATTATTATCAAATTAATGAGTCAAATTAAGTTCTATAAAAGCCTAGAGAATCATTACTCAATGAAGAATGATATTAAAACTTGAAATCATGCCAAATGTTTACTAATTTAAATGAAAATGAAGTTTAAAGTAGGAAAAATAGAGTTTTGGTTTTGCGACAGTGATCATCAGAATTTTATGTGTTTTGGGAGGGAATTAGTATAATGTCCACAGCCTCAAAGGCTCTACTTGGATGAAGATGATGTAGGCAATCTCTAGATCTTCTTTCAAAATCTAAAGATCAGTGAAATGCATCGCCAACTTGTGTCCCTCTGGCGGCTATCACCCAATGAAGGTAAACTAGATAGAGGTGGGGCACATCTCAGGGGCTTCATCCTCAAGTCAGTACAGCAAGAGAAAGCCCTTTATCATATCTAGTATGCTCTCAGGAGATGACGACTCATCTCCTAGTGGATCGTCCTCTTCCTAGTGACAACTCATTCATCAATCAATTGGAGATGTTTTCTCATTGAGTTTGTGATGTTTTGTCCAAAATCGTTCACTAATTTCGGCCATGATGTTCCATGAATCATGTTAACTAAGTTTTTGCCAAGATTTTGGTGATTTTGGTAGCTTAATTGCTTGCCGGAAATTGTGATTTCTTTGTCGATTGCCCACCTATGAGAGAGAGAAATAAAATAAGTATGATAATGCCCTCATAATGTGACATCACAAGACTCTTTTATCATGGTAACAAAAAGATATTTTAGGCATTTGTAATCCTATGAGGGAAAGTTATGAGCAGTAGCTTTACTCCCACATTGGTTTTCTCACCGATTTTGAGGTAAATAGAAGATCATTATCTTTTAATGGGCATGTACCTCTCCTACGTGTGTATGACCACTCCTTGCCCCATGCTTGACTAGGCACTGGTGACGTGGAAAGGGAGTGACGCACACTACAACTGCTCAAGCCCCATGCTCGTGGACCGTCCTTTGCCGCTTGAGCCTCGAGCTTGCGGTCCTCAGCCACCCCACGACTCCACCCAACTAGGCCTCCAACTTGCTTGCAGGCCCAGTTGGCCGACAGTTTTTTTATTTTTTCCTTAATCTTTTATTTTACTCTTTTTCTATTTATCTTAAAAAAATAGGATTATAAAATCATATAATTAATCAAAAATTCATATTAACCAACTAGAAATCACTTTTCATAATTTAGCATAAAAATAAGCCTATTTATCATGAGTTAAGGCTAAAACTATTATATTATTAGATTATTATCTCATGATAATTAAGACTTATTAGTGGTACTATTAGTCATGGAGTGACATACAGTGTGATCTATAGGGCTGAGGTGTCGCTTACACCGCATCCTTGCTGGCTTCCTAGTCATCTATATGGGCCTGGAGAGATGGTGCCTCATCATCCCCACCCACTTCCCCACCTTCTCAGTCTTTTCCTCTGTCCTCCCTTGTGTCAAGTTGTTCGGCTTCTCCACTGCCAATAGCCTTGCCCTCCCTAGTGCCGCTTCTAGGCGGGTCCTCAAGATCCTCAACTCTGACAAGGCCCATTTCAGGAACCTGCCCTCAAGGGCTTCATTGAGATGAGTGGCCACACCAGCCCCAAGACCTCGATCTCACCACTGGCCATTGCAGCCAGTAGGCCACAGTTGCTGCTGCCACTGCTGTAGGAGACCAGGAGGAGATGGGGGCTGTGGGGAGAGAGTTGTGATGTGGGTTTTTTGTATTGGTGCATTCATTCATCCCCTTTTTTGAGAGGAAACCCTGATGTCCCTTCCTCCTCCATGACTGCCGCAGCCTTCCTCAGCTTCAGTCATGTTTTGTTAGATTTCTGAGCTTCACTCTACTCTTTTACAGGTCCTGGTTCTTTCCACCACACTTTTTAACAAGCATTTAAACCACAGCTCCTCCACTCTCCCCTCCCCAATGATCCAGGTGACCTCTCTTTGCTCTCTCTCTCTCTCTCTCTCTTCTTTGGGTATATGAATCTCGCCGGAGGAAGAAATGGGAAGGGGGAAGAGATAGGGAAGGGAAGGGCTGTCCAATCTTCTCCAGAAAATGCTGGGTGCCATGATGATGGTGCAGGTGGAGCACCTTATGAGGCAGTGGAGCTTCCACTGCCTCTCCGCCGTCATTGGTGCCATGCATATTGAGTTTTTATACTAGGATATTTTATTAATATACTTGGATATAGTATATTCCTATGCCTATATGAACTAGAAAGAGTTTAGCTGAAGAAAAGTTCCTAACAATACACTTGAGATTACCATACAAAATCATTATACAGTACTTGTGAAAACCAATATACAGAAAACTTGAAACCTTCATGTCAATTCAAATTTATTAATTAGGTCACTAAAAGCTTCAAATCTCTATCAACTACATGTTACAGTATTGATCGATGAACTTGAAATATTTCATCCTCCAACTTTTATTAAAAAATAGGCTAGCAAGAAACCCCCAAAAACCTAGAGTAAATGACGTTGTGACAAATGCAAAGAATAAAGCATCCTTGCAATCTATCAACTTTCTTGCATCTTTTGTTGTTATCTTTTTTGCCCTCTCATTGTTAGAGGAATATTCTTTCTTAAGTGGTGGTCCACATAATCCTGAATTACCTTCAAAACTACTCTCATCAAAAGTTCTAAATTGTATACCATTGGGGATCATACCAATCATGTTGTTGAAAGCAACATTAAAGGCTGAAAGGAAAGAGAGTCAGACCATTTCATTGAGAATGGAACCACTTAAGCCATTATATGAGAGATCTAAACTTTAAAGATTATCCATATCTACCATCAACTTCGGTAAAGAACCTTGGATGTGATTCTTTGATAAGTCCAACGACTGAAGCCCTTGTAGCTCTCCAATTTCTTGAGGAATGATGTCACTAATTATATTCATTGATAAATCAAGGTGAGTCATCAACATCAAAGGCTCACCTTTGTACAACGGATTGAATTTTTTGACTTAAACAATAGGCCTGAATCTGATGGTATTAAAGATGTCCATGTAATTTTCAAATTATCTGATGAGTAGCGTGCAAATGTGGCCCTATCTAGAATTTTTGATCTCCAAGATGAAATATTGTGAAGACAAGATAAAAGCTTTCCTGATAAGTTATTTCCAGAAAGATCTAGGAGACGTAGATGCTGCATTTCACATAACTATTTGGGTATGTGGCCTTGAATATGATTCATTCTCAAGGAAAGTATCACCATATTAGGAAAATAAGGTAGGCTTTGAGAGAAATTGTAAGTAAGGCTATTATATCCAACAATAATAATTCTTAGACTAGAAAAGTTGGCCAACCTTGGGACAAGTAAGCTTGTGAAACTATTATTGTGGACGATCAAAGAATGTAAGTTTGACATTTTGGCATCAATTGGGAGAATCTCTCCTTCAAGCTGATTAGAAGACAAATCTAAATAAACCAATGTGCTCTGGTTTCTCATCAAAGTGGGTGGTAATTTTCTTGATAAAATTTTGCCACTCAAATCTAACCAATACAAGGGTGTATGCCCCAAGGATGTAGGAATGTGCCCTTCCAACTTGTTTCTTGGCATCTTAAACTCTTGTAACTTGGGGCAAAAAAGGCCGAAATTCTCAGGCAGCCCATTTAGATCATTATAGGCTAAATCAATGGAGTTGAGATTTTGAGATGTGTTAAAACTAGGGAAAAGAATTGGACCAAAAAAATTATTTCTCCTTAGTGACAGTGAAGATAAAGTGGAGTTGCAAAAGAGGCTAGCGGGTAGTGTCCTTTTGATTAAGGTGTTGTAAAAGGATAACATGTCTAATCTACCTTGGGTCTTGAGGAAGGAAGGAAGTTGACTACCACTATGCCTATTAACCACGCTGTTAGAAATAGATAAATATTTGAGTTGAAAAGATGGGACCTAGGAGATAGGGTACTTTGTGTTGATCTCTAACCCACCCCTAGAGGAGATACCAAGAAATTCAAGTTTGGAAAGGTTCACAAGCACTGAAAATTGTAAATTTCCTTCTAATTCTCTACTCCAAATATTAAGAGTGATCAAGTTGGTTAGATTACTAAAGATGGAGGAAGGGATACTCCCCTTAAACCCATCACCAATAATTTGTAGGAAATTGAGGCTATTCAAGTTACCAATGCAAGAAGGAATGTTAGTTGGAGATATGTTGTTAGATATATCGAGATATGTCAAGGAGTACATGTTGTACAGCCAAGATGAGTCATTCCATTGAAATAGGTTGCTAGACAAATGGAGAGATGTTAGAAAATGAAAGCTACCAAAATAGGAGGGAATGTTTGACCTAAGAGATGGTTAATAGATAAATTAAGTTCTATGAAAGATCTCAAGGTACACAAACATGATGGGATATAACCCTCCAACTCATTGCGTGATAGATCCAAAGTTTTTAGGAGTCTCAAGGTGCACAAACATGATGGGATATAACCCTCCAACTCATTGCCTGATAGATCCAAAGTTTTTAGGAGTCTCAAGGTGCACAAACATGATGGGATGAAACCCTCCAACTCATTTCTTGACAAATCCAAAGTCTTCAAGAGCTTCAAGTGGAAAATAGCTGTGACACAAGTAAATGAAATCAAACAAAGAAATTTCTTATACATGTGTGCAAATGAGATAGTTAATGGTGCTAATTGATTAACTGAACTGTATATTTGCATTGATGTCAACGAATCCCAAAAAAAATTTCTTACGAATAATGCAAGTAAACGAATGAGTTGTTTGTCACAATTGGGGGAAGTTACTCACCCTCTGGAATGCTACCGCCTATCTTATTCCAACTCAGATTCAAGATCTCTAGCTGCCCAAACTCTGCCAATATGGTGAGGTTTGGGCACCATCTGCACGCACCGTCTTGACAGATAATGACACACAATGACCATCAGATAAATTAAATGAAGAAAAATGTAGAAGGTGACCCCCTTGACATGACTCTCTGGAAATCAGAGGTGCAGTCTCTGATTTCCACATGCAACTCCACCCGGGTCACTCTTGTAAGAATCCATGTCAACACGAAGTAAATTCCAAGGTCTGTGCTTACCTCATCCATTCCCCCCCTCTTCTGCTTTCCCCGTCTGGGTGTGTCTCCGAGACTGTTCCTTCCTATCTCTCTTCCTCCTCTCCAGTAGGCAGACCTTGTCGGCTGCTGTCTGTCATGGCTGGCTACAAGGCCCTCCATCTATAACAAGCCCGGCAAGCCCCCATGCCCGGTTGCAGAACCTCCCATACACCTGTAAGCCTCCCTCTCCCACATACCACACAGAGCGGTCAGCTCTCTGCGGCCGACGGCATCTCCTGCAGCCCCACTTTCCCCAGAGACCGCCTTATTCCAAAGCAGCCCCCTAAATGGAAAGTATCCCCTACTCCTGCCGCCGATCGCCATCCAGCAGAAGGCTTGCCCAATATCCTGAAACATCAACACCAGCAATCTCTGTTAGGACATCTAAGAGTTCATCAATGGAAAGTACTGAGGCTCTCTCTCACTCTATCTCTAGAGAGAAGTCATAGGGAGGCATATGGGGGCTGACCGTATGGCAACCTTTATAAATTCATTAACTTACATATTTATGTGTAGAAGAAGCGAATATTGATGTATAGCAGAAGACGATTCACCTCCGGTGGAGAAGATTGCTGATGGGCGACTATTCTAAAAGCCTTGTTATTATTAGAGTAGGAATCAACAAGAATTATTTCTTTCCGCATAAGAAAGAGGACAAACTAATTGGTTTTTCGGCATAAGAAAAAGGGCCTGAATAACAACCAATAAATAACGATGAAGTCAATCTGTCTTGAGGACTTGAGCTTGCCATCGCTTTCAACATCTCTTTTCCATTTCTTTCACGTTCTTTCTGGTTCTCCCCCCACATGACTTGGGCAGGTGTTCTTCCCTTTCTAGATTATAGTAGAATGACAGGGTTTTAGAAAGCTAATCAACTCATTTGGATTGAGGCATCTTTATAAACCCTACAGGCCACCCTCCATCTGAGCTCAAGCCATTGCCATTCTCTCCCTCCCGGTGGGATGCCCTATGGCTGGAAATCTTCTCCTTCGATCGACCCATGAGGGGACGAAGAAGCCGAGTCACTAGATCACAGAGACTGACAGACTCCAGCGGATGCGGAAGAAGAGGAAGATGGCGGCGGAATCCCACAAGTGCCACAGTGAACGAAGAGAAATCGAGTTCCGAAGGGGTTCCTCTCCATCTGCCTGGGGAGCAGATGAGGAGGCCCTTGAGACCTATGGCTCACCTGGTGGTGGGGCAAACATCCCAGCCCACTGTGTGAAGAGGTGGTGCCACCACAGGAGGAGACGACCAACATAGGTGGCATGCCAGGTCGTCAACACCAACCTAAGATCTTAGATCTGAATTTTATTTACTTTTAGGGTTTCTTTTATTGTGGAACCTATAAATAGAGTCAACGGTGTAATCGACTCTTTTGGTGAATTTTGGAATTTAAAACGTCATTTATAGAGTTTACCCTAGGTTTCCTCTCAGCTGCTGCTGCTGCTGCCATTGTAACCGCCGCCGCCACCACCGCTGAGAGGTGACCTTCCTCCCGCCCATCCTCCTGACGAGTGCACATCTCCTGGTTTCTGCAAACTCCCCTGTCATCCGTGAACATTTTCTGTCACCACAGACGTCTCCTGTGGCCATGGACTTATCCTGCCACCACAGATGTATCCTGCTGCCACGGACGTCTTCTGCTGGCTTGGACGTCTTCTGCCACCGCAGACATCTCCTGCCATCACAAACCTCATCAGCCACCCACAGTCATTGTCTGCTGATCATGGACATTGCCTTCCGGCCGTAGACCCACCCGTGACGTCACCTACCACCCGCAGACTCGTCTGCTGCCTGCGGACGTTGCCTACCAGCTGCGGGCATTGCCTGCCACCCGCAGATGCAGCCCACCGCCACAGACATTTCTTGTCATTCGTGGACATCATCCTCCCTGACTCCTCATGGTCAACGCCCTCTGTGAGGTCCTCTTCCAATCATGTGCAGCTGGCATATCCATGCGTCCAGTGCCCACGCACGCGGAGAAGACTCCTCCATCAAAAAGACACGTGGAACAATCACCTGTTTTGGTTTCGAGACACTGCCCTGACCCCCGCAAGGGGGCAGCTACCCCCCTGACTCCCCAAAAGCTGACCACGCAGTTGGATCTGCGAAGGCCTCGCTGAAGAGCTTGATCCACAAATAGAAGACTGATCCATAGAGTTTTCAGTCACCATCCTTCCACTGCTTGTGTGACTCAAGGCTCGCTGCACCATTAGTCGTGCTGTACTAGTACTGAAGGCAGTACTCCCGGCCTCAGTCAAGGAATGGGGCTACATCATCATTATTTTCTCTGGATTTAAAGATTCGAATTGATGATGTGAAGACTGATCAGCAGAGTTTCTAGTCACCGTCCTTCCACTACCTGTGGACTCAAGGCTCACCACACCACTCGTCGTGATGTATTAGTGCTGAAGGTCTCCTCTTCACTCTTTAGTTACTTATATGATTTCATCCAGTATTTTTTATGTACTTTTCCACTACCATCAGATTTAGTTTTTATTTATCACGATGGTTGTCAAGCAGCACTCCCACCCTCGGTCAAGGAATGGGCTGCTTCATCATTATTTTCTCTAGATTTAAAGGTTTGAATCGATGATGTGATTTGCAGCTTAATTTATCCACCCTATATCATCTTTAGTCAACCCACTCTGAGTCTATCATATTTATCATACTTGTCCTGCATCACTTGGGCCACCAGGTCTTCCTTTCCTCTCTCTTCTCAAGGAAACCAAGGAAGAGTTCAGATTCCGATTTGCTTGTTTGAAGAAGAAGAAGAAGAAGAAGAGAAAGGGTAATAAGGAAGCGTAGGGCAACTGCTATGCAGAGTTTGGCACGATGAACCACTTTCAGCAATAAACATAGAGTCTAGCTGATGCAAGATAAGTATGATTAACACAAATGTGATATGTTGTAGATGTGATGAGTGATGAATAACTAGCAAGCCATAAAACTCAAACACATTTAGATTCAAACCTTTAAAGCCGGCTGTGTGACAATGAGAAGACCGTTCCGTTCCTCAGTCAAGGGCTGGAGGATCGTCTCAAATCGTCATGATAAATCAAAGCTCTATATTTCAAAATTTCAGTCGGCCTCCAAACAAGAAAAACATAGCCCACACAGCTGATCACAAGCCCACATGGCTAAATCTGATGGCGGTGAAAACACAAATGAGGAAAAATGGGATGAAATCAATGCACACATTCGCTGAGAGAGTTAAGAGTGGACCTTAGGTGTTTGAACACCAAGGAGTTGACGTCAAGGATAATTTGGAGAAGAGTGAGCTCGACACGGATCCAGCTGTGCGGTCAATTGGCGGGGGGTCAAGGGAAAGCCGCCCCTTTGCGGGGGTTGGGGCAGCACCCCAAAACCAAATCCAGCAAATGATAGGAGCAGGGCACACAGTGCATGTGTGAAGCTGTCAAGGGTCAGAGGCTGTCACAGACAGCGAAGGGCCAAACACGTCTGCTATGTGCGGAATGCTCCAGTTGTGATAGGATGGCAGGTATCGTGCGAATGCCCGTAGAGAGGAGTCTGTCGCGTGTAGATGGTGATCCAGTGGGAGCTGTTCCATGACAACAGATGCTTGACGCTGATGCGGAGGGCGTCCGTGGCTGCAGGGTGAGAAATTGCATGGATGCCCACAGAGGGGAGTTCGTCACGTGCGGACGGCAATCCGGTGGAACCGTTCCTCGATGGCGGATGCTTGACGTTGTCACGGAGGACATCTACAGCTGTGGGGTGAGGAATCATGCAAATGCCGCAGAGAGGAGCTTGTTGTGTGCGGTCGGCGATATGGTGGAACCGTTCCTCAACGGCGGACACCTGATGCTGACTCGGAGGACGTCCATGGCTGTGGGACATTCTGTCATGTGACGAGATGGTTAGGTCGCAGAGACGCGCGCAGAAGGAAGTCCGCCATGAGCGATCAATGATTTAATGGGAGGCCGTCAGCATGTCAATGAGTGCATGAGAGCTGGTGGAGGGTTCATCTGATGACAGAGAGGGAAGGTTGACCTTGAAGCAGGGTGGGACCCATGTGACAGCAGCGGCTACACATAGTGGTGGTCGTACAGATCCCCTAGGGGATGTTCTTAGGAAAGATACATTTGTTAATCCCAAAATCAGTCACCAATTCAAGGAAATCTTCAACCTATTTTAGGCCATGGGAGGGAAAAAGGATTATAACAAAAATCAAACAAATTCAGCAAAAATAAGACCTAATAATAAAAGAAATTTAGATCTCTCAATTGGGTCTGACGGCGACGACATGGGATAGCTTCAGGTGACGTGGCATCCTCTGACGTCGTTGCCTTCATTGGTGGAACTTGGGTACATGCTCCACCACTAGTCCACATAAACAGCAAGGATCCATTGAGGCAAAGGCAACCGTTAGGATCTGCCTAACGGTCTGCAAGGATTGTTGGGCTAGTAAGCAACCAGAGAGACATCAGTGACAGAGCAGCTCCGGCGAATCGGCAGATCTTGATTATAAGAAGACAGAAGAAGAAGAGAGGGGGTGTTGAAGAAACAAGAAGACCCCCGTAGACCCGCCATCTCAAACAGGTGACCCATCGGAGAATTATTGTGAGAGTTCTCTGTTTCCTATCTTTTCCCTGAGTTGCTCACACTCTCAAGAGATTGAGGATCCTCTTTTTGTACTCTATGTTCTTTACAGTGCCCTGTCTCTTCTTTTCCCCTCAGTGCACATCCTTGGAATTTAGTGGAAGAAATGTCCTCAACAACCCCCAAGTGATTACTATACATGTTAATTTAAATAATACATCACAACTGTTGCTGTCCATTCATCATGATTGCTCAGTAAATTGTTGTTGACCAACTAAATGATCTATGCCATTCATCAAGATCTTTGTTGGGGATTTTCAGAGTCCAAAATGAAAATAGAGCAACGAGAATTGGGAAACTGGAGCTCCAAAGGAGACGATAAATAAGGTGATCAAAAAATGGTGCAAAACCCTCCCCTTTTTTTTCTCCTTCAAATGGGGCACAAAATGGCCCATGTATGAAATTAATCGGACAAGTAGTTGAAGACAAAACTAAAAGTTGAAAGAATGGAGAGTCTAACCATTTCATGGGGGATAAAATCACTTAAACTATTATGTAAGGGATCTAAACATTCCATGGTATCTGTGCCACCATGGCCACCAGTACAAAAGCTTGGATGTGATTATTTGATAAATTCAATGCCCAAAGTTCTTTTACTTCTCCAATTTCCCAAGGAATCATATTTATTGATAAATAAACAATACTCGAATATAACCTTTGTATGAACTGACTTACTTCTTTCACATGAAGGATACACTTGCTTCGCGTGTTATCTGTTTAACATTCTTTTTATGTGGTAGGGGGCACATGTCTTGATCACCAACTAATCAGGGTTCCCCGTTGACTAGTTTGTTGATGTTTAATACCTTTCTCTACATTGAGATGAGTGTGCCATTGACTTTGAAATCAAGTATTACAATGACTTGACTTTGTTCATTGACTGAAACCTTTGCTTTTACCCTTTATTCTATTCTATAATTATCTTCCCTCTCTCTCTCTCTCTCTCTCTCTCCCCCTAGAAGTCATGGCTTGGCTGTGGAGCCCTTATCCAGCCAATGGAACTGTATCACATCATCCAATTCCAACAATTCCCTCATCCAATGGGTCCTCCCTGCTGAGTGGCTGGATTTCAGATCAACAGTACGAATTAATTGGTTCAATCACATTGACCACAAAAACTTTTCTTTTGCTCCTTTACTAATATCATAATTTTAAAGTTGCCACTACATAGGAGATGTAATTAATGATAGTATGTTACCAGGGACTTGTATGAATTAGAAATATATTAGGTATTACTTTAATGAGCATTTAAATTGCAGCTCCTCTTCTCTCCCCACACCAATCATCCATGTGACCTCTCTTCACTCTCTTTGTCACTCTCTCTCTTGCTCTCTTTATTCTTTGTGTATGAATCTCATTGGAGGAAGAAATGGGAAGGGAGAAGAGAGAAGGAAGGGAATGGCTATCTGATCATCTCTAGGAAAAGACGGGTGATAAGATGATGGTGCAGCTGGAGCACTTTATGAGGTGGTGGTCCCTGAGCTTCCATTCTCACTTCGCCATCATTGCCACCATGAATATTGAGTTGTTTATACTAAAATATTTTATTAACATAGTTGGATCTAATATCTTCATAGGCCTATATGAACTAGAAAGAGTTTATTTCAAAAAAAGTTCCCAACCATCCATTTGACATTATCCTACAAAATCATTGATACAACACTTGCAAAAAAACAATCAATAATAAACTTGAAACCTTCATGTTAATTCAAATCTATTAACTAGGACATTGAAAGTTTCAAAGATCCATCAACTATATGTTACAATATTGATCAATGAACTTGAAATATTTCATCCTCCAACTTTTATTGAAAAATAAGCTGGCAATTAACCCCCAGAAACCCAAAGTAAATGACATTGTAACAAATGCAAAGAAGAAAGCATCCTTGTAATCTTCTGCTATTATCTTTTCACTCTCTCATTGTTAGAGGAGCATTTTTTCTTAAGTGGTGGTCCACATAATCCTAAGTTACCTTCAAAACTGCTCTCATCAAAAGTTCTAAATTGTATATCATTGGGGATCATACCAGTCATGTTGTTGAAAGCAACACTAAAAGCTGAAAGGAAGGAGAGTCTAACCATTTCGTTGGGAATGGAACCACTTAAGCCATTATATGAGAGATCTAAACTTTGCAGATTATACATGTCTGCCATCGACTTTGATAAAGAACCTTGGATGTGATTCTTTGATAAGTCCAATGATTGAAGTCCTTGTAGCTCTCCAATTTCTTGAGGAATGATGTCACTAATCATATTCATTGATAAATCAAGGTGAGTCATCCATAGCAAAGGCTCACCTTGATATAGATGGATTGAATTTTTTGACTTGAACAATAGGTCTAAAAATTCCCATATCATGTCATAATGACCTGGAAAGGACCATGTAAATGAGTAGCTTTTAGATATGGCCCTATCTAGAATTTTTGATCTCCAAGATGAAATATTGTGAAGACAAGATAAAAGTTTTCCTGACAAGTTATTTCTAGAAAAATCTAGGAGACGTAGATGCTGCATTTCACATAACTGTTTGGGTATGTGGCCTTGAATATGATTCATTCTCAAGGAAAGTATCACCATATTAGGAAAATAAGGTAGGCTTTGAGAGAAATTATAAGTAAAGGCTATTATATCCAGTAATAATAATTCTTAGACTAGAAAAGTTGGCCAACCTTGGGACAAGTAAGCTTGTGAAACTATTATTGTGGACGATCAAAGAATGTAAGTTTGGCATTTCGGCATCAATGGGGAGAATCTCTCCTTCAAGGTGATTAGAAGACAAATTTAAATAAACCAATGTGCTCTGGTTTCTCATCAAAGTGGGTGGTAATTTTCCTGATAAAATGTTGCCACTCAAATCTAGCCAATACAAGGGTGTATGCCCTAAGGATTCAGGAATGTGCCCTTCCAACTTGTTTCTTGGCATGATAAACCACTGCAACTTGGGGAAAAAAAGGCCAAAATTCTCAGGCAACCCATTTAGATCATTATAGGATAAATCAATGGAGCAAAAATGTTGAGATGCATTACAACTAGGGAGAATAAATGGGCCAAAAAAATTATTTCTACTTAGCAATGAAGATAAAGTGGAGTTGCAAAAGAGGCCAGTAGGTAGTGTCCCTGTGATTGAGGTGTTGTGAAAGGATAACACTTCTAATCTACCTTGGGTCTTGAGAAAGGAAGGAAAGTCGACTACCACTATGCCTATTAACCACACTGTTAGAAATAGATAAATAGTTGAGTCAAAAAGATGGGACCCAAGAGATGGGGTACTCTGTGTTGATCTCTAACCCACCCCTAGAGGAGATACCAAGAAATTCAAGTTTGGAAAGGTTGGCAAGCACTGAAAATTGTAAATTTCCTTCCAATTCTTCACTCCAAATATTAAGAGTGTTCAAGTTGGTTAGATTACTAAAGCTGGAGGAAGGGATACTCCCTTAAACCTATCACCAAGAATTTGTAGGAAATTGAGCCTATTCAAGTTGCTGATGCAAGAAGGAATGATACTTGAAGATATGTCATTAGATATAGAGAGTTCTATCAAGGAGTTCATGTTGCACAGCCAAGATGAGTCATTCCATTGGAATTGGTTGCCAAACAAATGGAGAGATGTCAGAAAATGAAAGCTATCAAAACAGGATGGGATATAACCCTCCAACTCGTTGCCTGATAGATTCAAAATTTTTAGAAGTCTCAAGGTGCACAAACATGATGGGATGAAACCCTCCAACTTATTACTTGACAGATCCAAAGTCTTTAGGAGCTTCAAGTGGCAAATAGTTGTGACACAAATAAACGAAATCAAACAAAGAAATCTCTTATACATGTGAGCAAATGAAATAATTCAAGGAGTTAATTGATTAATTAAACTGTATACTTGCATTTTTCTTAAGAATAATGAAAGTAAATGAATGAGTTGCTTGTCAAAATTGAGGGAAGTTACTCACCCTCTAGAATGCCACCACCTATCTTATTCAACCCCAGATTCAGGCTCTCTAGCTGCCCAAACTCTACCAACATGGTGAGGTTTGGGTGCCATGTTTCCTCCAAATCTCTCCGACGCTTGCTGGTCAAATAGAGCTTGATGACGTGATCAGTGTTGGGGTTGCAGATAATATGAGGCCATTGGCAGCAGTCTTTTCCCTCTTCCATTGTTGAGTCACCCTAGTGGTACATGTACAAGGTGTTGGAGGGGTTAAACAGCTTCTTGATCTCGAGCAAAGCTGCCCGCTCGTTATTGTGACAACCCCTCCCCTCACATCCTAGACAAGACAACGCCATGACGACAAGAACAACCATCAGCCTTCTTGTGATAGTAACCCTCAAAGCCATTGGAGGAGCAGCAGCAACAGTAGCAGCACAAGAAAAAGAAGAAGAAAACTAAGAAGAAGAAGATGATGATGAAGAAGAAGAAGAGATAGAGCTCATGTTTCTTGCTCAAACGGACCACATCCTCCTTATTTATGGGCTCGTTGAGTCGCCGACAACCAGAGAATATGGTCTGGGAGGCTGCGCAGGTCTAGACCACTAGTTAATCGGAGGCGCCACACTGACTCGGTTGGTTGACGTCTCTGTCATTGACAAATATCTTCTTTATATACTGAGATGAATACAGCATTGACTTCTTACGTCAAGCGTTACAATGACATTGACTTCTGTTATTTACGTCTTCTCTCTCTCTCTCTCTCGCTAGGTCATGTTATTTATGCCGAGTGTTACACGACGGTTGGTGTGTGGAGCCTGACCTGAACTAAGCTACTTATCAATTTATTATGCTTTTGGAATTAATTATTTAGTCAAATGAGGGCAGACCGCACTCCCTTTTTACAAAGCTAGTCAAAGATCTAGGAACCATGCACTCCCTCATTCAGGCTGTGGAACCATCCCACATCATCTAAGTCCGAGCTGTCCGTCTTTACACACTAACCCCCACTGAGCGGCTGGATTTCTGATTGACGGTGTAGATTGATTGGCTCCACCACCTTGGCCACAAAATTTTATATTTTACACCCTTATAATTTCACAATTTAAACCGGCCATATATGTATTGAATGCTTACGAGATACAAATAAAATAAGCATTATTTTGATGCTCATTTAAACCGCGGCTCAGCCATTTCCCTCCTTTCTAGACATGCTCCAAGTGACCTCCCTTCTATTTCTCTCTCTCTTTCTTGGCGTGTGTACGAAGCTCGCCGGAGGAAGAAATGGGAAGGGAGAAGAGAAGAGAAAGGGAAGGGCTGTCGGATCTTCTCGAGGAAATGACGGGCACCATGATGAATGTTGCAGCTCAAGCGGCTCGTAAGGCTGTTGAGGGCCCTGAGCTTCCGCCGCAACTCTGCCGCCGTCGGTGACATCGACGGAGCCTCGGGCCTCCTCCGCCGCGTCCCCGCCGGATTCCTCGCCGTCTACGTTGGCCCGGAGAAGCGGCGCTTCGTCATTCCCACGCGCTTCCTCACCTCCCCGGTCTTCTCCTCCCTCCTCACCCATGCCGAGGAGTTCGGCTTCTCCCCCGGCAGCGGCCTCGCTCTTCCTTGCGCCGCCGAGTTCTTCCGGCGGGTCCTCGAGATCCTCGACTCCGACGAGGCACGGTTCAGGGACCTCGCGCTCGAGGGCTTCCAGGTGCTGAGCGGCCTCGCCGGCCCCGAGACCTTTGTTTCCCCTCTGCCCGTTGCAGGCAGGTGGCCACCTTCCCAGAGCTGCCGCCGTCGCCGCTGCTGCTGCTGCACAAGACAGTGCCTGAAGGCATTTTCTAGGGTGTGGAAGAAGAGAGGAGGGACTGTGTGGAGACGGGTTGTGATGTGGATTTTTCAAAGGCACAACCATCCTGTCGTTTAATGTGGCTTGCCTTTTCAGGCTGCCACATTAGATGATCGGGACAGAGAAACGGTCAGCCGGAAGAAGTCAAACTGTTGGCATGGTTACCTAGGTGGCTGCAAGTTGCTTAGAAATAAAGGGTTCATTCTCCTCATTCAAATCATACTCGAAGCAACCCCTTCTACCTTTGTTCCATTATAGAGAGAGATTATTTGATAGAGAAGTTTCAAGGAAGATCTCTTGGGTTGGTAAGTGCATCAGGGGGCCAAGATCTTAGAAAGGTTAAAATCATAGATGTATTCTCTATGGTCCATGTAAAGTCTGTGTCAGTACTAGTACCTTTATTGTGAGTTGTTTTTTCATCTCTGTTACTTCTTGTCGTGAGCATCGCTTTTGCTGAAGTCTATCACTAACACATTGGTACTAGGATGTCTTGCACTAACACATCCATCCTCTCTTTTTTCTGGAGAAGAAACCCTAATGTCTCTTCTTCCCCCATGATTGTGGCGGCTGTTCTCACCTTTACTCGAGTGCTGTTAAATTTCTAAGCTCGCTCTAATCAGCTGCTGATGTGGGTTCTTTCCACCATTCCTTCTCTTTCCAACTCCCCTTCTTCTGATGTGGCTTATACGAGAAACTGCCATTCTCTCCTCCTCTCCCCTCTCTCTCTCTCTCTCTCAATTCTTCTTCGTTCTTCTCTCTCATACGCATATATAAGGGCTTCGTCACAATGAGATAAATTCTAGACTCCAATGAGATCATGGGTGGGGAAGATTCCATCGATCAATCAAGACAAAGTTTCATGCTACAAGAAAAACTTGATTGTTTAATAGAAAACTGACTCAATCAACACCTTGCCCGAGTCTCTCACCCTTTCTATTTCTCTCTCTTATATTCTTCGCCTCTCGTTTCCATTGAATGTGCAGACACGCCCCATTGAGCATCATGACTGACCCGTTCTGCACGCACCATCTTGACGGATAATGACACACAACGACCATTAGATAAATTAAATGAAGACAAATGTAGAAGGTGACGCCGTCGACGTGACTCTCTGGAAATCAGAGGTGCAGTCTCTGATTTCCACGTGCAACTCCACCCGGGTCACTCTCGTAAGAATCCATGTAAACACGAAGTGAATTCCAAGGTTTGTGCTTACCTCATCCATTCCCCCCCTCCCCCTTCTGCTTTCCCCATCTGGGCTTGTCTCCGAGACTGTTCCTTCCTTCCTGTCTCTCATCCTCCTCTCCGGTAGGCAGACCTTGTCGGCTGCCATCTACCATGGCCGGCTACAAGCCCCTGCATCTATAACAAGCCCGGCAAGCCCCTATGCCTGGTCATGGAACCTCCCATATACCCATCAGCCTCCCTCTCCCACATACCACACAGAGCGGTCAGATCTCTGCGGCTGACGGCGTCTCCTGCAGCCCCGCTTTCCCCGGCAACTGCCGTACTCCAAAGCAGCCCCCTAAACGGAAGTATCCCTTACTCCTGCTTGCCCAATATCCCGAAACATCAACACCGGTGATCTCTGTCAGGACATGAAAGAATTCATCAACGGAAAGTACTGAGGCTCTCTCTCTCTCTCTCTCTCTCTCTCTCTCCCTCCCTAGAGAGAAGGCGTATGGGGGCCGAACGTACGCCAACCTTTATAAATTTGTTAAATTACTCCATATTTATGTGTGGATGAAGCGAATATTGATGTATAGCAGAAGAGGATTCACCTATTCAGGTGCCTTGTTGTTTACAGCTCTAAATATAATCTGTTCAAAACATTTCCACGGACCCCGGGTTGACTTCATCTGACTTTGTCGACTCTGCCCTTATTGTGGTTGACGGCAGTCAACGGAGAGGGTCCTCATTGATCTCGAGCAGAGCCCTCGGCTCGTCATCGTCACAACCCATCCCTTCGCATCTCAGACAAGACGACGCTATATTGACGAGAATGATCACGAGCCTTCCCGAGATAATGGCAGCCTGCAAGGCCTGTGGTCGTCTTTCTTGCTCAAGCCGACCACAGGACTCCCTCCCTCCCTCCCTCCCTCTCTGTGCGCTACTCGACTCATCGATGACCCCGGGAGGGGGAGACTTTTATCCAAATAGAGAGGGGGAGGTGCGGTGCGGGAGGGCAGCGTGGGTGTACATCACTGGCCAGACAGAGGCTCCGTGTTGACTGATTGGTTCACATCGCCGTTCTTTCTTGACTAATATCCATGAGAAAACGCCATTGACTTCGTAAGTCAAGCATTACAATGACCTGACTTTGTTCACTGATTTGAGACCTTTCCTTTTGCCTTCTTTCCTTCTATTCTTTGCACCTCTCTCTCCGTCCCTCTCTCTAGAAGTCATAGGTTGGCATGTGGAGCCGGACCAGAATGAAGCTATTTATAAATTTATTTCATTTTCTTATAATTGATTGTTTTGTCAAATGAGGGAAGACTACACCCCTTTCTACAAGGCAGTCAAAGATCTCAGAACCACGCGCTCCATTGTCCAGCCAATGGAACTCTGCCACATCATCTCATTCCGAGCTTTCCAACATCCGACAGACCCCCCTTGCCCCTGTGCTGAGCAGCTAGACTTCCGATTGACGGTCTGAATTGATTCATTGGCTCCACGACCTTGGTAACATGTGAAATTTTATATTTTACGCCCTTACCAATTTCATAACTTTAAAGTGGCCTTCATATACGGTATGTAAGTAAACATTATGAAATATAATTAAAATAAATAACTATTATTTTAGTGCAGATTTAAACCGCAGCTTCCCCGTTTTCCCCCTTTCCACAGGGGTACTGCAGGTAGGGCTCTCAACTGAGCTCCTCGTGTCGTGTTTTTCACAACACGGCACACGGCACGACTGGGCCGTGTCGTGGCGTGGGTCATTGCAGACCCAGCACGGTGCACGGCACAACTGGGCCATGCGTCGGGTCAAGGAGTAATGCATTGACCCGATAAAAGAAAGTATTTTAAAACAAAAAAAAAGAAAAACAGGAAAAAATAAAAAAATGGAAAAAATGCTATGAACTGAGATAAAACTAAAATAAAATCAAAGAAATGATAAAAATGAAAAAATCAGGAAAATTCTAGTGATTGAGAAAAAATAAAATCAATAAAATCAGGGAAGTTCAAAAAAATAGGAAAAAGCTGTGAAGTGAGAAAATTTGAAAATAAAAGCAAAAAGGGAAAATGATTCAGAAAAATCAAGAAAAGATTGTGAACTGAGGAAAATTAAATAGGGGAAATTTATAAAAAAATAAAAATTAAAGAATACTTGATAAATCTGTTAAATTAAAATCTAGAACAAAAAATAAATTAGTATCTAAATGCAATCATAATATTTATAATAAGTGAAAATGAGATAAAACAGTTTGGAAAATGAGAAATGTCTGAAGGTGTCCCCTTCTTGAATGCACGTTGCATTGTGTTCTTCAATGTTATCCTACTCTTGTGCCCAAAATTATAATCCTAGTAACATAGAAATAGTTTCCCCGAATAACCATTCCCTCTTCTTTAACACCTTGTCCTCTCCCTAATTTTTTTAATTAATATTTCATGTGACTACATGGCATTAACTTTCATAAAATGGCATGTCTCGACTTGAAGAGGTGTCGCTTTGTACTCCTTATGTCTTTCCTCGGCTTTCTCGGTATTCTCCTCCCTCCTCACCTATGTCAAGGAGTTCAACTCTTCTACCATCAGTGGTCTCGTCCTCCATTGTGTCGTCAAGTTCTTCTAGTGGGTTGACGTGGCTTAATCATTGTATAATAAATCGTGTAAATTTAAAATTTATAAAACTAGAAAATACTAATTTTTAGATTTTTAAAAGTATATCAGAATGAATAAATCAATTATATATTAATAAAAGGTTTCTAAAATAGTGTAAAATTTCCAAGTCAACCATAACAATGTAATATAATATCAGCTAATATTTTAGAATTTTTCTACAAGAATACAATTTTTTTATAAATTTTGAACTGAATGATGAATATAGTATATTTAAGAATTCATGAAAAAGAAAATAAGGTGATGATGTCAAGGTGAAGTCAATGCCCTATGAACATGAATTAGGCAAAAATAGAGTTCCACCCGATGATTCTTACATAAGTGATTACTATCAAATTAATGGGTCAAATTAAGTTCTATAAAAACTCAAAGAACTATAATTGAATAAAGAATGATATAGAAATTTGAAATCATGTTAAGTATCATCAATTTAAATAAAAATAAGTTTAAAATAAGAAAATCTAAGTTCTGACTTTGCGACAGTGATCACTGAAATTTTATATGTTAAGGAAGAATTTCGTGCAATGTCCATAGCCTCAAAAGCTCTCATTGGACAAAGACAAAGTGGACAATATCTAAATCTTCTTGTGAAGTCTAAAAATTAGTGAAACACATCATTAAATCATCTCCAGTGACTATCACCCAGCAGAGCTGAAAAATGGCGACTTGCAGCTCTCTAGTAGTTGTCACCCGATGGAGATAAGCAAAATAGAGGTAGGGCGTGTCTCAAAGGCTTCATCCTCAGGTAAGTGTAATAAGAGGAAGCCTTTTATTACATCAAGTACGCTCTCAAGAAGTGGCGACTCATCTCTTGGCAGATCATCCTCTTATCGGCCAGGTTGCTCTCTCTCTCTCTCTCTCTCTCTCTCTTTCTCACACACACACACACACACAAGGTCTGTGCTTACCTCTCTTCCACTTTCCCCCTCTTCTCCTTTCCCCATCTGGGCGTGCCTCTGAGACTGCTTTCCCTCTCTCTCTCCCTCTCTCTTCGAGACTGCTTTCCCTGTCTGAGCATGTCTCTCCTCCTCTCCGATAGGCAGACCCTGTCGGCTGCCATCTGCCTGCCATGCATGGTCGCGGAACCTCCCATATACCCGTCATCCCCTCTCTCCCACATACAACACAGAGCGGTCAGCTCTCTGTGGCCGACGGCGTCTCCTGCAGCCCCGCTTTCCCCGGAGACTGCTGTACTCCAAAGCAGCCCCCTAAGACTTCAGCCGGCGATCGCCATCCGGCAGAAGGCTTGCCCCTAAAACATCAACCTAGGCAATCTTTGTGAGGACATGAAAGAATTCATCAACGGAAAGTACTGAGGCTCTCACTCTCTCTCTCTCTCTCTCTCTCTAGAGAAGTCATAGGGAGGCGTAAGGGGGCCGACCGTACGGCAACCTTTATAAATTTATTAAATTACTCCATATTTATGTGTAGATGAAGTGAATATTGATGTATAGCAGAAGACGATTCACGCCCTGTGGAGAAGATTGCTGATGGGCGACTATTCTAAAAGCCTTGTAATTATTAGAGTTAGGAATCAACAAGAATTATTTCTTTCTGCATAAGAAAAAAGACAAATTAATTGGCTTTTCCGCATAAGAAAAAGGACCTGAATAACAACTAATAAATAAAGATGAAGTCAATCTGTCTTGAGGACTCGAGCTTGCCATTGTTCCCCCCTCCACATGACTTGGGCAGGTGTTCTTCCCTTTCTAGGTTATAGTAGAATGACAGGGATTTAGAAAGCTAATCAACTCATTTGGATTGTGGCATCTTTATAAACCCTACAGGCCACCCTCCATCTGAGCTCAAGCCATTGCCATCCTCTCCCTCCCGGTGGGATGCCCTACCGCTGGAAATCTTCTCCTTCGATCGACCCATGAGGGGACGAAGAAGCCGCGTCACGAGATCGCAGAGACCGACAGACTCCAGCGGATGCGGAAGAAGAGGAAGATGGCGGCGGAATCCCACAAGTGCCGCAGCGAGACGAAGAGAAATCGAGTTCCGAAGGGGTTCCTCTCCATCTGCGTGGGGAGCAGATGGGGAGGCTCCTGAGACCCATGGCTCACCTGGGCCACCGGGCCTTCATCTCTCTTCTCAAGGAAACCGAGGAGGAGTTCGGATTCCGGTTTGCTTGTTTGAAGAAGAAGAAGAAGAAGAAGAAGAGAAAGGGCAACAAGGAAGCGTAGGGCAGCTGTTGTGCAGAGCCTGGCACGATGAACCGCTTCCAGCAACAAACCCAGAAGCACATCTATGGCTGACCCCTCTCTCTAGAACGGCCCCCTCTGCAGGCAAACACTCATTTGCATGATGCAACGAGATCTTCTGCAAGTGGCCATCGTTTTGTAACGAAGAGATTCCTGTCAGTAAAATAACGATGCCGATATTATTACAATTAATATTAACTTCCTCCTCGGAACGGGTGATGAGGGAGGAGAAGATCAGGAAGGTGAGGAAGCACGGAGGGATGGCGAAGTGCCACCTCTCCGTTGAGGCGAAGGCAACCAACCGTTAGGATCTGCCTAACGGTCGGCCGGGGTTGTCGGGCTGGTAAGCGACCAGGGAGGCATCGGTGACAGAGCGCCTCAGGCGAACCGGCGGATCTCGATTATAAGAAGACGGAGGAAGAAGACAGAGGGGGTGTTGAAGAAAGAAGAAGACCCCCGGAGACCCGCCATCTCAAAGAGCCGACCCATCGGAGAATTATTGCGAGAGTTCTCTGTCTCCTATCTTTTCCTTGAGTTGCTCACGCTCTCAGGAGATCGAGGATCCTCGTTCTGCACTCTGTGTTCCTCGAATTAGTGAAATTACAGTGCCCTGTCTCTTCTTTTCCCCTTGGTGGCCATCTTTGGCTCAAGGTCTGCCCGACCCAAATTGGAATTTAGTGGAAGAAATATCCTCATACATGCCGATTTAAATAATATATCACAACTGTTGCTGTCCATTCATCGTGATTGACTTGGCTCAGTAAATTGTTGTTGACCAACTAAATGATCTGTGCCATTCATCAAGCTCTATGTTGGGGATTTTCAGAGTCCAAAATGAAAACAGAGCAACGAGAATTGGGAAAACTGAAGCACCAAAGGAGACGACGAATAAGGCGATCACAAAATGGCGCAAAACCCTCCCTTTTTCTCTCTCCTTTAAATGGGACACAAAATGGCCCATGTATGAAATTAATCAAACAAGTAGTGAAGACAAAACTAAAAGTTGAAAGAATGGAGAGTCTAACCATTTCATGGGGGATAAAATCACTTAAACTATCATGTAAGTGATCTAAACTTTCTATGGTATCTGTGCCCGCCTTTGCCACCGGTACAAAACCTTGGATGCAATTATTTGATAATTTCAACACCCAAAGTTCCTTTAGTTCTCCAATTTTCCAAGGAATCCTATTTATTGATAAATAAAAAATACTCAAAATATAACCTTGGTATGAACTGACCAATTTCTTTCACATGAAGGATACACTTTCTTCGCGTGTTATCTGTTTAACACTCTTTTTTGCGTGCTTAAGCTCCAGGAAAAAATATGGTGAATACAAGATAATTTTTTTCCAAATAAGCTGTATCCTGAAAGAGATTACCATACATGTTCATTTGCATAATGCTTACGGAAATTGATTAATAGTTTTGCCCAAAAACCTTCATGTTCATGTAAATCTATTATGAAGAATACTCACAACTGTGGCTATCCATTCATCGTGCTTGGCTCGGTTCACTAAATCGCTGTTGACCAACTAAATGATCTCCATCGTTCAGTCTCTCCGTCACATTCGCACTACATCTGACAAGAGAAGATCCGGCGGAACCCTGGCGACCTGTAAATGCCAATTATCCTCCACCAGACAGGTGTTTTTTCATCATTCTGTGAATATTCCCAACAACTATGCCATGTCATATGCGGCCTGTTCTTGGCCAACTATGCCTTGGACAGTCGAGTAGTATGGCCCAGAATGTACAGCTATCCTCTCTCTCTCTCTCTCTCTCTCTCTCTCTCTCTCTCTCTTTTCCTCTCACGCTCTCTCTCTCTCTCTCCCTCTCTCTCTCTCACGCTCTCTCTCTCTCCCTCTCTCTCTCTCTTTCCCTCTCACGCTCTCTCTCTCTCTCTCCCTCTCTCTCTCTCACGCTCTCTCTCTCTCCCTCTCTCTCTCTCACGCTCTCTCTCTCTCCCTCTCTCTCTCTCTTTCCCCCTCTCTCTCTCACGCTCTCTCTCTCTCCCTCTCTCTCTCTCTTTCCCTCTCACGCTCTCTCTCTCTCCCTCTCTCTCTCTCTTTCCCTCTCACGCTCTCTCTCTCTCTCTCTCCCTCTCTCTCTCTCACGCTCTCTCTCTCTCCCTCTCTCTCTCTCTTTCCCTCTCACGCTCTCTCTCTCTCCCTCTCTCTCTCTCTTTCCCTCTCACGCTCTCTCTCTCTCCCTCTCTCTCTCTCTTTCCCTCTCACGCTCTCTCTCTCTCCCTCTCTCTCTATCTCTCTCTCTCTCCATCTGTGTCTGTACGGCCTCGGCATGTATTCGCTCCGGCATAGACTCTCTTAGATCGCAGCAAGCGGCATTGGTCTCGTCTGTCCCCCTCTGGACGTCTCTCAGAAACTGTTCCTTCCTTCCTATCTCTTCCTCTTCTCCGGTAGGTAGACCAATGCTGGTTGCCCCTCAGGATGTCTCTTTCTGGGCGAGCCCCATCATCTCTAACGTGCCCAGTAAGCCCCCAGGCCTGGTCACAGCACCTCCCTTATTCCCTTCCCAACCCCTCTCTCTCTCTCTCTCTCTCTCTCTCTCTCTCTCTCTTCTTGTCCCTGTCTTTCCTTGAATCACCACACAAAGAGGTCAGCCGTCTGCGGCCGACGGCGTCTCCTCCACGGCAGCCCCGCTTTCCACGGCGACCTCCGTGCTCAAAGACAGCTTTCCCGGCGGTCGCCATCCGGCAGAAGGTTTGCCCAATATCCCGAAACATCAATACCGGCGATCTCATAGTGAGGCTCTCTCTTTCTCTCTCTCTCACTAGAGAAGTCCTAGGGGGCGGCCGTATGGGGCCCGAGCCGAACGCGGGCACTGAAAAATTTATAACGACTTTTACGATTAATAGTTAGTCAAACGAGGGATGACCATAATTCCTGAGCACTTCAGTGAAAGATCTAAGAACCACGTACTCCCTTATCCAGCCAATGGAAGTGTGGCACATCACCGGTCATGGGGATAATTCTGGGCTTTCTGCCATCGCAGAGAGAAAACCCCGTGAGAGAGAGATCGCTCGACAAGGGACACGGGATACAGAAAGAGGTAATACGAAATAACCTCGACCTCTCAGGTCGTGGGGTCACCGCTACGAGATGGCGAGTCTCCAGCTCCGAACGGAGTTCTTCACAATGTTCTTCCCCCCTTTCCGTGGCCGGTCGATCCTTCTTTATAGCCGTAATCCGCCCGTGTCGGCGACTGCCTCCCGTCTAGCGGTCGGATCCGACGGGACCTGAGACTTGCCGTGCTCTGTCGGTGTCGGGTCCTGCCACTGACTTGGTTCCCCGCCGAAATCCGTCTGCCGCACACGCCTCCCCACCTGCAGATTCCCACGTGCGGTTGTTCCCTTCGGCGTCTGGCTCCTGTCTGCTTTGTCTCTTTCCTGGGCTGGGCCGACTTCTTCGGGACCTCTTTCCTGGTGAGCCCATTTGGGTTGCCAGGGTCTCAACAGTCACCCAATAGAGAATGGGAACAAGAGGGATCTCTGTCACGTTGCCGCCATGCCGCTGCCGGTGCTGCCTGATGCCGCTATCTTTGTGCCGCCCGCGTTGATGTGTCACCGAGCAGAAATCATGAATCCAGTAGAGCTCGCCATGAAGTCTGCATCCCTTTCTCCCCCCAAGGGCAACCCCCCTTTTCTCTCACCTTCTCTCTTCCCTTTTAAACCCCCGCTTAGTGTGCCTTTGTCATGGGCCTATTGTGACTGGCCCTTTATGTTCAATTAGCTTTCGACTGTGACAAAAGATCAAAAAACAAAATGAAACATTTTTTTTCTCAAGGTCATGCCTTGGATATTGCATTCAATTATAATCAAAGGATTAAAACAGATTTTTCTCAAGGTTCATATGTATATTTATATAAAAAATCATGAAACACTTCTACAATCTATTTTAGTATTTTTCATTATGTTCCATTAACTTTACCTTAGGTTACAATGATAATTTTAAATTATTTAACTCTAGTTATCCTG
The DNA here is from genome assembly GCA_024713555.1 of Spirodela polyrhiza. Taxonomy (NCBI): domain Eukaryota; kingdom Viridiplantae; phylum Streptophyta; class Magnoliopsida; order Alismatales; family Araceae; genus Spirodela; species Spirodela polyrhiza. The sequence goes on along the minus strand of CM046545.1, from coordinate 356,502 downwards.
CAAAAATAACATGTTACACAATACTTGAATATAACCTTCGTATGAACTAACCAACTTCTTTCACATGAAGGGTACACTTGCTTCACATGTTATCTGTTTAACACTCTTTTTGTGTGGGATGGGGGCACACATCTAGATCACTGGTTAATCAAAAGTTCCCCACTGACTAGTTGGTTGATGTTTAATACCTTTCTCTACATTGAGATGAATGCACCATTGACTTTGAAATCAAGTATTACAACGACTTGCCTCTGTTCATTGACTGAAACCTTTCCTTTTACCTTTTATTCTATTCTATAATTATCTTCCCTCTCTCTCTCTCTCTCTCTCTCTCCCTTAGAAGTCATGGCTGGGCTGTGGAGCCCGACATGAACCAACCTATTATAAATTTATTCGTGCTTTTATAATTAATTATTAAGTCAAATGGGGGAAAACCAAACTTTCTTTTTACATAGGCAGTCAAAGATCTAGGAACCATCTGCGCCTATCCAGCCAATGGAATTGTGTCACATCATCTAATTTTGACAATTCCCTCATCCAATGGGTCCTCCCCATTGAGCAGCTGGATTTCAGATCAATAGGACGAATTGATTGGCTCAATCACATTGGCCACAAAAATTTTTCTTTTACACCTTTACTAATATCATAATTTTAAAGTTGCCACTACATAGCAGATGTAATTAATGATAGTATGTTACCAAAGACTTGGATGAATTAGAAATATATTAGGTATTACTTTAACGAGCATTTAAATCACAGCTCCTCTACTCTCTCCTCACCAATCATCCAGGTGACCTCTCTTCTTTCTCTCTCTCTCTCTCTCTCTCTCTCTCTCTTTGCTCTCTCTATTCTTTGTGTGTATGAATCTCATTGGAGGAAGAAATGGGAAGGGAGAAGAGACAAGGAAGTGAATAGCTAACTGATCGTCTCTCGGAAAAGATGGGTGCCAAGATGATGGTGCAGCTGGAGCACCTTATGAGGCAGTAGAGGTCCCTAAGCTTCCACTGCCACTTTGTTGTCATTGCCACCATGAATATTAAGTTGTTTATACTAGGATATTTTATTAACATAGTTGGATATAGTACCTTCCTAGGCCTATATGAACTAGAAAGAGTTTAGTTCAAGAAAAGTTCCCAACCATCCACTTGACAGTACCCTACAAAATCATTTATACAACACTAGCCAAAAATCAATAAATAATAAACTTAAAACTTTCATGTCAATTCAAATCTATTAACTAGGACATTGAAAGTTTTAAAGGTCCATCAACTACATGTTACAATATTGATCAATGAACTTGAAATATTTCATCCTCCAACTTTTATTGAAGAATAGGCTGACAAGAAACCCCCAGAAACTCAAAGTAAATGACATCATTATAAATGCAAAGAATAAAGCATCCTTGTAATCTTTTGTTGTTATCCTTTTTGCTCTCTCATTGTTAGAGGAGCATTCTTTCTTAAGTGGTGGTCCACATAATCCTGGATTACCTTCAAAATTGCTCTCATTAAAAGTTCTAAATTGTATACCATCGGGGATCATACCAGTCATGTTGTTGAAGGCAATGTTAAAATCTGAAAGGAAGAAAAGTCGAACCATTTCGTTGGGAATGGAACCACTTAAGCCATTATACAAGAGATCTAAACTTTGAAGATTATACATGTCTACCATCGACTTCGGTAAAGAACCTTGAATGTGATTCTTTGATAAGTCCAACGATTGAAGCCCTTGTAGCTCTCCAATTTCTTGAGGAATGATGTCACTAATCAGATTCATTGATAAATCGAGGTGAGTCATCCAGTTCAAAGGCTCACCTTTATATAGCCGGATCGATTTTTTTGACTTGAACAATAGGCCTGAATTACTTGAGATTATAGACCACCAATGAAAGCCAAATGTCTCTAATGTCTGACCTATACGTGTGATCTGGTCTATAATTTTTGATCTCCAAGATGAAATATTGTGAAGACAAGATAAAAGTTTTCCTGATAAGTTGTTTCCAGAAAGATCAAGGACACGTAGCTGCTGCATTTGACATAATTGTTTGGGTATGTGGCCTTGAATATAATTCGTTCTCAAGGAAAGTATCAACATATTGGGGAAATAAGATATGCTTTGAGAGAAATTGTATGTAAGGCTATTATATCCAGCATCAATTACTCTTAGACTAGAAAAGTTGGTCAACCTTGGGAAAAGTAAGCTTGTGAAATTATTGTTGTGGGCGAACAAAACTTCTAAATTTGGCATTTCGGCATCAATGGGGAGCATCTCTCCTTCAAGCTGATTATAAGACACATCTAAATGAGACAATTTGCTCTGTTTCTCATCAAAGTGGGCGGTAATTTTCCTGATAAAATGTTGCCACTCAGATCTAGCGAATACAAGGGTATATGCCCCAAGTATTTAGGAATGTGCCCTTCCAACTTGTTTCTTCGCATCTGAAGCACTCGTAACTTGGGAAAAAAAAAGCCTAAATTCTCAGGCAGCCCATTTAGATCATTATAGGATAAATCAATGAAGTAAAGATTTTGAGATCCATTACAAGAAGGGAGAAGAAATGGGCCGAAAAAACTATTTCCACTTAGTGATAGTGAAGATAAAGTGGAGTTGCAAAAGAGGGCAGTAGGTAGTGTCCCCTTGATTGAGGTGTTGTAAAAAGATAACTCTTCTAATCTACCTTGGGTCTTGAGGAAGGAAGGAAGACAATTACCACTATGGCTATTAACCACACTATTAGAAATACTTAAATATTTGAGTTGAAAAGATGGGACCCAAGAGATGGGGTACTCTGTGTTGATTTCTAACCCACCCCTAGAGGAGATACTAAGATATTCAAGTTTGGAAAGGTTGGCAAGCACTGAAAATTGTAAATTTCCTTCCAATTTTTCACTCGATATTCCAAGAGTGTTCAAGTTGGTTAGATTACTAAAGATGGAGGAAGGGATACTCCCCTTAAACCCATCACCATTAAGATATAGGACATTGATCTTATTCAAGTTGCCGATGCAAGAAGGAATGCTATTTGGAGATATGTCGTTAGATATATCGAGATGTATCAAGGAGTTCATGTTGCACAGCCAAGATGAGTCATTCCATTGGAATAGGTTGCTAGACAAACTAAGAAATGTCAAATAATGAAAGCTGCCAAAACCGGAGGGAATGTCACCTAACAGATGGTTACTAGATAAATCAAGTTTTCTAAGAGATCTCAAGGTGCACAAACATGATGGGATGAAACCCTCCAACTCATTCCTTGACAGATCCAAAGTCTTTAGGAGCTTCAAGTGGCAAATAGCTGTGACACAAATAAAAGAAATCAAACAAAGAAATTTCTTATACATGTGAGCAAATCAAATAATTCAAAGAGTTAATTGACTAATTAAATTGTATACTTGCATTTTTCTTAAGAATAATGAAAGTAAATGAATGAGTTGCTTGTCAACATTGGGGGAAGTTACTCACCCTTTGGAATCCCACCACCTATCTTATTCTGAGGCAGATTCAAGTTCTCTAGCTGCCCAAACTCTGCCAACATGGTGAGGTTTGGGTGCCATGTTTCCTTCACATCACTCCAATCGCTGCGGAATAAATAGAGCTCAACCACGTGACCGGTGTTGGTGTTGCAGGTAATACTAGGCCATTGGCAGCAATCTTTTCCCTCTTCCATTGTTGAGTCACCCCAGTTGTACATGTATGAGATGTTGGAGGGGTTAAACAGCTTCTTGATCTCGAGTAAAGCTGCCTGCTCGTTATCGTGACAACCCTTCCCCTCACATCCTAGACAAGACAACGCCATGACGACGAGAACAACCATCAGCCTTCCTGTGATAGCAACCCTCAAAGCCATTGGAGGAGCAGTAGCAGCAGCAGCAGTAGCAGCAGCACAAGAAGAAGAAGAAGCAGACTAAGAAGAAGAAGATGATGATGAAGATGAAGCAGAATGAGAGCTCATGTTTCTTGCTCAAACGGACCACATCCTCCCTATTTATGGGCTTGTTGAGTCATCGACGACCAGAGAATGTGGTATGGGAAGCTACGCAGGTCTAGACCACCAGTTAATCGGAGGCTCCACACTGACTCGGTTGGTTGATGTCTTTGTCCTTGACAAATATCTTCTTTATATGCTGAGATGAATACGGCATTGACTTCTTACGTCAAGCGTTACAACGACACTGACTTCTTCCATTTATGTCTCTTCTCTCTCTCTCTCTCTCTCTCTCTCTCTCTCTCTCTCTCTCGCTACGTTATGTTATTTACGTCGAGCGTTACCGGACGGTTGGTATGTGGAGCCCGACCTGAACTAAGCTATTTATCAATTTATTATGCTTTTATAATTAATTATTTAGTCAAATGAGGGCAGACCGCACTCCCTTTTTACAAAGCCAGTCAAAGATCTAGGAACCACGCGCTTCCTCATTCAGCCTATGGAACCATCCCACATCATCCAAGTCCGAGCTGTCTGTCTTTGAACACTAGCCCCCCGCTGAGCGGCTGGATTTCAGATCGACGGTGTTGATTGATTGGCTCCATGACCCCCGCTGTCGGATCTTCTCGAGGAAATGATGGGCACCATGAAGAATGTTGCAGCTGAAGCGGCTCGTAAGGCTGTTGAGGGCCCTGAGCTTCCGCCGCAACTCCGCCGCCGTCGGCGACATCGACGAGCCTTGGGCCTCCTCCACCGCATCCCCGCCGGATTCCTCGCCATCTACGTTGGCCTGGAGAAGCGGCGCTTCCTCACCTTCCCAGTCTTCTCCTCCCTCCTCACCCGTGCCGAGGAGTTCGGCTTCTCCGCCACCGGCGGCCTCGCTCTTCCTTGCGCCGCCGAGTTCTTCCGGCGGGTCCTCGAGATCCTCGACTCCGACGAGGCACGGTTCAGGGACCTCGCGCTCGAGGGCTTCCAGGTGCTGAGCGGCCTCGCCGTCCCCGAGACCTTTGTTTCCCCTCTGCCCGTTGCAGGCAGGCGGCCACCTTCCCAGAGCCGCCGCCGTCGCCGCTGCTGCTGCAGAAGACAGCGTCTGAAGGCATTTTCTAGGGTGTGGAAGAAGAGAGGAAGGACTGTGTGGAGACGGGTTATGATGTGGATTTTTCAAAGGCGCAACCATCCTATCATTTAATGTGGCTTGCCTTTTCAGGCTGCCACATTAGATGATCGGCACAGAGAAACAGTCAGCCGGAAGAAGTCAAACTGTTGGCATGGTTACCTAGGTGGCTGCAAGTTGCTTAGAAATAAAGGGTTCATTCTCCTCATTCAAATCATACTCAAAGCAACCCCTTCTACCTTTGTTCCATTATAGAGAGATTATTTGAGAGAGAAGTTTCAAGGAAGATCTCTTGGGTTGGTAAGTGCATCAGGGGGACAAGATCTTAGAAAGGTTAAAATCATAGATGTATTCTCTATGGTCCATGTAAAGTCTATGTCAGTACTAGTACCTTATTGTGAGTTGTTTTTTCATCTCTGTTACTTCTCGTCGTGAGCATCGCTTTTGCTGAAGTCTATCACTAACACATTGGTACTAGGACGTCTTGCACTAACACATCCATCCTCTCTTTTTTCTGGAGAAGAAACCCTAATGTCTCTTCTTCCCCCATGATTGTGGCGGCTGTTCTCACCTTCACTCGAGTGCTGTTAAATTTCTAAGCTCGCTATAATCAGCTGCTGATGTGGGTTCTTTCCACCATTCCTTCTCTTTCCCTCTCCCTTCTTCTGATGTGGCTTATATGAGAAACTGCCATTCTCTCCTCGTCTCCCCTCTCTCTCTCTCTCTCTCTCTCTCTCTCTCAATTCTTCTTCGTTATTCTCTCTCATACGCATATATAAGGGCTTCGTTCCAATGAGATAAATTCTAGACTCCAATGAAATCATGGGTGGGGAAGATTCCGTCGATCAATCAAGACAAGGTTTCATGCTACAAGAAAAACTCGATTGTTTAATAGAAAACTGACTCAATCAACACCTTGCCCGAGTCTCTCACCCTTTTCTATTTCTCTCTCTTATATTCTTCACCTCTCGTTTCCATTGAACGCGCAGACATGCCCCATTGAGCATCATGACTGACCCGTTCTGCACGTACTGTGTTGATGGATAATGACACACAACGACCATTAGATAAATTAAATGAAGACAAATGTAGAAGGTGACGCCGTCGACGTGACTCTCTGGAAATCAGAGGTGCAGTCTCTGATTTCCACATGCAACTCCACCCGGGTCACTCTCATAAGAATCCATGTAAACACGAAGTAAATTCAAAGGTCTGTGCTTACCTCATCCATTCCCCCCCCCCCACTTCTGCTTTCCCCATCTGGGAGTGTCTCCGAGACTGTTCCTTCCTTCCTGTCTCTCATCCTCCTCTCCGGTAGGCAGACCTTGTCGGCTGCTGTCTGCCATGGCCGGCTACAAGCCCCTGCATCTATAACAAGCCCGACAAGCCCCCATGCCTGGTCGTGGAACCTCCCATATACCCGTCAGCCTCCCTCTCCCACATACCGCACAGAGCGGTCAGCTCTCTGCGGCCGACGGCGTCTCCTGCAGCCCCGCTTTCCCCGGAGACGGCCTTATTCCAAAGCAGCCCCCTAAATGGAAAGTATCCCATACTCCTGTGGCCGATCGCCATCCGGCAGAAGGCTTGCCCAATATCCCAAAACATCAACACCGGCGATCTCTGTCAGGACATGAAAGAATTCATCAACGGAAAGTACTGAGGCTCTCACTCTCTCTCTCTCTCTCTCTCTCTCTCTCCCTAGAGAGAAGGCGTATGGGGGCTGAACGTACGCCAACCTTTATAAATTTGTTAAATTACTCCATATTTATGTGTGGATGAAGCGAATATTGATGTATAGCAGAAGAGGATTCACCTATTCAGGTGCCTTGTTGTTTACAGCTCTAAATATAATCTGTTCAAAACATTTCCACGGACCCCGGGTTGACTTCATCTGACTTTGTCGACTCTGCCCTTATCGTGGTTGACGGCAGTCAACGGAGAAGGTCCTCATTGATCTCGAGCAAAGCCCTCGGCTCGTCATCGTCGCAACCCCTCCCTTCGCATCTCAGACAAGACAACACTATATTGACGAGAATGATCACAAGCCTTCCCGAGAGAACAGCAGCCCGCAAGGTCTGTGGTCGTCTCTCTTGCTCAAGCCGACCGCAGGACTCTCTCCCTCCCTCCCTCCCTCTCTGTGCGCTACTCGACTCATCGATGACCCCGGGAGGGGGAGACTTTTATCCAAATAGAGAGGGGGAGGTGCGATGCGGGAGGGCAGCGCGGGTGTACATCACTGGCCAGACAGAGGTTCCGCGTTGACTGATTGGTTTACATCACCATTCTTTCTTGACTAATATCCATGAGAAAATGCCATTGACTTCATAAGTCAAGCATTACAATGACCTGACTTTGTTCACTGATTTGAGACCTTTCCTTTTGCCTTCTTTCATTCTATTCTTTGCACCTCTCTCTCCGTCCCTCTCTCTAGAAGTCATAGGTTGGCATGTGGAGCCAGACCAGAATGAAGCTATTTATAAATTTATTTCATTTTCTTATAATTGATTGTTTTGTCAAATGAGGGAAGACTACACCCCTTTTTACAAGGCGGTCTGAATTGATTCATTGGCTCGACGACCTTGGTAACATGTGAAATTTTATATTTTACGCCCTTACCAATTTCATAACTTTAAAGTGGCCTTCATATACGGTATGTAAGTAAGCATTATGAAATATAAGTAAAATAAATAACTATTATTTTAGTGCAGATTTAAACCGCAGCTTCCCCGTTTTCCCCCTTTCCACAGGGGTACTGCAGGTAGGGCTCTCAACTGAGCTCCTCGTGTCGTGTTTTTCACAACACGGCACACGGCACGACTGGGCCGTGTCATGGCGTGGGTCATTGCAGACCCAGCACGGCGCACGGCACAACTGGGCCATGAATCGGGTCAAGGAGTAATGCATTGACCCGATAAAAGAAAGTATTTTAAAACAAAAAAATGAAAACAGGAAAAAATAAAAAAATGGAGAAAATGCTATGAACTGAGATAAAACTAAAATAAAATCAAAGAAATGATAAAAATGAAAAAATCAGGAAAATTCTAGTGATTGAGAAAAAATAAAATCAATAAAATCAGGGAAGTTCAAAAAAATAGGAAAATCTGTGAAGTGAGCAAATTTGAAAATAAAAGCGAAAAGGGAAAATGATTCGAAAAAATCAAGAAAAGACTGTGAACTGAGAGGAAAATTAAATAGGGGAAAATTATAAAAAAAATAAAAATTAAAGAATACTTGATAAATCTGTTAAATTATAATCTAGAACAAAAAATAAATTAGTATCTAAATGTAATCATAATATTTATAATAAGTGAAAATGAGATAATACAGTTTGGAAAAATGAGAAATGTCTGAAAGTGTCCCCTTCTTGAATGCATGTTGCATTGTGTTATTCAATGTTATCCTACCCTTGTGCCCAAAATTATAATGCTAGTAACATAGAAATAGTTTCCCCGAATAACCTTTCCCTCTTCTATAACGCCATGTCCTCTCCCTAATTTTTTAATTAATATTTCATGTGACTACATGGCATTAACTTTCATAAAATGGCATGTCTCGACTCAAAGAGTTGTTGCTTTGTACTCCTTATGCGCTTCCTCAGCCTTCTCGATATTCTCCTCCCTCCTCACCAATGTCAAGGAGTTCAACTCTTCTACCATCAATGGTCTCGTCCTCCATTGTGTCGTCAAGTTCTTTTGGTGGGTTGACATGGCTTAATCATTATATAATAAATCGTGCAAATTTAAAATTTATAAAATTAGAAAATACTAATTTTTAGAATTTTTAAAGTATATCAGAATGAATAAATTAATTATAAATTAATAAAAGATTCTTAAAATAGTATAAAATTTCTATGTCAATCATAGGAATGTAATATAATATTGGCTAATATTTCAAAATTTTTCTCAAAAGAATACAATTTTTTTATAATTTTTGAACTAAATGATGAATATAATATATTTAAGAATTCATGAAAAAGGAAATATGGTGATGATGTCAGGCTGACATTAATGCCCCATGAACATGAATTAGATGAAAATAGAGTTTCACTCTATGATTCTTATATAAGTGATTACTATCAAATTGATGGGTCAAATTAAGTTCTATTAAAACTCAAAAATTGTAACTCAATAAAGAAGGATATAGAAATTTGAAATCATGCTAAATATCATCAATTTAAATAAAAATAAGTTTAAAATAAGAAAATCTGAGTTTTGACTTTTGTGACAACAATCGCCAAAATTCTGTGTTCACGAGGAATTTTTGTAATGTCCACAGCCTTAAAGGCTCTCCTTGGACAAAGACAAATTGGGCAATATTTAGATCTTCTTGCAAAGTCTAAAAATCAGTGAAACACATCGCCAAATCATCTCTAGTGGCTATTATCCAGCGGAGCTGAAAAATGGCAACTTGCGGCTCTCTAGTGGTTGTCATCTAATATAAATAAGCAAAATAGAGGTGCGTGTCTCAGAGGCTTCATCCTCAAGTAAGTGTAATAAGAGGAGGCCCTTTATCACATCAAGTACGCTCTCAAAAAGTGGCGACTCATCTCTTGGCAAATCATCCTCTTATTGATGATGACTTATTTGTCGATCAATCAAAGATGAGTTTCTTGATGAGTTCATAATGTTTTGTCTAGAATCATTCACCAATTTCAGCAATGATGCTCCATAAATCATGTTGATTAAGTTTTTACCAAGATTTTAGTAATTTTGATAACTTAGTCACATTCTAGAAATTACGATTTCCTCACTAGTTGTTTGCCTAAGAAAGAGAGAGAGCAATAGAATAAGTATGATAATGCCCTCATTATATGATGACACAAAGATATTTTCTTCATGATAATCAAGGGGTAGTTTGGGAATTTGAAATCTTTTAGGAAAGTTGTCAATGCTGGTTTAGTCCCATGTTAATTTTAAGCCAAATTTTGAGACGAATAAAAGGCCCTATGAGATAATATAATAAATAGATACCTCTTTCCCATGTGTACAACCAATCCTTGCCCCACACTTGACTAGCCATTAGTGATGTGGAAGGGGAGTGACACACATGTCCTCAACTACTTGAGCCTTAAGCTTGCAATTTGCCCTTAGCCGCTTGTGCCTTGAGCATGCGGTCCTTAGCTGCTCGTGGGTCTACCCAACTAAACCTCCGACCCATTTGCAAGTTTAGTTGGTTGTTTTTTTTTTTTACTTTCTATTTTATTCTTTTTTCATTTATCTCAAAAATAGGTTTATTGAATTCTATAAATTCTCACAATATCATTTAATTAATCAAAAATTCATATTAACCAACTAAAAATCACTTTTCACAACTTAGCACAAATATAAGTTTATTTATCATGTGTTAAAGTTAAAACTATCATACTACTAAATTATTAATTCATGATAATGAAGACTTATCATAGGTCCTTGAGATCCTCGACTCCGATGAGGCTCATTTCAAGGACCTCACCCTCGAGGCTTTAGGGAACTATGATGAACATTTATCGTTGGATTCAAATACCCATAATCTAATAATATTTATAATTGAAACCTATTAAATAATTAGTAAAATAATGAATCTCAAGTCAAACACAATGAGTAGGAATAACTTGTCATAGATATTAATTTTGATTTTATTATTTTAGTGATTCTATATTCTTTTAGAATTTTTATGAATTAAATAATACTATTTAATAAATAAAAGAAAAGAAAAAAGGAGATAAACGTGGGATTTAGAAAAGATGAGAGGAAGAAATTTTGGGGGATAGATGTGAAATTTCGAAGGAACTTTTGGACAAATTTTTGAGAGATAGAAATGGGGTTAAGAAGAGAATTTAGATGAATTTTAGGTGAAGGAGAGGAGAGAGAAAAAGAAAATAGATGATAATTAGGAGAGACAAAATCATGGCTAACACGTCTTGGATTTGCATTCACTATTGATTAATCAGAGAAAATTCACCAAAAAATTGCCACAAAAATGTTTATCCTAACAGAAAATAGCAAGGAATTTTAGCTAAATTTCTCAATCTAAATGGATGGAAAGTGATTCAAAATCACTCCTTGGATGGTTCACGACAAGTTATGAAAAGTTTGAGAGAGAAAGGAATCCTTTTGATTGAGTAAATCGTGTGTTCTTCTAATTATTTTCAATGAATGTCTAAAAATTATTATTCGTGACAAAAACTAAATAAAATAGGAAATAAATCTAAAACTATTGCTATCCTTCAATGGGTTTGCCTATAGAACATCAAGAGATGTTAGTTCGATGGCTTTGTATTATTTGGCTGTATCACACCACACCGGAAGGTATAGAAGTATCTTTCAGCAGCTCTACACTATCACCATTGACGCCACTATCACCATTGTCTAGTGCATCTTGAAAAATCAAAAAATATTAGTTTGATATAGTATCGAACTACCATTGATTTGTTGTTTGGAAAAGGAGTGATGTGGCACATTCAAAGGTGTTCCATCATATGAAACTCAGATGGCTACACCTGATAATAGATTTTATTTATTTATTCAAAAAATAGTAGGTAATTCATTTTAATCTTAAATAAATCATAAAAATTAATTAAAATTCAAAAAAATATGAAAATGATTTAAAACATTTTTTAATAATTATAATATATTTTCATAATATTTATGTAATATTTTATTATCTTAACTCACATTACATCTAAAAAATGAGATATTATCAAGTTGAGTGGCCTTGCCGACCTCAACAACTTCAATCTCTCCTCTATTCATTGTAAGCAAGACACCACCTCCCTACTGCCATCGATACTACTGCAGAAGACTAAGGTTTGGTGACATTTTGTAGGGCTTTTTCCCCTTTGGTTTTGAAGACGGTGTGGAGAGGGTTGTGATGTAATCTTTTTTTACTGGTGCATCCATGTATCCATCCTTTGTCTAAGAGGAAACCCTAATGTCTCTTCTTGTCCTTGTCTTTCCTTGAATCACCACACAAAGAGGTCAGCTGTCTCTTCTTGTTTTTCTCTCTCTCTCTCTCTCTCTCTCTCTCTCCCCTCTCTCTTTCTCTCCCTCTCTCTGCTTTGCATGTTGATGAAGCTCACTGGATGAAGGAAATGGGAGGGAGAAGAGAGGGGGAATGAAAGGGCTCTCAGATCCTCTGGAGGAAATGTCAAGCATGATGAAGAAGGGGGGACAAGGTATCAGTGGTGGTGCAGCTGAAGCGGGTCGGGCTTCCTCTGCCGCATCCCTGCCGGCTTCCTAGTTGTCTATGTGGGCCCAGAGAGACGGTGCCTTGTCATCCCCACCTAGTTCCCCAACTTCCTGGTCTTCTCCTCCGTCATCCCCCGCGCCGAGTTGTTCAGCTTCTCCACCGCCAACAGTCTTGCCCTCCCCAGTGCCGCTTCCAGCAGGTCCTCGAGATCCTCGACTCCGACGAGGCCCATTTCAGGGACCTCGCCCTCGAGGGCTTCGTCGAGATGAGCGGTCATGCCGACCCCAAGACCTTCGATCTTCCTGCTGGCCATTGCAGCGAGTAGGCCACTGCCGCTCCTGTAGAAGGCCAGGAGGAGACGGGGGCTGTGGGGAGAGGGTTGTGATGTGGGTTTTTTGTACCGATGCATTCATCCATCCCCTTTTTTGGAGAGGAAATGCTGATGTCCGTTCCTCCTCCATGACTGCGGCAGCCTTCCTCGCCTTCAGTCATGTTTTGCTAGATTTCCGACCTCGCTCTACTCTTCTGCGAATGCTGGTTCTTTCCACCACACTTTCTCCTTCACTTTCTTCTTCTTCTCACGGAGCTTCAGCGCCACTTTCATCGTCGCTTCTACTCGCCAGCGGCGGCCTGCCTGTCCCAGTGATTGTAACATACGCTGGATCCGGAGGAAGGAGAGAGAGGGAAATTTACCTGCCAAGTTGTCGATTTTCAAGTTTGGAAACATTTGCAAACAGCAAAAGTGGTAAAATTTCTTCCAACTCGCCAACTTGGATTTCAAGAAAGACCAAGTCTTTTAGATTACTGAAGACGGAGCAAGAGATGCTTCCCTTGATCTCATCACCAGTAAGACTCGAGGAATTGAGCTTGTAAAAGCTGCCAAGGCACAGAGGGATACTACTTGGAAATTTGTCGTTAAACAGAGAGATCTACCAATGAGCTCATCTGGCACCAGTATGAGTAGTTCCCTCAGAGATGGTTGCCGGATCTCAAGGTGCACAGATATGAAGGGATTGAACCCTCAACTTATTCAATGACAGATTGAGAACCTTCATGAGCTTCAAGTCACAAATAACTGTGAGACAAATAAGAGAAAAGAAATACAAATCTTCTTATTCGCACGTTCGGATGAGACGGATGGGAGTGGATATAATATAATGGAGAAAAGTTATCTTGTGGAATGCCAACGGCTATCTGATTGGATAGGCAAACAAGAGCTTTCGAGCTGCCCAAATACTGTTAGCATGATCAGGTTTGGGTGCCACGTCTCTTCCTCTAGATCACTTCACCTCTTGCCTCCTAGTTTGACATGCAACTTATCTTAGACCATCGACAGCAGTCCTTCCCCTCTTCTGTTGTTCAGTAACCCTAAATGGGCAAACCCCAACAATTGGGGAAGTTGATTGCCCTCTTGATCTCAAGCAAAGCCCTTCATTGATGTAGGGTAGAATACAAATGGTAGAATCCTAAAGATTTGTGAGGGTAGAATGTCATTATATTCAGAAATCTCTTGCAATAATAAAACTAAAAAATTGAGCGGCTAAAGAAATCCACTAATTAGGGTACATAGATTTAATAGATCAGATAAAGCTTTATCACACGGAATGATCAGCTAAATATAAAAAGGTAGCTACCCTATGGTTCCCTCAGGCAACTATGGCAAGAGAATATATAAAAAAATAAATGACTAGGTAGCTGATAGGAGAAGTTTAGAAATTATACTTGAGCTCTGATTGGATTTGATAAATTATTGAAGTTGACCATTGATTTGCCATTGTGCAGTTGTTGAACTTTGACTTCCTAACTATTGAACATTGACTGCGTAGACCAGGCCGTCAGCTGTTGCAGTTCACAGCTGAAGGGCTGGACCAGTTTTGGTCAGGATGGCCAGATGACTCATGCCAAAGGGTTTGGGCCACGACTGGCTCAACAGAGACAGTGTTGGTGGGCTGGCTGATGTGGGCAAGGGAACATGTAGGCCCACGAATGAAATAACCCCAGCTTTAAATGTGGCGCTATCCAGCAGCAGAGAGAGAGGGAAATAGGAGGAGCAATGACGAAGAGAGGTGAGGGCAGAGGCCGGCAGTGAGTAGGGGTGCAATGATCATGAGGTGATGGTCGACAGCGACGACGGTGGTGGTGGCGGCAATATAGTGAGGCCGACGGTGGTGGGCAACGAAGAGAGGATGATAGGGAATGGTGATGGCTGCTGGAGGGGGCTGTGGGTGGTGGAGAAGGCAATGGATAGGCAGCGGTCATGGAAGGGGAGGCGATGATGGCAACAATGGCAGGTGATGGCAGTACTGATGGTGCAAGTGGCGGTGTCTAGCAGCGATAGAAGAAAAAGAAGGGAGGGGGAGGGGTGCTCCAAATCGAGAGCAACAGGGTCCTTTGACCAACCCAAGTGGGAGTGATAGGATCTCATGATCAAGTAAGAAAGAAACACTTCATCTCATTCACTATCAAGCCAAAGGTTTGAGGGTCGATTTATAGGTATCTCTACATGAAATAATAGTAAGTTAATAATAAAAGAAACCTTCCATTGTAGGGCATTTTCTTTGGCAGCATAGGTGATGAGCAGTTGGATCAAAGGCAATGTTCCCACCTTCTACAATAATTCTTCCCTCGATTTAATTGGACCCTTCCTTATTTGAAGGGATGTTGAGGTGTGCTTCATCAAGGGCACTATTCTTGCATTCTACATCTGTTGTTTCCTTATTTTTATGGAATCACCTTCCTTGGTTGATGAACCCTTGAAGTGTGCTACATCATGCACTCCTTATCATGACAACCCTTTCATTTACATTCCATACAAGTCAACATTGTGACGATGAGAATGGCCATTAGTCTTCCCAGGATAACTCCCTAAAATGCTAATGGAGCAAGAGGAAGAGGTGTCTTTCTTACTTAAACAAACCAGATCCTATTTATGTGCTTGTTGACCCTTCGATGTCAAGAGAATGTGGTGTGGAAAGGGATGCATGTCTAGATCGCCAGCTAATTGAAGGTTCCACATTGACCAATTGGTTGATGTGTAATACCTTTCTCTATACTGGGATGAATGCACCATTGGCTTCGAAATCAAATATTACAATGACTTGACTCTGTTCATTGACTGAAATCTTTCTTTTTGCCTTTTATTCTGTTATATAATTATCTTCTCTCTCTCTCTCTCTCTCTCTCTCTCTCTCTCTTTCTCTCTCTCTCTTTCTCTCCCTCAAAGTCATAGTTGGGGTGTGGAGCCCGACGTGAACCAACCTATTATCAAGTTATTCTCAATTTTATAATTAATTATTAAGTCAAATAAGGGAAAATCAAACTTTCTTTTTAAAAAGGCCGTCAAAGATCTAGGAACTATGTGCCTTTATCTAGCCAATGGAACTATGCCACATCTTCTAATTTTGAGATTTCTCTCATCCAATGGGTTCTCCCCACTAAGTGGCTGAATTTCAGATCAATGGTATAAATTGATTGGCTCAATCACATTGCCACAAAAAAATATCCTTCACACCTTTACTAAAATCATACTTTTAAAGTTTCCACTACATAGGAAATGCAATTAATCATAGTATGTTACTAGGCACTTGTATGAAATAAAAATTTATGACGTATTATTTGAATGAGCATTTAAATTGCAGCTCCTCCGCTCTCCCCTATCTTCTCTCTCTCTATCTCTCTCTCTCTCTCTCTCTCTCTCTCTCTCCTCTCTCTCTCTCTCTCTCTCTCTCTCTCTCTCCCTCTCTCTCTCCCTCTCTCTCTCTTGCTCTCTTTGTTCTCTATGTATAAATCTCATTGGAAGAAGAAATAAAAAGGAAAAGAGATAGGGAAGGGAATGGCTATTTGACTATCTCTAGGAAAAGATAGGTGCCCTGACGATGGTGCAACTAGAGCACCTTATGAGAACGTGTAGGTCCTTGAGCTGCCACTTCACCATCGCTGCCACCATTAATATTGAGTTTTTTCTACTAGGATATTTTATTAATATAGTTGGATATAGTACCTTCCTAGGCCTATATGAACTAGAAAGAGTTTAGTTCAAGAAAAGTTTCCAACCATCCACTTGTCAGTACCCTACAAAATCATTTATACAACACTTGCGAAAAACCAATAAATAATAAACTTGAAACCTTCATGTTAATTCAAATCTATTAACTAGGACATTGAAAGTTTCAAAGGTCCATCAACTATATGTTTCAATATTGATCGATGAACTGAAAATATTTCATCCTCCATCTTTTATTGAAGAACAAGTTGACAAGAAAACCCCAAAAACCCAAAGTAAATGACATCGTAACAAATGCAAAGAATAAAACATCCTTGTAATCTTCTGTTGTTATCCTTTTTGCTCTCTCATTGTTAGAGGAGCATTCTTTCTTAAGTAGTGGTCCACATAATCCTAGATTACCTTGAAAATTGCTCTCATTAAAAGTTCTAAATTGTATACCATTGGGGATCATACCAGTCATGTTGTTGAAGGCAATATTAAAAGCTGAAAGGAAAGTGAGTCGAAACATTTCATTGGGAATGGAACCACTTAAGCCATTATATGATAGATATAGACTTTGCAGATTATACATGTTTGCCATCGACTTCGGTAAAGAACTTGGATCTGATTCTTTGATAAATCCAATGATTGAAGCCCTTGCAGCTCCCTAATTTCTTGAGGAATGATGTTACTAATCATATTCATTGATAAATCGAGGTGAGTCATCCACTCCAAAGGGCCACCTTGATATAGATGGATCGAATTTTTTGACTTGAACCATAGGCCTGAATGTCTTGGCATTAGAGAGTACCATATAGTGTACAATGTATCTGTTGAGTACAATGTAAGTGTGACCTTGTCTATAATTTTTGATCTCCAAGATGAAATATTGTGAAGACAAGATAAAAGTTTTCCTAATAAGTTATTTCCAGAAAAATCAAGGACACGTAGATGCTGCATTTGACATAACTGTTTGGGTATGTGGCCTTGAATATGATTCATTCTCAAGGAAAGTATCAACATATTGGGGAAATAAGGTATGTTTTGAGAGAAATTGTATGTAAGGCTATTATATCCAGCATCAATTACTTGAGACTAGAAAAGTTGGCCAACCTTGGGAAAGTAAGCTTGTGAAATTATTATTGTGGGCGATCAAAAAATGTAAATTTGGCATTTCGGCATCAACGAGGAGCATCTCTCCTTCAAGGTGATTAGAAGACACATCTAAATAAAACAATTTGCTCCTGTTTCTCATCAAAGTGGGTGGTAATTTTCCTGATAAAATGTTGCCACTCAGATCTAGCCAAGATAGGGGTGTATGCCCCAAGGATGTAGGAATGTGCCCTTCCAACTTGTTTCTTGACATCTCAAACCTTTGTAACTTGGGAAAAAAAAAGCCTAAATTCTCAGGCAGCCCATTTAGATCATTATAGGATAAATCAATGAAGCGAAGATTTTGAGATCCATTGCAAGAAGGGAGAAGAAATGGGCCGAAAAAACTATTTCCACTTAGTGATAGTGAAAATGAAGTGGAGTTGCAAAAGAGGCCAGTAGGTAGTGTCCCCTTGATTGAGGTGTTGTAAAAAGATAACTCTTCTAATCTACCTTGGGTCTTGAGGAAGGAAGGAAGTCGACTACCACTATGGCTATTAACCACACTATTATAAATACTTAAATATTTGAGTTGAAAAGATGGGACCCAAGAGATGGGGTACTCTGTGTTGATTTCTAACCCACCCCTAGAGGAGATATTGAGATATTCAAGTTTGGAAAGGTTGGCAAGCACTGAAAATTGTAAATTTCCTTTGAATTTTTCATTCGATATTCCAAGAGTGTTCAAGTTGGTTAGATTACTAAAGATGGAGGAAGGGATACTCCTATTAAACCAATCTCCAATAAGATATAGGACATTGAGCCTATTTAAGTTGCCGATGCAAGGAGAAATGGTACTTGGAGATATGTCATTAGATATAAAGAGATATGTCAAGGAGTGCATGTTGCACAGCCAAGATGAGTCATTCCATTGGAATAGGTTGCTAGACAAACTAAGAGATGTTAGATAATGAAAGCTGCCAAAATAGGAGGGAATGTCACCTAACAGATGGTTATAAGATAGAGCAAGTTTTCTGAGAGATCTCAAGGTGCACAAACAGGATGGGATATAACCGTCCAACTTGTTGCTAAATAGATCCAAAGTTTTTAGGAGCTTCAAGTGGCAAATAGCTGTGACACAAATAAAGGAAATCAAACAAAGAAATTTCTTATACATGTGAGCAAATGAAATAATTGAATGAGTTAATTGATTAATTAAACTGTATACTTGCATTTTTCTTAAGAATAACAAAAGTAAATGAATGAGTTGTTTGTCACAATTGGGGGAAGTTACTCACCCTCTGAATGCCACCACCTATCTTATTCCCACCTAGATTTAGGCTCTCTAGTTGCTCAAACTCCGTCAATATGGTGAGGTTTGGGTGCCATGTTTCCTCCCAATCTCTGAAATGCTCATCGGCCAAATCAAGTATGACCACGTGACCAGTGTTAGGGTTGCACTTAATACCAAGCCATTGGCAGCAGTCTTTTCCCTCTTCCATTGTTGAATCACCCCAGTCGTACATGTACGAGCTGTTGGAGGGGTTAAATAGCTTCTTGATCTCAAGCAAAGCTGCCTGCTCGTTGTCGTGACAACCCCTCCCCTCACATCCTAGACAAGACAATGCCATGACGACAAGAACAACCATCAGCCATCTTGTGATAGCAACCCTCAAAGCCATTGGAGGAGCAACAGTAGCATTAGCACAAGAAGAAGAAGAAGAAGAAGAAGCAGACTAAGAAGAAGAAGATGATGAAGAAGAAGAATGAGAGCTCATGTTTCTTGCCCAAACGGACCACATCTTCCCTATTTATGGGCTCGTTGAGTCGTCAACGACCAGAGAATGTGGTCTTGGAGGCTTCGCAGGTCTAGACCACCGGTCAATCGGAGGCTCCACACTGACTCGGTTGGTTGACGTCTCTGTCCTTGACAAATATCTTCTTATACGCTGAGATGAATACGGCATTGACTTCTTATGTCAAGCGTTACAACGACATTGACTTCTATTATTTACGTCTCTCTCTCTCTCTCTCTCTCTCTAGGTCATGTTATTTACGCCGAGCATTACACGACGGCTGGTGTGTGGAGCCCGACCTGAACTAAGCTATTTATCAATTTATTATGCTTTTATAATTAATTATTTAGTCAAATGAGGGCAGACCGCACTCCCTTTTACAAAGCCAGTCAAAGATCTAGGAACCACGCGCTCCCTCATTCAGCCATGGAACCATCCCACATCATTTAAATCCGAGCTGTTCGTTGAACGGTTGGATTTCAGATCGACGGTGTAGATTGATTGGCTACACCATCTTGGCGACAGAGTTTTATATTTTACACCCTTATAATTTCACAATTTAAACCGGCCATATATGTATTGAATGCTTACGAGATATAAATAAAATAAGTATTATTTTAATGCACATTTAAACCGCAGCTCAGCCGTTTCCCTCCTTTCTAGACGTACTCCAAGTGACCTCCCTTCTATTTCTCTCTCACTCTCTTTCATGGTGTGTGTACGAAGCTCGCCGGAGGAAAAAATGGGAAGGGAGAAGAGAAGGGGAAGGGAAGGGCTGTCGGATCTTCTTGAGGAGATGACGGGCGCCATGAAGAATATTGCAGCTGAAGCGGCTCTTAAGGCTGTTGAGGGCCCTGAGCTTCCGCCACAACTCTGCCGCCGTCGGTGACATCGACGGAACCTCGGGCCTCCTCTGCCGTGTCCCCGCCGGATTCCTCGCTGTCTATGTTGGCCCGGAGAGGCGGCGCTTCGTCATCCCCATGCGCTTCCTCACCTTCCCGGCCTTCTCCTCCCTCCTCACCCGTGCCGGGGAGGAGTTCGGCTTCTCTGCCGGCGGCGGCCTCGCTCTTCCTTGCGCCGCCGAGTTCTTCCGGTGGGTCCTCGTGATCCTCGACTCCGACGAGGCACGGTTCAGGAACCTCGCCCTCGAGGGCTTCGTGGTGCTGAGCGGCCTCGCCGGCCCCGAGACCTTTGTTTCCCCTCTGCCCCTTGCAGGCAGGCGCCCACCTTCCCAGAGCCGCCGCCGTCGCCGCTGCTGCTGCTGCAGAAGACAAGCGTCTGAAGGCGTCTTCTAGGGTGTGGAAGAAGAGAGGAGGGACTGTGTGGAAACGGGTTGTGACGTGGTTTTTTCAAAGGCGCAACCATCCTGTCGTTTAATGTGGCTTGCCTTTTCAGGCTGCCACATTAAATGATCGGGACAGAGAAACGATCAGCGAGGTGCTTGTAAATGGAGGGTTTATTCTCCTCATTCAAATCATGCTCGAAGCAACTCATTTTACCTTTGTTCCATTATAGACAGAGATTATTTGGGAGAGAAGTTTCAGGAAAGATCTCTTAGGTTGGTGAGTGCATCAGAGGGCCAAGATCAAGGATTCGTTCTTTGGGCTCTTAGAAAGGACGTAAAAGGACTACTACTTTTCACATCTAGTAGATGCTTTTATCATTGTTTGTGGACGTAAAAGGACAACCTCTGATCCATGTAAAATCTCTGTGTCAGTACTTTTATTGTGAACATCACTTCTGCTGAAGTCCATATAGGACGTCTTGCACTAACACATCCATCCTCTCATGATTGTCTGGAGAAGAAACCCTAATGTCTCTTCTTCCCCCATGATTGTGGCGGCTGTTCTCACCTTCACTCGAGTGCTGTTAAATTTCTAAGCTTGCTCTAATCAGCTGCTGATGTGGGTTCTTTCCACCATTCCTTCTCTTTCCCTCTCCCCTTCTTCTGATGTGGCTTATACGAGAAACTGCCGTTCTCTCCTTCTCTCCCCTCTCTCTCTCTCTCTCTATTCTTCTTTGTTCTTCTCTCTCACACGCATACATAAGGGCTTTGCTCCAATAAGATAAATTCTAGACTCCAATGAGATGAAGAGTGGGCAAGATTGCGTCGATCAATCAAGACAAGGTTTCATGCTACAAGAAAAACTCAATTGTTTAATAGAAAACTAAATCAATCAACACCTTGCCTGAGTCTCTAACCCTTTTCTATTTCTCTCTCTTATATTCTTCGCCTCTCGTTTACATTGAATGCGCAGACACGCCCCATTGAGCATCATGACTGACCCGTTCTGCACGCACCATCTTGACGGATAATCACACACAACGACCATCAGATAAATTAAATGAAGACAAATGTACAAGGTGACGCCGTCGACGTGACCCTGTGGAAATCAGAGGTGCAGTCTCTGATTTCCACATGCAACTCCACCCAGGTCACTCTCGTAAGAATCCATGTAAACACGAAGTAAATTCCAAGGTCTGTGCTTACCTCATCCATTCCCCCCCCCCCTCTTCTGCTTTCCCCGTCTGGGCGTGTCTCCGAGACTGTTCCTTCCTTCCTGTCTCTCATCCTCCTCTCCGGTAGGCAGACCTTGTCGGCTGCCGTCTGCCATGGCCGGCTACAAGCCCCTGCATCTATAACAAGCCCGGCAAGCCCCCATGCCTGGTCGTGGAACCTCCCATATACCCGTCAGCCTCCCTCTCCCACATACCGCACAGAGCGGTCAGCTCTCTGCGGCCGACGGCGTCTCCTGCAGCCCCGCTTTCCCCGGAGACGGCCTTATTCCAAAGCAGCCCCCTAAATGGAAAGTATCCCGTACTCCTGCGGCCGATCGCCATCCGGCAGAAGGCTTGCCCAATATCCCGAAACATCAACACCACCGATCTCTGTCAGGACATGAAAGAATTCATCAACGGAAAGTACCGAGGCTCTCTCTCTCTCTCTAGAGAGAAGGCGTAGGGGGCCGAACGTACGCCAACCTTTATAAATTTGTTAAATTACTCCATATTTATGTGTGGATGAAGCGAATATTGATGTATAGCAGAAGACGATTCACCTATTCAGGTGCCTTGTTGTTTATAGCTCTAAATATAATCTGTTCAAAACATTTCCACGGACCCCGGGTTGACTTCATCTGACTTTGTCGACTCTGCCCTTGTCGGGGTTGACGGCAGTCAACGGAGAAGGTCCTCATTGATCTTGAGCAGAGCCCTCGGCTCGTCATCGTCGTAACCCCTCCCTTCGCATCTCAGACAAGACGACGCTATATTGATGAGAATGATCACGAGCCTTCCCGAGATAACAGCAGCCCGCAAGGCCTGTGGTCGTCTCTCTTGCTCAAGCCGACCACAGGACTCTCTCCCTCCCTCCCTCCCTCTCTGTGCGCTACTCGACTCATCGATGACCCCGGGAGGGGGAGACTTTTATCCAAATAGAGAGGGGGAGGTGCGGTGCGGGAGGGCAGCGCGGGTGTACATCACTGGCCAGACAGAGGCTCCGCGTTGACTGATTGGTTCACATCGCCATTCTTTCTTGACTAATATCCATGAGAAAACGCCATTGACTTCATAAGTCGAGCATTATGATGACCTGACTTTGTTCACTGATTTGAGACCTTTCCTTTTGCCTTCTTTCATTCTATTCTTTGCACCTCTCTCTCCGTCCCTCTCTCTAGAAGTCATAGGTTGGCATGTGGAGCCCGACCAGAATGAAGCTAGTTATAAATTTGTTTCATTTTCTTATAATTGATTGTTTTGTCAAATGAGGGAAGACTACACCCCTTTTTACAAGGCAGTCAAAGATCTCAGAACCACGTGCTCCATTGTCCAGCCAATGGAACTCTGCCACATCATCTCATTCCGAGCTTTCCAACATCGGACAGACCCCCCTTGCCCCTGTGCTGAGCGGCTAGACTTCAGATTGACGGTCTGAATTGATTCATTGGCTTAACGACCTTGGTAACATGCGAAATTTTATATTTTACGCCCTTACCAATTTCATAACTTTAAAGTGGCCTTCTTATACGGTATGTAAGTAAACATTATGAAATATAAGTAAAATAAATAACTATTATTTTAGTGCAGATTTAAACCGCAGCTTCCCCGTTTTCCCCCTTTCCACAGGGGTACTGCAGGTAGGGCTTTCATATCCGTGTCGTGTTTTTCACAACACGACACGGCACGACTGTTGAAGAAAGAAGAAGACCCCTGGAGACCCGCCATCTCAAAGAGCCGACCAATCGGAGAATTATTGCGAGAGTTCTCTGTCTCCTATCTTTTCCTTGAGTTGCTCACGCTCTCAGGAGATCAAGGATCCTCGTTCTGCACTCTGTGTTCTTTGAATTAGTGAAATTACAGCGCCCTGTCTCTTCTTTTCCCCTTGGTGGCCATCCTTGGCTCAAGGTCTGCCTAACCCAAGTTGGAATTTAGTGGAAGAAATATCCTCATACATGCTGATTTAAATAATACATCACAACTGTTGCTGTCCATTCATCGTGATTGACTTGGCTCAGTAAATTGTTGTTGACCAACTAAATGATCTGTGCCATTCATCAAGCTCTATGTTGGGGATTTTCAGATTCCAAAATAAAAACAGAGCAACGAGAATTGGGAAAACTGAAGCACCAAAGGAGACGACGAATAAGACGATCACAAAATGGCGCAAAACCGTCCCTTTTTCTCTCTCCTTTAAATGGGACACAAAATGGCTCATGTATGAAATTAATCGAACAAGTAGTGAAGATAAAACTAAAAGTTGAAAGAATGGAGAGTCTAACCATTTCATGGGGGATAAAATCACTTAAACTATCATGTAAGTGATCTAAACTTTCTATGGTATCTGTGCCCGCCTTTGCCACCGGTACAAAACCTTGGATGCAATTATTTGATAATTTCAACACCCAAAGTTCCTTTAGTTCTACAATTTTCCAAGGAATCCTATTTATTGATAAATAAACAATACTCAAAATATAACCTTGGTATGAACTGACCAATTTCTTTCACATGAAGGATACACTTTCTTTGCGTGTTATCTGTTTAACACTCTTTTTTGCGTGCTTAAGCTCCAGGAAAAAATATGGTGAATACAAGATAATTTTTGTCCAAATAAGCTGTATCCTGAAAGAGATTACCATACATGTTCATTTGCATAATGCTTACAGAAATTGATTAATAGTTTTGCCTAAAAACCTTCATGTTCATGTAAATCTATTATGAAGAGTACTCACAACTGTGGCTATCCATTCATCGTGCTTGGCTCGGTTCACTAAATCGCTGTTGACCAACTAAATGATCTCCGTCATTCAGTCTCTCCGTCACATTCTCACTACATCTAACAAGAGAAGATCCGGCGGAACCCTGGCGACCTGTAAATGCCAATTATCCTCCACCAAACAGGTGTTTTTTCATCATTCTGTGAATATTCCCAACAACTATGCCATGTCATATGCGGCCCGTTCTTAGCCAATTATGCCTTGGACAGTCAGAGTAGTATGGGCCCAGAATGTACAGCTATCCTCTCTCTCTCTCTCTCTCTCTCCTCCCCTCTCTCTCTTTCCCTCTCACGCTCTGTCTCTCTCCCTCTCTCTCTCTATCTCTCTCTCTCTGCATCTCAGTTTCTGTACGTGCCTCGGCATGTATTTGCTCCGGCATAGACTCTCTTAGATGGCAGCAAGCGGCATTGGTCTCATCTGTCCCCATCTGGACGTCTCTCAGAAACTGTTCCTTCCTTCCTATCTCTTCCTCTTCTCCGGTAGGTAGACCAATGCTGGTTGCCCATCAGGATGTCTCTTTCTGGGCGAGCCCCATCATCTCTAACGTGCCCAGTAAGCCCCCAGGCCTGGTCACAGCACCTCCCATATTCCCTTCCCAACCCCTCTCTCTCTCTCTCTCTCTCTCTCTCTCTTCTAGTCCTTGTCTTTCCTTGAATCACCACACAAAGAGGTCAGCCGTCTGCGGCCGACAGCGTCTCCTCCACGGCAGCCCCGCTTTCCACGGCAACCTCCGTGCTCAAAGACAGCTTTCCCGGCAGTCGCCATCCGGCAGAAGGTTCGCCCAATATCCCGAAACATCAATACCGGCGATCTCTGTCAGGACATGAAGTAATTCATCAATGGAAAGTAGTGAGGCTCTCTCTCTCTCTCACTAGAGAAGTCCTAGGGGGCGGCCGTATGGGGCCCGAGCCGAACGCGGGCATTGATAAATTTATAACGACTTTTACAATTAATAGTTTGTCACACGAGGGAAGACCATAATTCCTGAGCACTTCAGTGAAAGATCTAAGAACCACGTACTCCCTTATCCAGCCAATGGAAGTCTGCCACATCATCGGTCATGGGGATAATTCTGGGCTTTCCGCCATCGCAGAGAGAAAACCCCGTGAGAGAAAGATCGCTTGACGAGGGACACGGGATACAGAAAGAGGTAATACGAAATAACCTCGACCTCTCAGGTCGTGGGGTCGCCGATACGAGATGGCGAGTCTCCAGCTCCGAACGGAGTTCTTCACGATGTTCTTCCCCCCTTTCCGTGGCCGGTCGATCCTTCTTCATTGCCGTAGTCCGCCCGTGTCGGCGACTGCCTCCCGTCTAGCGGTCGGAACCGACGGGACCTGAGACTTGCCGTGCTCCGTGCGGTTGTTCCCTTCGGTGTCTGGCTCCTGTCTGCTTTGCCTCTTTCTTGGGCTGGGCCGACTTCTTCGGGACCTCTTTCCTGGTGAGCCCATTTGGGTTGCCAGGGTCTCAACAGTCACCCAATAGAGAATGGGAACAAGAGGGATCTCTGTCACGTTGCCGCCATGCCGCTGCCGGTGCTGCCTGATGCCGCTATCTTTGTGCCGCCCGCGTTGATGTGTCACCGAGCAGAAATCATGAATCCAGTAGAGCTCGCCATGAAGTCTGCATGCCCTTTCTCCCCCCAAGGGCAACCCCCCTTTTCTCTCACCTTCTCTCTTCCCTTTTAAACCCCCGCTTAGTGTGCCTTTGTCATGGGCCTATTGTGACTGGCCCTTTATGTTCAATTAGCTTTCAACTGTGAGAAAAGAACGAAAAACAAAAAGAAACAATTTTTTTCTCAAGGCCATGCCTTGGATATTGCATTCAATTATGATCAAAGGATTAAAACAGAATTTTCTCAAGGTTCATATGTATATTTATATAAAAAATCATGAAACACTTCTACAATCTATTTTAGTATTTTTCATTATGTTTCATTAACTTTACCTTAGGTTACAATGATAATTTTAAATTATTTAACTCTAGTTATCCTGCAAAAATAATATGTTAAACAATACTCGAATATAACCTTCTTATGAACTGACCAACTTCTTTCAAACGAAGGATACACTTGCTTCGTGTGTTATCTGTTTAACACTCTTTTTGTGTGGGAGGGGGGCACAAGTCTAGATCACCGGCTAATCAAAAGTTCCCTGCTGACTAGTTGGTTGATGTTTAATCCCTTTTTCTACGCTGAGATGAATGCGCCATTGACTTTGAAATCAAGTATTACAATGACTTGCCTATGTTCATTGACTGAAACCTTTCCTTTTACCTTTTATTCTGTTCTATAATTATCTTCCCTCTCTCTCTCTCTCTCTCTCTCCCCTCTCCCCCCTAGAAGTCATGGCTGGGCTGTGGAGCCCGACATGAACCAACCTATTATAAATTTATTCGTGCTTTTATAATTAATTATTAAGTCAAATGAGGGAAAACCAAACTTTCTTTTTACATAGGCAGTCAAAGATCTAGGAACCATGTGCGCCTATCCAGCCAATAGAACTGTGTCACATCATCTAATTTTGACAATTCCCTCATCCAATGGGTCCTCCCCACTGAGCGGCTGAATTTCAGATCAATAGGATGAATTGATTGGCTCAATCACATTGGCCACAAAAATTTTTCTTTTACACCTTTAGTAATATCATAATTTTAAAGTTACCACTACATAGGAGATGTAATTAATGACAATATGTTACCAGGGACTTGTATGAATTAGAATTATATTAGGTATTACTTTAACAAGCATTTAAATCGTAGCTCCTCTACTCTCCCCTCACCAATCATCTAGGTGACCTCTCGTCTCTCTCTCTCTCTCTCTCTCTTGTTCTCTCTATTCTTTGAGTGTATGAATCTCGTTGGAGGAAGAAATGGGAAGGGAGAAGAGACAAGAAAGGGAATAACTGTCTAATCGTCTCTCGGAAAAGATGGGTGCCAAGATGATGGTGCAGCTAGAGCGCCTTATGAGACAGTAGAGGTCCCTGAGCTTCTACTACCACTTTGCCGTCATTGCCACCATGAATATTAAGTTGTTTATACTAGGATATTTTATTAACATAGTTGGATATAGTACCTTTCTAGGCCTATATGAACTAAAAAGAGTTTAGTTCAAGAAAAGTTCTCAACCGTCCACTTGACAGTACCCTACAAAATCATTCATACAACACTTGTCAAAAATCAATAAATAATAAACTTGAAACCTTCATGTCAATTCAAATCTATCAACTAGGACATTGAAAGTTTCAAAGGTCCACCAACTACATGTTACAATATTGATCAATGAACTTGAAATACTTTAGCCTCCATCTTTTATTGAAGAACAGGTTGACAAGAAAACCCCAGAAACCCAAAGTAAATGACATCATAACAAATGCAAAGAATAAAGCATCCTTGTAATCTTCTGTTGTTATCCTTTTTGCTCTCTCATTGTTAGAGGAGCATTCTTTCTTAAGTGGTGGTCCACATAATCCTGGATTATCTTGAAAATTGCTCTCATTAAAAGTTCTAAATTGTATACCATCAGGGATCATACCAGTCATGTTGTTGAAGGCAACATTAAAATTTGAAAGGAAGGAGAGTCGAACCATTTCATTGGGAATGGAACTACTTAAGCCATTATACGAAAGATCTAAACTTTGAAGATTATACATGTTTGCCATCGACTTCGGTAAAGAACTTTGGATATGATTCTTTGATAAATCCAATGACTGAAGCCCTTGTAGCTCTCCAATTTCTTGAGGAATGATGTCACTTATCATATTCATTGATAAATCGAGGTGAGTCATCCAGTCCAAAGGCTCACCTTGATATAGACGAATTGAATTTTTTGACTTGAACAATAGGCCTAGATCTGATGGTATTAGAGATTCCCATGTAATCTGAGAAGTATATGATGAGTAGCTTGCAGATGTGGCCCTATTTAGAATTTTTGATCTCCAAGATGAAATATTGTGAAGACAAGATAAAAGTTTTCCTGATAAGTTATTTCCAGAAAGATCAAGGAGACGTAGATGCTGCATTTCACATAACTGTTTGGGTATGTGGCCTTGAATATGATTCATTCTCAAGGAAAGTATCAACATATTGGGGAAATAAGGTATGCTTTGAGAGAAATTGTATGTAAGGCTATTATATCCAGCATCAATTACTCTTAGACTAGAAAAGTTGGCCAACCTTGGGAAAAGTAAGCTTGTGAAATTATTATTGTGGACGATCAAAAATTGTAAATTTGGCATTTCGGCATCAATGGGGAGCATCTCTCCTTCAAGGTGATTAGAAGACACATCTAAATAAAATAATTTGCTCCTGTTTCTCATCAAAGTGGGTGGTAATTTTCCTGATAAAATGTTGCCACTCAAATCTAGCCAATACAAGGGTGTATGCTCCAAGGATTCAGGAATGTGCCCTTCCAACTTGTTTCTTGGTATCTTAAACTCTTGTAACTTGGGAAAAAAAAAGCCTAAATTCTTAGGCAGTCCATTTAGATCATTATAGGATAAATCAATGGAGCGAAGATATTGAGATCCATTACAACAAAAATTATTTCTGCTTAGCGATAGTGAAGATAAAGTAGAGTTGCAAAAGAGGCTAGTAGGTAGTGTCCCTGTGATTGAGGTGTTGTAAAAGGATAACTCTTCTAATCTACCTTGGGTCTTGAGGAAGGAAGGAAGTCGACTACCACTATGCCTATTAACCACAATGTTAAAAATATATAAATATTTGAGTTGAAAAGATGGGACCCAAGAGTTGGGGTACTCCGTGTTGATCTCTAACCCACCCATGGAGGAGATACTAAGAAATTCAAGTTTGGAAAGGTTGGCAAGCACTGAAAATTATAAATTTTCTTCGAATTTTCCACTCGATATTTCAAGAGTGATCAAGTTGGTTAGATTACTAAAGATGGAGGAAGGGATACTCCCCTTAAACCAATCACCAATAAGATATAGGAAATTGATCTTATTCAAGTTGCCGATGCAAGAAGGAATGGTACTTGGAGATATGTCATTAGATATAGAGAGAGATGTCAAGGAGTGCATGTTGCACAGCCAAGATGAGTCATTCCATTGGAATAGGTTGCTAGACAAATCAAGATATGTCAAAAAATGAAAGTTGCTAAAACAAGAGGGAATGTCACCTAAAAGATAATTACTAGATAAATCAAGTTCTCTAAGAGATCTCAAGGTGCACAAACATGATGGGATATAACCGTCCAATTGGTTGCTTGATAGATCCAAAGTTTTTAGGAGTTTCAAGGTGCACAAACATGATGGGATATAACCATCCAATTGGTTATTTGATAGATCCAAAGTTTTTAGAAGTCTCAAGGTGTACAAACATGATGGGATATAACCGTCCAATTGGTTGCTTGATAGATCCAAAGTCTTTAGAAGCTTCAAGTGGCAAATAACTGTGACACAAATAAAGGAAATCAAATAAACAAATTTCTTATACATGTGAGCAAATGAAATAATTGGAGTTAATTGATTAACTAAACTGTATACTTGTATTTTCCTTAAGAATAACAAAAGTAAATGAATGAGTTGCTTGTCACAATTGGGGGAATTTACTCACCCTCTGGAATGCCACCACCTATGTTATTCCATCCCAGATACAGGCCCTCTAGCTGCTCAAAGTCTGCCAACACGGTGAGATTTGGTTGCAATGTTTCCTTCATATCACTCCAATACCCATAGAATAAATAGAGCTCAACCACGTGTCCGTTGTTGGGGTTGCACTTAATACCAAACCATTGGCAGCAGTCTTTTCCCTCTTCCATTGCTGAGTAATCCTTGTTGTACATGTACGAGCTGTTGGAGGGCTCAAACAACTTCTTGATCTTGAGCAAAGCTGCCCACTCGTTGTCGTGACAACCTCTCCCCTCACATCCTAGACAAGACAATGCCACAACAACAAGAACAACCATCAGCCTTCTTGTGATAGCAACCCTCAAAGCCATTGGAGGAGCAGCAGCAACACAAGAAGAAGAAGAAGCAGAAGAAGAAGAAGAAGAAGATGATGAAGAAGAAGAAGAATGAGAGCTCATGTTTCTTGCTCAAACGGACCACATCCTCCCTACTTATGGGTTCGTTGAGTCGTCGACGACCAAAGAATGTGGTCTAGGAGGCTGCATGGGTCTAGGCCACAGGTTAATCGGAGGCTCCACACTGACTCGGTCGGTTGACGTCTCTATCCTTGACAAATATCTTCTTTATACACTGAGATGAATACGGCATTGACTTTTACGTCAAGCGTTACAACGACATTGACTTCTGTTATTTATGGCTCTCTCTCTCTCTCTCTCTCTCTCTCTCTCTAGGTCATGTTATTTACGCCGAGCATTACATGACAGTTGGTGTGTGGAGCCCGACCTGAACTAAGCTATTTATCAATTTATTACGCTTTTATAATTAATTATTTAGTCAAATGAAGGCGGACCGCACTCCTTTTTTACAAAGCCAGTCAAAGATCTAGGAACCACGCGCTCCCTCATTCAGCTTGTGGAACCATCCCACATCATCTAACTCTGAGCTGTCCGTCTTCCAACACTAGCCCCCCACTGAGCGGCTGGATTTCAGATCAACGGTGTAGATTGATTGGCTCCATCACCTTGGCGACAGAATATTATATTTTACACCCTTATAATTTCACAATTTTAACTGGCCGTATATGTAGTGAATCCTTACGAAATATAAATAAAATAAGTATTATTTTAATGCGCATTTAAACCGCAGCTCAGCCATTTCCCTCCTTTCTAGACGTACTCCAAGTGACCTCCCTTCTATTTCTCTCTCTCTCTCTCTCTCTTTCTTGGTGTGTGTACGAAGCTCGCCGGAGGAAGAAATGGAAAGGGAGAAGAGAAGGGGAAGGGAAGGGCTGTCGGATCTTCTCGAGGAAATGACGGGCGCCATGAAGAATGTTGCAGCTGAAGCGGCTCGTAAGGCTGTTGAGGGCCCTGAGCTTCCGCCGCAACTCCGCCACCGTCAGCGACATCGACGGAACCTCGGGCCTCCGCCGTGTCCCCGCCGGATTCCTCACCATCTACGTTGGCCCGGAGAGGCGGCGCTTCGTCAACCCCACGCGCTTCCTCACCTTCCCGGCCTTCTCCTCCCTCCTCACCCGTGCCGGGGAGGAGTTCGGCTTCTCCGCCGCCGGCGGCCTCGCTCTTCCTTGTGCCGCCGAGTTCTTCCGGTGGATCCTCCTGATCCTCGACTCCGACGAGGCACGGTTCAGGAACCTCGCCCTCGAGGGCTTCGTGGTGCTGAGCGGCCTCGCCGGCCCCGAGACCTTGGTTTCCCCTCTGCCCGTTGCAGGCAGGCGGCCACCTTCCCAGAGCCGCCGCCGTCACCGCTGCTGCTGCTGCAGAAGACAGCATCTGAAGGGGTTTTCTAGGGTGTGGAAGAAGAGAGGCGGGACTGTTCGGAGAGGGTTGTGACGTGGTTTTTTCAAAGGCGCAACCATCCACATTAGATGATCGCGACAGAGAAACGCTCAGCCGGAAGAAGTGAACTGTTGGCACCGTTACCGAAGTGGCTGCGAGGTGCTTATAAATAGAGGGTTCATTCGCCTCATTCAAACCATACTCGAAGCAACCGATTCTACCTATGTTCCATTATAGCGAAGAAACCGTAATGTTCCTTCCTCCCCCATGACTGCGGCGGCTGTTCTCACCTTCACTCGAGAGCTGTTAAATTTCCAAGCTCGCTGTAATTGCTGCTGATGTGGGTTCTTTCCACTATTCCTTCTCTTTCCCTCTCCCCTTCTTCTGATGTGGCTTATCCGAGCAACTGCCGTTGTCTCCTCCTCTCCCCTCTCTCTCTCTCTCTCTCTCTCTCTCTCTCAATTCTTCTTCATTCTTCTCTCTCACACGCATATGTAAGGGCTTCGCTCCAATTAGATAAACTCTAGACTCCAATGAGATCAAGAGTGGGCAAGATTCCGTCGATCAATCAAGACAAGGTTCCATGCTACAAGAAAAACTCGATTGTTTAATAGAAAACTGACTCAATCAACACCTTGCCCGAGTCTCTCACCCTTTTCTATTTCTCTCTCTTATATTCTTCGCCTCTCGTTTCCATTGAACGCGCAGACACGCCCCATTGAGCATCATGACTGACCCGTTCTGCATGCACCGTCTTGACGGATAATCACACACAACGACCATCAGATAAATTAAATGAAGACAAATGTAGAAGGTGACGCCGTCGACGTGACCCTGTGGAAATCAGAGGTGCAGTCTCTGATTTCCACATGCAACTCCACCCGGGTCACTCTCGTAAGAATCCATGTAAACACGAAGTAAATTCCAAGGTCTGTGCTTTCCTTGTCTGGTCGTGTCTCCGAGACTGTTCCTTCCTTCCTGTCTCTCATCCTCCTCTCCGGTAGGCAGACCTTGTCGGCTGCCGTCTACCATGGCCGGCTACAAGCCCCTGCATCTATAACAAGCCCGGCAAGCCCCCATGCCTGGTCGCGGAACCTCCCATATACCCGTCAGCCTCCCTCTCCCACATACCGCACAGAGTGGTCAGCTCTCTGCGGCCGACGGCGTCTCCTGCAGCCCCGCTTTCCCCGGAGACAGCCTTATTCCAAAGCAGCCCCCTAAATGGAAAGTATCCCGTACTCCTGCGGCCGATCGCCATCCGGCAGAAGGCTTGCCCAATATCCCGAAACATCAACACCGGCGATCTCTGTCAGGACATGAAAGAATTCATCAACAGAAAGTACCGAGGCTCTCTCTCTCTCTCTAGAGAGAAGGCGTACGGGGGCCGAACGTATGCCAACCTTTATAAATTTGTTAAATTACTCCATATTTATGTGTGGATGAAGCGAATATTGATGTATAGCAGAAGACGATTCACCTATTCAGGTGCCTTGTTGTTTATAGCTCTAAATATGATCTGTTCAAAACATTTCCACGGACCCTGGGTTGACTTCATCTGACTTTGTCGACTCTGCCCTTGTCGGGGTTGACGGCAGTCAACGGAGAAGGTCCTCATTGATCTCGAGCAGAGCCCTCGGCTCGTCATCGTCGCAACCCCTCCCTTTGCATCTCAGACAAGACGACGCTATATTGGCGAGAATGATCACGAGCCTTCCCGAGATAACAGCAGCCCACAAGGCCTATGGTCGTCTTTCTTGCTCAAGCCGACCACAGGACTCTCTCCCTCCCTCCCTCCCTCTTTGTGCGCTACTCAACTCATCGATGACCTCGGGAGGGGGAGACTTTTATCCAAATAGAGAGGGGGAGGTGTGGTGCGGGTGTACATCACTGGCCAGACAGAGGCTCCGCGTTGACTGATTGGTTCACATCGCCGTTCTTTCTTGACTAATATCCATGAGAAAATGCCATTGACTTCATAAGTCAAGCATTATGATGACCTGACTTTGTTCACTGATTTGAGACCTTTCCTTTTGCCTTCTTTCCTTCTATTCTTTGCACCTCTCTCTCCGTCCCTCTCTCTAGAAGTCATAGGTTGGCATGTCGAGCCGGACCAGAATGAAGCTATTTATAAATTTATTTCATTTTCTTATAATTGATTGTTTTGTCAAATGAGGGAAGACTACACCCCTTTCTACAAGGCAGTCAAAGATCTCAGAACCACGTGCTCCATTGTCCAGCCAATGGAACTCTGCCACATCATCTCATTCCGAGCTTTCCAACATCCGACAGACCCCCCTTGCCCCTGTGCTGAGCGGCTGGACTTCAGATTGACGGTCTGGATTGATTCATTGGCTCGACGACCCTTGGATTGATTCATTGACCGTCTACCTGGGGCCGGAGAGGCGGCGCTTCGTCATCCCCACGCACTTCTTCGCCTTCCCAGTCTTCTCCTCCCTCCTCACCCGCGCCGAAGAGGAGTTCGGTTTCTACGCCGCCGCCGGCCTCGTCCTCCCCTGCGCCGCCGAGTTCTTCCGGCGGGTCCCCGAGATCCTCGGCACCGACGAGGCCCGTTTCAGGGACCTCGCCCTCGAGGGCTTCGTGGAGCTGAGCGGCCTCGCCGGCCCCGACACCTTCCGTCTCCCCTCCACCAATTGCAAGCAGGACGCCACTTTCCCGCCGCCGCCGCCGCCACCGCCGCCGCCGCTGCTGCAGAAGACCGGGGTCTGACGATGTTTTGTAGGGCTTTTTCGCCTGGTTCGGAAGAGGAGGGGGACTGTGTGGAGACGGTTGTGATGCGGTCTTTTTTAACAGCTGCATCCATCCATCCATTCATCCTTTGTCTGAGAGGAAACCCTAATGTCCCCTCCTCCGCCATGGCTGCGGCGACCTTCCTCGCCTTCAGTCGAGTTTTCTTAGATCTCCCGAGCTCGCTCCAATCTGCTGCTGATGTGGGTTCTTCCCGCCATTTCTTCTCCTTCCCTCTCCCCTTCTTCTCCGGGAGTTTCAGCCCGGCCTCCGCCGTCGCTTCTGCTCGCCGGCGCTCATTCGTCATTTAATCGTCGTTCTCCACGGCACCGGTGAAGGGTTTCTCGGCGGCTACAATGGCTGCTGCTCCGGCGTGAGCGGCGGGGGCTCTTCCGTCTCTCTCTCTCTCTCTCTCTCTCTCTTTCTTCCTCGTGTAACGACACGTAGCCACCGCTCTTGGCCGGAAAGGCTAAGAGGATCTCCAGATGAGAACGCGTACCCGCATTCGACGGTAATTAGGTCATTTAGACCTCCCGTAGTACTCCACCGTACCAAACCGTAGCGACCTTTGAATGCTCCGTTTTAATGGGCCCTTATTCAAGGCTTTTCAGTGGCCCAATCAGATTTCTTGTCCATCTGGGCCATAGGTAAGTCCATTAACAGCAGCACTCATTTTACATCATAAAGATGTCTAATTTTTCTAAGCTAATCACTTAAAAATGAGAAGAAATATCAAATTACTTGATTTCAAATACGATGAGATTATATGGAGAATGGTACAATAGATTTTACATTATATTTTAGCAAAGTTATTTTATTTGAAGATCATTCCCAAGAAACCTTGAAAACAATTTCTAAGTGACAGGAGAAGAATAGGAAAACCAAAAGAAAGAAAGAAAGAAAATTCAAAATTTTTTGGATTTATCGTGATTTTCATATATATTTTTAGGCTGAATATTGGGCTTGGTATATTAGCCCCAATACCTAGAGGCAATGCTTCATCATCCACACACGCTTACTAACCTTTCTCATCTTCCCCTCTCTCAGAAATTGTTCCTTGCTTTTTATCTCTTCCTCTTCTCTAGTTGATGCAAGATGAATATGATTGATACAAATGTGACATGTTGTAAATGTGATGAATAAGTAGCAAGCCACAAAATTCACACACATTCAGATTCGAATCTTTAAAGCCGGGTGCGTGATAGTGAGAAGACCATTTTATTCCTCAGTTGAGGGCTGGAAGATCATTTCAAATTGTTGTGATAAATCAAAGCTTTATATTTTAAAATCTCAGTCAGCCTTCAAACAAGGAAAACATAGCCCACACGCTTGATCATGAGCCCACACGACAAATCGCGAGGCCACATGGCTAATCACGAGCCCACACAACTAAACCAATGGTGGTGGAAACACAAACAAGGAAAAATGGGATGAAATCAATGCACACATTCACTAGAGAGGGTTAAGAGTGGACCTTGGGCATTTGAACGCCGAGGAGTTGACGTCGAGGATAATTTGGAAAAGAGTGAGCCTGACATGGATTCAATTGCACGGTCAGTTGGCAAGGTCAAGGGGGAAGTCGCCCCCTTGCGGGGTTCGGGGCAGGACCCTGAAACCAAATCCGGCAGACGACAAGAGAAGGGCGCGTAGTGCACGCACGATAGCCGTTGAGGGTTGGAGGCTGTCGTGGATGGCAAAGGGCCAAGCATGTCCACTATGTGTGGAACGCTCCGGTCACGACAAGATGGCAGGTATCACACGGACGCCTGCGGAGAGGAGTCTGTCGTGTGCAGATGGCGATCTGGCGGGATCCATTCCACGACAGTGGATGCTTGTCACTGACGTGGAGGATGTCCACGGCTGCAGGGCAAGGTACCGTGAGGACACACGCGGAGAGGAGTTTGTCGCTTGCGGATGACGATCCAATGGAACCATTCCTCGACAGCAGACACTTGATGCTATCACAGAGGACGTCCACAGCTGCAGGGTGAGGAATTGTGCGGACGCCGTGAAGAGGAGCTCATCGCATGCGAACGACGATCTGAAGGGGACCCGTCTCATGTAAACGAACGCTTGACCCTAACGCGGAGGATGTTTGCAGCTGCGGGATGTTCCATCATGCGACAAGATGGTTAGGTCATGCGGACACACGTGCAAGGAAGTCCGTGGTGTGCAATCAATGATCTGATGGGAGGCCATCAGCATGACGATGAGTGTGCCAAATTGGCAGAGCATTCGTCCGATGAC
Source organism: Spirodela polyrhiza (assembly GCA_024713555.1). Classification (NCBI taxonomy): domain Eukaryota; kingdom Viridiplantae; phylum Streptophyta; class Magnoliopsida; order Alismatales; family Araceae; genus Spirodela; species Spirodela polyrhiza. The sequence continues at coordinate 319,780 of CM046545.1, read as the reverse complement.
AGAGACGGAAGGTTGACCTTAGAGTAGGGTGGGACCCATGCGACACTGGCGGCTACAGGCAGCGGTGGTCGCACAAATCTCTTAGGGCACATTCTTAAGAAAGATACATTTCTTAATCCCAAAATCAGCCACCGGTTCATGGAAATCTTAAGCCTTTATAAGCCATGGGAGGGAAAAAAGGATTACAACAAAAATCAAACAAAGTCAACGAAAATAAGACCTAATAATAAAGAAAATTCAGATCCCTCAATTGGGTCTGATGGCGATGACATGGGATAGCTTCAGGTGATGTGGCATCCTCTAACGTCGTTGCATTCATCAGTGGAGCTTGGGTACATGCTCCACCACTGGTAGGTAGACCAATGCTGGTTGCCCCTTAGGATGTCTCTTTCTAGGCGAGTCCCATCATCTCTAATGAGCCCGATAAGCCCCTAAGCCTGGTCACAGCACCTCCCATATTCCCTTCCCAACCTCTTTCTCTCTCTCTCTCTCTCTCTCTCTCTCTCTCCTTATCCTTGTCTTTCCTTGAATGACCACACAAATTGGTCAGGCCTCTGCACCGACTGGCGTCTCCTCCACTGCAGCCCTGCTTCCCCGGTGGCCTCCATGCACCAAGGCAGCCCCCCAGACTTCTGCTGGCGGTCGCCATCCAGCAGAAGGTTTGCCCAATATCCCGAAACATCAATATCGGCGATCTCTGTCAGGACATGAAGTAATTCATCAATGGAAAGTAGTAAGGCTCTCTCTCTCTCTCTCACTAGAGAAGTCCTAGGGGGTGGCCGTATGGGGCCGAGCCGAACGCGGGCACTGATAAATTTATAACGACTTTTACGATTAATAGTTAGTCAAACGAGGGAAGACCATAATTCCTGGGTGCTTCAGTGAAAGATATAAGAACCACATACTCCCTTATCCAGCCAATGGAAGTGTGCCACATCATCGGTCATGGGGATAATTCCGGGCTTTCCGCCATCGCAGAGAGAAAACACCGTGAGAGAGAGATCGCCCGACGAGGGACACAGGATACAGAAAGAGGTAATACGAAATAACCTCGACCTCTCAGGTCGTGGGGTCGCCGATACGAGATGGCGAGTCTCCAGCTCCGAACGGAGTGCTTCACGATGGTCTTCCCCCCTTTCCGCGGCCAGTCGATCCTTCTTTATAGCCGTAGTCCGCCCGTGTCGGCGACTGCCTCCCGTCTAGCGGTCGGAACCAACGGGACCTGAGACTTGCCGTGCTCCGTGCGGTTGTTCCCTTCGGTGTCTGGCTCCTGTCTGCTTTGCCTCTTTCCTGGGCTGGGCCGACTTCTTCGGGACCTCTTTCCTGGTGAGCCCATTTGGGTTGCCAGGGTCTCAACAGTCACCCAATAGAGAATGGGAACAAGAGGGATCTCTGTCACGTTGCCGCCATGCCGCTGCCGGTGCTGCCTGATGCCGCTATCTTTGTGCCGCCCGCGTTGATGTGTCACCGAGCAGAAATCATGAATCCAGTAGAGCTCGCCATGAAGGCTGCATGCCCTTTCTCCCCCCAAGGGCAACCCCCCTTTTCTCTCACCTTCTCTCTTCCCTTTTAAACCCCCGCTTAGTGTGCCTTTGTCATGGGCTTATTGTGACTGGCCCTTTATGTTCAGTTAGCTTTCGACTGTGAGAAAAGAACGAAAAACAAAAAGAAACAATTTTTTTCTCAAGGCCATGCCTTGGATATTGCGTTCAATTATAATCAAAGGATGAAAACAGATTTTTCTCAAGGTTCATTTGTATATTTATATAAAAAATCATGAAACACTTCTACAATCCATTTTAGTATTTTTCATTATGTTTCATTGACTTTACCTTAGGTTACAATGATAATTTTAAATTATATGTTGACGATATCCAAGCTTCCGGATGGTTGCCATTAAATATGGGCATCTCAACGCTTAAGACTGCCAATATAATGTTCTGAGAAGTTCTGCCAATGGTGCAGTCATCATTTAGTCCCCTCTTGGAATGACAATGCTGGACACGATTGGAAATAACCTTGTGACTGGTGAGTATCTTGTCCTCTGGTTGGAGTAAGAGGGTCCACCTTGGCTAGATTCTGTTTCATCTGAGCTTCTTCGGTTGAGGATCCACTCTAATTGGGCTTGAAATAGGCTGCATCAAGGTTATACCCTTGTAATTCTTTTTACTTTTTTCTCCATACAAGTAACTATGTTAATGTGGATTGAGTCTCACATCTATAGTTTTATTGAATAGATGAATGAAGATTCATCAATAACGGCATGGTCATAGGATAAGTCAAGATCTATCACAGAGTGAAAAAGCTGCAGATGAACGATAAATAAGGACTTAAAAATATGAGAACTCAGGGATGTTGTGATTGACTTAGTATTTATGTATGCATGGAGAAGATTGTTGATGGACCGACTATAACCTAAGCATATTATCAACACATTTCTATATCAAGAAAAGCTAATGATTTGATCCACATGGAAAATGCACATCTACCCATACTAATAAATATATATGGTGATTTATTAAATGTAAGGAAAACTAAAATGCTTTGGCATATTATCCCTTGAATTGAGGAGTTTTTTTAATGGAATATTCTTATGAAATTGTCTTTGATTGATGCTTCTAATTATTTAAGTGCGTTGGAGTAGCTCTTATGTTCAATACATTCAGAACACCAACTTACCCTTCGTGTTGTCATCCAAAGTCCCTTTCCGAATGAAAAATTTGGGGTACAATTTCTCCCTAGTCTTATTTTAGTTTAAAAGTCCACATTTTTGTTGATCTTAAGTTATAGAAATTTTCTTAAGATTTAGTTACTTCAAAATGATGATTTGATGAGCACTTAGGAATATGTTACACCCATAGCCCAGTCCACCTCCGGGCCCACAACCCGTATAACATACAGCTGCAAGAGGGGTAACCTGCCACGGTTGGAACAGTAACATGGTATGGGACTGGCTGCTGAATGAAACACTAAAACGGGCTCGAAGAAAACAATTAGAACATCCAAAAAGTGGGGACCAACTAGGAGAGCTTGGGGGTCTCTCGAACTGCCTCCTCACTAAACTCTAGGGAGTCCACCAGACCCCACTTCTCTCGCCCTCTCTATTGTTTCTATCCTGTTCTCACTACCTGTTGCTTCTTTTTGTCATTATAGTGGGCAGATTTGATCATTATCTAATCCAGTTAGATTTTCCTGTGTCATTCGGGTGTCTATACTCCGAGCCAATCCAGAGGTTCCCATCGGAATATTGTTGTTGTTAGATAAATCATCAAGAGATGGTAGAAAATTGATGTTAAACCTGGTTGTTGGAGTAAAATTAGATTGGTTTCATCTGTCCCAATCTGTCCTCGAGAACAGTTAGCCTCTGGTCTTAGTGGATTGATGATCTCCTTTTCTGTGTTCAATCAGCCAAGTTTAATAGTTTGATGATCCTTTGTGCTCCGTTTGTACAATGATTCATAATAAAAAAATAACGTGTAAAGAGAATTAAGATATTAATTTAAAAATGATCTACATAAAGGTAAGCATAAAAATATAAGGTATGTTACAATTGTAGTTGGAAATGGTATCTTCCAAAGACTATTAAAATTTAGTTGAAGATATTGCCCCAAGAGTCTGCTATAGATGCAAAATTGATTCAAAAAATACTTACAAAAAAAGTTTAACAGTTCATGAGAAAACTGTTTATCTCCATACAAGTATTACGCAGAACATGATCACTTTTAAAAGTTCCTTAGGTCATTTTGTAGTATTCATCAATAAATTTAAAAAATTTCCTCCTCCAGCACAGATTGAAAAAAATAATGGTGGGAAACCCCCAAAAACCCAAAATAAATGACACTATAACAAACAAATAAAATAAAGAATCATCCAAATCTTTTGAGTTGCCCACATTTTCTCCATCTTCTACCATCCTTTTGCACTCTCCTCATTAAATGAACAATTTTTTTCAAGTGGTGGTCTGCATAACCCTTGATTGCCTTCATAACTAGCATTCAAAAAAGTGGTAAACTGTCCACTATTTGGGATCATACCAGACAAATTGTTGAATGCAACACTAAAAGTTGAAAGGGAGGAGAGTCGAACAATGTCATGAGGAATGGCACCGCTTAGACCATTATGTGAGAGGTCTAAACTTTCCATGCTATCCATACCTGCCATTGTAACTGGTAGAGAACCTCCAATACAATTACTTGACAAGTTCAATGACCGAAGTCCCTTCAGCTCTCCAATTTTTGGAGGAATGATGCCAATAATCATATTTACTGATAAGTCAAGGATAGTCATCCCTAGGAAAGGATCACCTCCATACGAAATGACTAAATTCTTGGATCTAAGGAATATATATATATATTTTGCTTTGCTATCTATCCACATGATGTCCTTTTTTGGTGTTTTTGATCTCCAAGATGAACAATTGTAAAGATAAGGTGGAATCTTTCCTGATAAGTTATTTCTAGAGAGATCAAGGAGACGTAGATATTGTATTTGACATAACTGTTTGGGTAGGTAGCCTTGAATATGATTCTCTCTCAAAGAAAGTATTGTCATATAGGGGAAATTGGCTAGGTTCTGAGATAAATCATCGGTAAAGCTATTGTATCCAGCGTCAATGATTGATAGAAGGGATGAATTGGACAACCTTAGGAGAAGTGGACCTGTGAAATTATTGTTGTTGACAATCAAGTATGATAAATTTGGCATGTGGGCATCAATGGGGAGCATCTCTCCTTCAAGGTGATTGTAAGACACATTTAAATATGATAATCTAGATTGATTTCTCGTCAATGTTGGTGGTAGTTTTCCTGATAAATTGTTCTCACCCAAATATAGTAAATACAAGCATGCATACCCCAAGGATGAAGGAATGTGCCCTTCCAACTTGTTTCCTGCCATTTTAAAAATCCGTAACTTAAGAAAAGAAAAGGCAATATTCTTAGGCAATGACCCACATACATCATTAAATGAGAAATCAATGGTGTCGACATTTTGAGAAGCATTGTGGCATGGGAGAAGAAATGGGCCAGAAAACTTGTTCCACCTTAGATTAAGTAAAGATAAAGATGAGTTGCAAAAGAGATCATTAGGCAGTGTCCCTATTATTGAGGTGCCCAGAAAAGTCAAATATTGTAGTCTACCTTGGGTCTGTAGGAAGGTAGGAAGTGTGTTACCACTTTGCCTATTAATTGCACAATCAGATATAGTCAAAGATTGGAGTTGAAAAGATGGAACCCAAGAGATAGGGGACTCTGTGTCGATCTCTAACCCACCCTTGGAGGAGATAGATTTTCAAGTTTAGAAAGGTTGGCGAACACAGAAAATGGTAAAGTGCCTTCCAACCCACCACCATCAATTAAAAGAGTGTTTAGGTTAGTCAAATTGCTAAAGATGAAGGAAGGGATGCTCCCTATGAACCCATCACCAACAAGACTCAAGGAATTGAGTTTATTCAAGTTGTTGAGGCATGAAGGGATGCTGATTAAGAATCTGTCATTAGATATATGGAGATGTGTCAAGGAGCGCATGTTACATAACTAGGATGAATAGTTCCCTTTTAACTCTTTGCTGGATAAATAGAGATGTTTTAGGAAGGGAAAGCTGCCGAAACAGGAAGAGATAATGCCCTCAAAACTATTAAAAGATAGATTGAGTTTTCTCAAAGATCTCAAAGAGCACAAACAGGATGGGATGGAACTCTCCAATATGTTCGATGAGAGACGTAGAGCCTTGAGGAGCTTCAAGCCACAAATAACTACATGGAAAATAAAAGGAAAAGAACAGAAACTTTTCTCATACGTATGATATAATAAAACAGATTAGACCGAAAATATATTAACTGAATTGAAAACTTGCATTGAACATGAACATCGATCAGATTAAACAAACGAATCATGACGTTGTCTAAAAGTAAAACCTAAGAAAATGAACAAGATGTTTTTCACGATTGGGGGAAGTTACCCTGTGGAATGTCCATGAAATCGAACCCCAAATTCAGGCTCTCTAGTCACCTAAATGCCACAAGCATGGTGAGGTTCGGGCGCCATATCTCCCCCACAGCACTCTGCTTCTCGTCCAGCAAATGGATCCCCACCACGCGACCAGTGTCAGGCTTGCAGTTTATACCAGACCAGCGGCAGCAGTCTTTTCCCTCTTCTGCTATCGAGTTTCCCCAATCAGGGAAGTTGAAAGCCTGATGGATCTCCAGCAAAGCCCTCCGCTCGTCGTCGTGACAACCACTCCCTTCGCATCCCTGGCAAGACGACGCCATGATGACGAGAATGACCATCAGCGTTCCCAGGACAATACCCCAGAAGGCCATTGTAGGAGCAGCAGGAGAAGAAGAAGAATTCGCCTTTCTGGCTCAATCTGGCAACAGGCTCCTTGACTCGTCGACACAGTGGGGAAATGTGAGGTTGGAGGGCGGCAGAGGTCAAGTTTACCCACTGATCCGAGGCTCCGTGCTGACATGGTTGATTGACCGATATTTTTTGCTAGGTCAAGCTTTCCCCGTCTGGACGTCTCTCCAAAACTGTTCCTCATCTCCGATTAGTGGACATCGTCGGCTTTCGTCTGCCATGGCTGGAGACGAGCCCCTCCATTTAAGCCAAGCCCGGCAACCCTGTAGGCCCGGTCGCAGCAGTACCTCCCATACTCTCTCTCTCTCTCTCTCTCTCTTTCATGCTCTTGTCTTTCTCGAATTGCCACACAGCGATCGTCTTTCTTCGGTCGACGACGTCTCTTATACGCAGCCTCGGCTTCCGTGGTCGTCGTCCGACGGAGGCTTGACAAAAATGCCGAAACGTCACTGCTGACGATCTCCGTCTAGAGACGAAAGAATTCAGCAAGTCAACTGCTGGTTTTTCTCCTTTCCAAGGCAACGGAAAGAACTAAGGCTCTCTCCCCCCCCAACCCTAACCAAGCTATTTATAAATTTATTACGTTTCCTATTAAAATAATAATTTGGACAAGTGAGTGAAGATCAGCCAAAGAACAAGGAACCACGGGTTCCTTTATCTAGCCACGGTAATTATGCCATATCGCTGGCCATGGGAGTAATTCGGAGCTTTCCACCATTCCGAGTGGATGGTATAGATTGATTGGTCCATCAAGTGGCTTGCTTAAAACTTCTCCCGTCTTTAAATTCCAACATTGATGCGAGAGCAGACATTGCTTAAAACTTCCTTCCCTTCCAAAGAACAGATCTCGATCATGCAATAGTCATCCTCAACTCATACTGCTGCGGGGTTTCACTACGGCAAAGCCACATATGGAATTTTTTACTTTCCACCCTGAACAATTATTATTATTGTTTTTAAAGTGATGCGTTCAATCGTAGCGTATAACCAGGACCTTGGATGAACTTTTTGAAAAAAATAAGTATCATTTTGCTGCGCAATGATATCGGAGCTCTGCCTCTTTCCCTTCCCAGAGAGCTAGGTGACCCCGTTCTCTCTCTTCTATGTCTGTCTGTCTGTCTGTCTGTCTGTCTGTCTGTCTGTCTGTCTGTCTCTCTCTCTCTCTCTCTCTCTCTCTCTCTCTCTCTCTCTCTCTCTCTCTCTCTCTCTCTCTCTCTCTCTCTCTCTCTCTCTCTCTCTCTCTCTCTCTCTCTCTCCCTCCCTCTCTCGCTCTCTCTCTTACACACCTTTCCGGACGTTTCTGTCTCTTATCTATTTCTATCTCTTATATTCTTCGCCTCTCATTTGCATTCAACGCGCAGACACGCCCCATTGAGCAACATGACTGACCCGTTCTGCACGCACCGTATTGACAGCGAATGACACACAACGACCAACAGAGAAAATAAATGAAGACAAATGTAGAAAGTGACGCGGTCGACGTGACTCTCTGGAAATCAGAGACTGAACCTCTGATTTCCACATGCGACTGCACCCAGGGCACTCTCATCATAATCCACAGGGACTTATTAAGAGAATCTTATCATGTGAACAGGAAGGAAATTCCATGTCATCATCCAACGAAGGCATCATTGACGCGACTGATAATACAAATCTAGCCGCAGAAAATGGTGCTTCGATGGATGCCGATGGCCGAGGGGCTTCGCGGCTGGACTGGAAGGCTTGAAAGCTGGAACCCTACGATCCTTGCATCGATGGGAAGGAGAAGAAGCTGAGCAACAAGATCGCAGAGATTGTCAGGCGGCGGATTCTAATCTTTTATCTCTGAAAGGACTAAATAAAAATAATTCTGTGAGATTTGAGTTGGAGCTTTTTGTGGGAATGTGAAGCTAGGATGTCCTTGAGAATTTCGCATTTAAACCCCTCTGTTGTTTTTTTCTGCATTCAATTTAATAAAAATCGGCAGTGAGCTCTCCGAAGTCCTGAAGAGGCTCGACTTAAGAGTCGGCGGCCCAGATACGGCCCATTGGACCTGGAGAGAAATTTAGACCCAGAACGGCCGAAACTTACAGCCATTCTCTCTCTCTCTCTCTCACTCACACACACTCTCTCTCTCTCTCTCTCTCTCACACACACACACACACACTCTCTCTCTCTCTCACACACACACTCTCTCTCTCTCTCTCTCTCTCTCTCTCTCTCTCCAGCCCTCTCTCAATTTCTCTCTCTGTTGTTACTCTCTCCATGAATATCTATACAGACGCAGGGTTTCTGGGGCCGACTACGTCTCCTCCATCACAGCTTCCACAGGCTTTTCTGCCAACCGTCAATCTGGGGTTGCTATCCGGGAAATGGTTTTCCAAATATCCCGAAACTCTGTCATCTTTACATTGGTCCTTAAAAATGCATACTATGAGAGATTGAAGCAAAATATGTCCTCTTGTATCCACATACTTCAGATATCTTTGTGTGCTAGCCTAGTGTAGGTGTAGCAGGTGAGAGTTGCTCACATGGATTTCATTTTTTGAGTGATGTCAAACAATGAATATGATTTACACTAATAAAATATGTTGAGATTGTGAAGGATAATTAGCAAGCCACAAAAATTCACACACAATTAGATTCGAACCTTTAGAGCTGGAAGTGACTATGAAAAGACTATTCTATTTCTTGGGTCAAGGGTGAGAGGATCATCTCAAGTTGTGATAAAACAAAACTCTATGTTTCAAAATCTTAGTCAACCTCTAAACAAAGAAATCACAACCCACACGGCTGACCATGAGCCCACATAGCTAAGTCCAATGACGGTGAAAACACAAACAAAGAAAAATAGGATGAAATCAATACACACATTCAATAAAGAGATTTGAGAGGGGACCTTGAGAGGGGATCCAACAAGACAAGGTTTCATGCTACAAAACAAATTGATTGTTAAACAGAAAACTAACTTAATCAACACCTTGCCTGAGTCTCTCGCCCTTCTCTATTTTTCTCTCTTATATTCTTCGCCTCTTGTTTCCATTGAACGTGCAGACACGCCCCATTGAGCGTCATCACTGACCCGTTCTGAACGCACCGTCTAGACAGATAATGACACACCGACCATCAGATAAATTAAATGAAGACAAGTGTAGAAGGTGATGCCGTCAACGTGACTCTCTAGAAATCAGAGGTGCAGTCTCTGATTTCTACATGCAACTCCACCCGGGTCACTCTCGTAAGAATCCATGTAAACACGAAGTAAATTCCAAGGTCTGTGCTTACCTCATCCATTCCTCCCCTCTTCTGCTTTCCCCGTCTTGGCATGTCTCCGAGACTGTTCCTTCCTCTCTCTCTTCCTCTCCAGTAGGCAGACCCTGTTGCCTGCCATCTGCCATGGCCGGCCACAAGCCCCTGCATCTATAACAAGCCCGGCAAGCCCCCATGCCTGGTCGCGGAACCTCCCATATACCCATCAGCCTCCCTCTCCCACATACCGCACAGAGTGGTCAGCTCTCTGCGGCCGACGGCGTCTCCTGCAGCCCCGCTTTCCCCGGAGACTGCCTTATTCCAAAGCTGCCCCCTAAATGGAAAGTATCCCGTACTCCTGCGGCCGATCGCCATCCGGCAGAAGGCTTGCCCAATATCCCGAAACATCAACATCGGCGATCTCTGTCAGGACATGAAAGAATTCATCAACGGAAAGTACTGAGGCTCCCTCTCTCTCTCTCTCACTCTATCTCTAGAGAAAAGTCATAGGGAGGCATATGGGGGCCGACCGTACGGCAACCTTTATAAATTCATTAAATTACTCCATATTTATCTGTCGAAGAAGTGAATAGTGATGTATAGCAGAAGATGATTCACCTCCGGTGGAGAAGATTGCTGATGGGCGACTATTCTAAAAGCGTTGTTATTATTAGAGTTAGGAATCAACAAGAATTATTTCTTTCCGCATAAGAAAGAAGACAAATTAATTGGTTTTTCGGCATAAGAAAAAGGACCTGAATAACAACCAATAAATAAGGATGAAGTCAATCTGTCATGAGGACTCGAGCTTGCCATTGCTTTCAACATCTCTTCTCCATTTCTTTCACGTTCTTTCTAGTTCTCCCCCCACATGACTTGGGCAGGTGTTCTTCCCTTTCTAGATTATAGTAGAATGACAGGGTTTTAGAGAGCTAATCAACTCATATGGATTGCGGCATCTTTATAAACCCTACAGGTCACCCTCTATCTGAGCTCAAGCCATTGCCATTCTCTTCCTCCCAGTGGGATGCCCTACGGCTGGAAATCTTCTTCTTCGATCGACCCATGAGGGGACGAAGAAGCCGAGTCACTAGATCGCAGAGACCGACAGACTCCAGCGGATGCAGAAGAAGAAGATGGCAATGGAATCCCACAAGTGCCGCAGTGAACGAAGAGAAATCGAGTTCCAAAGGGGTTCCTCTCCGTCTGCATGGGGAGCAGATGAGGAGGCCCCTGAGACCCATGGCTCACCTGGTGGTGGGGCAAACATCCCAGCCCACCGTGTGAAGAGGTGGTGCCACCACAGGAGGAGAGGACCAACATAGGTGGCATGCCACGTCGTCAGCGCCAACCTAGGATCTTAGATCTGAATTTTATTTATTTTTAGGGTTTCTTTTTAGTTTTCTTTTATTGTGGAACCTATAAATAGAGTCAGCGGTGTAATCGACTCTTTTGGTGAATTTTGGAATTTAAAACGTCATTTTTGAGAGTTTACCCTGGGTTTTCTCTCAGCCACCGCCGCCGCCATTGTAACTGCCGCCACTGCTGAGAGGCGACCTTCCTCCCGCCGTCCTCCTGACGAGTGCACGTCTCCTGGTTTCCACGAACTCCCCTTTCATCCGCGAACGTTTTCTGTCACCGCGGACGTCTCCTGCGGCCGCGGACATATCCTGCCGCCGCAGACGTATCCTGCTACCGCAGACGTATCCTGCTGCTGCGGATGCCTTCTGCTGCCGCGGATGTCTTCTGCCGCTGCAGACGTCTCCTGCCATCACGAACCTCATCAGCCACCCGCGGTCATTGTCTTCCGATCGCGGACATTGCCTTCCGGCCGTAGACCTGCCCGCGACGTCACCTACTGCCCGCGCACTCGTCTGCCGCCCGCGGACGTCGCCTACCGGCTGCGGGCATCGCCTGCCGCCCGCGGATGCAGCCCACCGCCGCAGACGTCGCCTATTGCTCACGGAGGTCGTCCCCCCCGACTCCTCATGGTCAATGCCCTCTGTGAGGTCTTCTTCCGATCGTGTGCAGCTGGCGTATTCACGCGTCCACTGCCCACGCGTGCGGAGAAGACTCCTCCATCAAAAAGACACGCAGAACAATCACCTATTTTGGTTTTGAGGTGCTGCCCCGACCCTGCAAGGGGGCGACTAGCCCCTTGACTCCCCGCCAACTGACTGTGCAGTTGGATCCCCAAAGGCCTCGTTGAAGAGCTTGATCCACGAATAGAAGACTGATCAGCAAAGTTTTCAGTCACTGTCCTTCCACTGCCTGTGCGACTCAAGGTCCGCCGCACCATTTGTCATGCTGTACTAGCGCTGAAGGCAGAACTCCCACCCTCGGTGGCAGTACTCCTGCCCTCAGTCAAGGAATGGGGCTGCATCATTATTATCTTCTCTGGATTTAAAGGTTCGAATTGATGATGTGAAGACTGATCAACAGAGTTTTCAGTCACCGTCCTTCCACTACTTGTGTGACTCAAGGCTCGCCACACTACTCGTCGCATTGTATTAGTGTTGAAGGTCTCCTCTTCACTCTTCAGTTACTTATATTATTTCATCTAGTATTTTTCTTGTGTGTTTTTTCACTACCATTGGATTAAGTTTAATAGATTTGTGTTTTCTTGTGGTCAACCGTCTGAGATTTTAAATTTAAAGCTTTATTTATCGCGATGGTTGTCAAGTAGTACTCCCACCCTCGGTCAAGGAATGGGGTTGCTTCATCATTATTTTCTCTGGATTTAAAGGTTCGAATTGATAATGTGATTTGTGACTTAATTTATCCACCCTATATCATCTTTAGTCAACCCTCTCCGACTCTATCATATTTATCATACTTATCCTGTATCACCTAGGCCACCAGGCCTTCCTCTCTCTTCTCAAGGAAACCAAGGAAGAGTTTGGATTCTAATTTGCTTGTTTGAAGAAGATGAAGAAGAGAAGAAGAAGAAGAGAAAAGGCAACAAGGAAGTGTAGGGCAGCTGCTATGCAGAATCTAGCACGATGAACCGCTTCCAACAACAAACCTAGAGTTTGGCCCACATAAATGGCAAGGATCTGTTGAGGCAAAGGCAACTGTTAGGATCTGCCTAACAGTCTGCAGGGATTGTCGGGCTGGTAAGCAACTAGGGAGGCATCGGTGACAGAGCACCTCAGGCAAACCGGTGGATCTTGATTATAAGAAGACGGAAGAAGAAGAGAGAGGGGGTGTTGAAGAAACAAGAAGACCCCCGTAGACCCGCCATCTCAAATAGGTGACCCATCGGAGAATTATTGCGAGAGTTCTCTGTTTCCTATTTTTTCCCTGAGTTGCTCACGCTCTTAGGAGATCGAGGATCCTCTTTCTGTACTCTATGTTCTTTGAATTAGTCAAATTACAATGCCCTGTCTCTTCTTTTCCCCTCGGTGCACATCCTGGGAATTTAGTAGAAGAAATGTCCTCAACAACCCCCAAGTGATTACCATACATGTTCATTTAAATAATACATCACAACTGTTGCTGTCCATTCATCATGATTGACTTGGCTCAGTAAATTGTTGTTGACCAACTAAATGATCTGTGCCATTCATCAAGATCTTTTTTGGGGATTTTCAGAGTCCAAAATGAAAACACAGCAACAAGAATTGGGAAACTGGAGCTCCAAAGGAGACGACAAATAAGGCGGTCAAAAAATGGTGCAAAACCTTCCCCTTTTTTTTCTCCTTCAAATGGGGCACAAAATGGCCCATGTATGAAATTTATCGGACAAGTAGTTGAAGACAAAACTAAAAGTTGAAAGAATGGAAAGTCTAACCATTTCATGGGGGATAAAATCATTTAAATTACTATGTAAGGGATCTAAACTTTCCATGGTATCTGTGCTGCCATGGCCACCAGTACAAAAGCTTGGATGTGATTATTTGTTGAATACAATGCCCAAAGTTCTTTTACTTCTCCAATTTTCCAAGGAATCCTATTTATTGATAAATAAACAATACTCAAATATAACCTTTGTATGAACTGACCAACTTCTTTCACATGAAGGATACACTTGCTTCGCATGTTATCTATTTAACACTCTTTTTATGTGGGAGGGGGACACATGTCTTGATCACCAGCTAATCGGGGGTTCCCTACTGACTAGTTGGTTGATGTCTAATACCTTTCTCTACACTGAGATGAATGCGCCATTAACTTTGAAATCAAGTATTACAATGACTTGACTCTATTCATTGACTGAAACCTTTCCTTTTACCTTTTATTCTGTTCTATAATTATCTTCCCTCTCTCTCTCTCTCTCCCTAGAAGTCATGCCTGGGTTGTGGAGCCCGACATGAACCAACCTATTATAAATTTATTCACATTTTTATAATTAATTATTAAGTCAAATGAGGGAAAACCAAACTTTCTTTTTACAAAGGCAGTCAAAGATCTAGGAAAATTGTGCCCTTATCCAGCCAATGGAATTGTGACACATCATCTAATTCCGACAATTCCCTTATCCAATGGGTCCTCCCCACTGAGCAGCTGGATTTCAGATCAACAATACGAATTGATTAGGTCAATCACATTGACCACAAAAATTTTTCTTTTACACCTTTACTAATATCATAATTTTAAAGTTGCCACTACATAGGAGATGTAATTAATGACAGTATGTTACCAGGGACTTGTATGAATTAGAAATATATTAGGTATTACTTTAACGAGCATTTAAATCGCAGCTCCTCTGCTCTCCTCACACCAATCATCCATGTGACCTCTCTTCTCTCTCTCTCTCTCTCTCTCTCTCTCTCTCTCTCTCTCTCTCTCTCTCTCTCTTGCTCTCTCTATTCTTTGTGTATGAATCTCATTGGAGGAAGAAATGGGAAGGGAGAAGAGACAAGGAAGGGAATGACTATCTGATCGTCTCTAGGAAAAGACAAGTGATAAGATGATGGTGCAGCTGAAGCACCTTATGATGCGGTGGAGGTCCCTGAGATTCCACTGTCACTTCGCCATCATTGCCACCATGAATATTGAGTTGTTTATACTAGAATATTTTATTAACATAGTTAGATATAATATCTTCATAGGCCTATATGAACTAGAAAGAGTTTAGTTCAAGAAAAGTTCCCAACCATCCATTTGACATTACCCTACAAAATCATTGATACAACACTTGTGAAAAACCAATCAATAATAAACTTGAAACCTTCATGTCAATTCAAATCTATTAACTAGGACATTGAAAGTTTCAAAGGTCCATCAACTACATGTTACAATATTGATCAATGAACTTGAAATATTTCATCCTCCAACTTTTATTGAAAAATAGGCTGGCAAGAAACCCCCAGAAACCCAAAGTAAATGACATTGTAACAAATGCAAAGAAGAAAGCATCCTTGTAATCTTCTATTGTTATCCTTTTTGCTCTCTCATTGTTAAAGGAGCATTCTTTCTTAAGTGGTGGTCCACATAATCCTAGATTACCTTCAAAATTGTTCTCATTAAAAGTCCTAAATTATATACCATCGGGGATCATACCAGTTATGTTGTTGAAGGCAATGTTAAAATCTAAAAGGAAGGAGAGTCGAACCATTTCGTTGGGAATGGAACCACTTAAGCCATTATACGAGAGATCTAAACTTTGAAGATTATACATGACTGCCATTGACTTCGATAAAGAACCTTGGATGTGATTCTTTGATAAGTCCAACGACTGAAGCCCTTGTAGCTCTCCAATTTCTTCAGGAATGATGTTACTAATCATATTCATTGATAAATCGAGGTGAGTCATCAAGTCCAAAGGCTCACCTTGATATAGACGAATTGAATTTTTTGACTTGAACAATAGGCCTAGATCTGATGGTAATAGAAATTCCCATGTAATCTAAGTAGTATATACTAAGTAGCTTCCAGATGTGGCCCTGTTTAGAATTTTTGATCTCTAAGATGAAATGTTGTGAAGACAAGATAAAAGTTTTCCTGATAAGGTATTTTTAGAAAGATCAAGGAGACGTAGATGCTGCATTTGACATAACTGCTTGGGTATGTGGCCTTGAATATGATTCATTCCCAAGGAAAGTATCAACATATTGGGGAAATAAGGTATGTTTTGAGAGAAATTGTATGTAAGGCTATTATATCCAGCATCAATTACTTGGAGACTAGAAAAGTTGGCTAACCTTGGGAAAAGTAAGCTTGTGAAATTATTGTCGTGGGCAATCAAAAGTTGTAAATTTGGCATTTCGGCATCAACGGGGAGCATCTCTCCTTCAAGGTGATTAGAAGACACATCTAAATAAAACAATTTGCTCCTGTTTCTCATCAAAGTGGGCGGTAATTTTCCTAATAAAATGTTGCCACTCAAATCTAGCTAGGACAAGGGTGTATGCCCCAAGGATATAGGAATGTGCCCTTCCAACTTGTTTCTTGGCATCTTAAACACTTGTAACTTGGGAAAAAAAAAGCCTAAATTCTCAGGCAGCCCATTTAGATCATTATAGGATAAATCAATGGAGCAAAGATTTTGAGATCCATTACAACAAGGGAGAAGAAATGGGCCAGAAAAATTATTTCTACTTAGTGACAGTGAAGATAAAGTAGAGTTGCAAAAGAGGCTAGCAGGTAGTGTCCCCTTGATTGAGGTGTCATGCAAAGTTAAATATTCTAATTTACCTTGGGTCTTGAGGAAGGAAGGAAGTCGACCACCACTATGCCTATCAACCACACTGTTAGAAATATATAAACCTTTGAGTTGAAAAGACGGGACCCAAGAGTTGGGATACTCCGTGTTGATCTCTAACCCACCCATGGAGGAGATACTGAGAAATTCAAGTTTGGAAAGGTTGGCAAGCACTGAAAATTGTAAATTTCCTTCGAATTTTCCACTCGATATTTCAAGAGTGATCAAGTTGGTTAGATTACTAAAGATGGAGGAAGGGATACTCCCCTTAAACCAATCACCAATAAGATATAGGAAATTGATCTTATTCAAGTTGCCGATGCAAGAAGGAATGGTACTTGGAGATATGTCATTAGATATAGAGAGAGATGTCAAGGAGTGCATGTTGCACAGCCAAGATGAGTCATTCCATTGGAATAGGTTGCTAGACAAATCAAGATATGTCAAAAAATGAAAGTTGCTAAAACAAGAGGGAATGTCACCTAAAAGATAGTTACTAGATAAATCAAGTTCTCTAAGAGATCTCAAGGTGCACAAACATGATGGGATATAACCGTCCAACTGGTTGCTTGATAGATCCAAAGTTTTTAGGAGTTTCAAGGTGCACAAACATGATGGGATCTAACCATCCAATTGGTTGATTGATAGATCTAAAGTTTTTAGAAGTCTCAAGGTGCACAAACATGATGGGATATAACCGTCCAATTGGTTGCTTGAGAGATCCAAAGTCTTTAGAAGCTTCAAGTGGCAAATAACTGTGACACAAATAAAGGAAATCAAATAAACAAATTTCTTATACATGTGAGCAAATGAAATAATTGGAGTTAATTGATTAACTAAACTGTATACTTGTATTTTCCTTAAGAATAACAAAAGTAAATGAATGAGTTGCTTGTCACAATTGGGGGAATTTACTCACCCTCTGGAATGCCACCACCTATGTTATTCCATCCCAGATACAGGCCCTCTAGCTGCTCAAACTCTGCCAACACGGTGAGGTTTGGTTGCGATGTTTCCTTCATATCACTCCAATACCCATAGAATAAATGGAGCTCAACCACGTGTCTGGTGTTGGGGTTGCACTTAATACCAAACCATTGGCAGCAGTCTTTTCCCTCTTCCATTGCTGAGTAATCCTTGTTGTACATGTACGAGCTGTTAGAGGGCTCAAACAACTTCTTGATCTTGAGCAAAGCTGCCCACTCGTTGTCGTGACAACCTCTCCCCTCACATCTTAGACAAGACAATGCCACAACGACAAGAACAACCATCAGCCTTCCTGTGATAGCAACCCTCAAAGCCATTGGAGGAGCAGCAGCAGCACAAGAAGAAGAAGCAGACTAAGAAGAAGAAGATGATGAAGAAGAAGAAGAATGAGAGCTCATGTTTCTTGCTCAAACGGACCACATCCTCCCTACTTATGGGTTCGTTGAGTCGTCGACGACCAAAGAATGTTGTCTAGGAGGCTGCATGGGTCTAGGCCACAGGTTAATCAGAGGCTCCACACTGACTCAGTCGGTTGACGTCTCTGTCCTTGACAAATATCTTCTTTATACGCTGAGATGAATACGGCATTGACTTCTTTTATTTACGTCTCTTCTCTCTCTCTTGCTCTCTCTCTCTCTCTCTCTCTCTCTCTCTCTCTCTCTCTCTAGGTCATGTTATTTACATCGAGCGTTACAGGACGGTTGGCGTGTGGAGCCCGACCTGAACTATGCTATTTATCAATTTATTATGCTTTTATAATTAATTATTTAGTCAAATGAGGGCGGACCGCACTCCCTTTCTACAAAGCCAGTCAAAGATCTAGGAACCACGCGCTCCCTCATTCAACTTGTGGAACCATCCCACATCATCTAACTCTGAGCTGTCCGTCTTCCAACACTAGCCCCCCACTGAGCGGCTGGATTTCAGATCGACGGTGTAGATTGATTGGCTCCATCACCTGGGCGACAGAATATTATATTTTACACCCTTATAATTTCACAATTTTAACTGGCCGTATATGTAGTGAATCCTTACGAAATATAAATAAAATAAGTATTATTTTAATGCGCATTTAAACCGCAGCTCAGCCGTTTCCCTCCTTTCTAGACGTACTCCAAGTGACCTCCCTTCTATTTCTCTCTCTCTCTCTCTCTCTTGGTGTGTGTACGAAGCTCGCTAGAGGAAGAAATGGAAAGGGAGAAGAGAAGGGGAAGGGAAGGGCTGTCGGATCTTCTCGAGGAAATGATGGGCGCCATGAAGAATGTTGCAGCTCAAGCGGCTCGTAAGGCTGTTGAGGGCCCTGAGCTTCCGCCGCAACTCCGCCGCCGTCGGTGACATCGACGGAACCTCGGGCCTCCGCCGCGTCCCCACTGGATTCCTCACCGTCTACGTTGGCCCAGAGAGGCAGCGCTTCGTCAACCCCACGCACTTCCTCACCTTCCCGGCCTTCTCCTCCCTCCTCACCTGTGCCGGGGAGGAGTTCGGCTTCTCCGCCGCCGGCGGCCTCGCTCTTCCTTGCGCTGCCGAGTTCTTCCGGTGGGTCCTCGTGATCCTCGACTCCGACAAGGCACGGTTCAGGAGCCTCGCCCTCGAGGGCTTCGTGGTGCTCAGCGGCCTCGCCGGCCCCGAGACCTTCGTTTCCCCTCTGCCCGTTGTAGGCAGGTGGCCACCTGTAGGAAAATAAGTAAATAAACTTGCAAGAAAACACTCTGATTTTGGAAGAAAAATGGACGGGAGAGAGAGGGAGAGAGAAACAGTTCGCGCTCTCACGAACCCTAGAAAAGGACAAAACGACTTCTATTAATAAAATAAGGAGAAAGAGAGTATTTATACTAATATTTAATGGACCGACCATTATGGCCCACTAAAGATACGACCAACATGACCCACTAAACAACAAAAAACAAATAGCCTACTAAAGAATAAACACATACTATCAAAATATCTTCATCTTGGGTCTTGATATAAAGTGTTGGCTCATTCTCACTTCTATGAAAGTGATACTTGTGAAAATATGAATCAAGTCTACTATACCATACTCTTGGTGCTTGTTTAAGGTCATAAAGTGTCTTCTTCAATTTATATACTTTGTTCTCTCTTCCTTCAAGAATAAAACCTAGTGGTTGCTCAACATATACATTTTCATTCAAATAACCATTCAAAAATGCTGATTTAACATCAAATTGAAAAACTTTCCATTTCATTTGAGCTGCCATGGCTAAAACAATACGAACTATTTCAAATCTTACAACTGGAGAAAATGTTTCAAAATAATCAATACCTTGTTGTTGTGCATATCCTTTCACTACTAACCTTGCCTTGAAGTTTTGAACATTACCATCCGGTTTGTATTTCACTTTGTACACCCACTTGACTCTAATTGCTTTTGTCTTTTGTGGTAAATTCACCAACTCCCATGTGTCGTTCTTATCAATTGTTGTAATTTCTTCTTGCATTGCCTTTTCCCATTCATCTTTGCCTTGTGCCTTCTCATAACTTGTTGGTTCTACAATCATAAGAGCAAAAACACATGATTCATAAATATCACATAAAGACTTCATTTTTCTTGGAGGACTTGATGATTCTGGACTTGAATCATTTTGGCTATTAACACCACTTATATTTCTTGGAGAATATCTTGAAGGTGTGACATATGAAGTAGAAGCTTCTCCTATTGAATTTTCACCATTTTGTATAATTTTCTGTCCATTTTCACCAAAAGAATTTTGACGAATTGGGTCTGCATTCCAATTCCAGCAAGCATATTCATCAAATATAACATCACGACGAATCAATAATCTTTTTGTTTCAGGATTATATAATCGATAACCCTTACTCTCATCACTATATCCAAGAAAAATACATTTTTCACTCTTTTTATCCATCTTATCACGATCATCAGCATCAATTAAAGCATAACATCTGCAACCAAATACTTTTAAATGACCAACATTAGGCTTTCGATGATACAAAGCTTCATAAGGAGTCATATTCATCACTGCTTTTGTAGGAGAAATATTCAAAATATAAATAGAAGTTGCAACCGCTTCAGCCCAAAAATCATTAGGAAGATGCTTCTCACTAAGCATACTTCTAGCCATTTCCACAATAGTTCTATTCTTTCTTTCAGCAATACCATTTTGCTCCGGAGTCTTTCTAATAGTGAGCTGTCTTTTGATTCCTTGCTTCTTACAAAATAATTCAAACTCATGAGAAATAAATTCTCCCCCTCGATCTGTTCGAAGAGTTTTAATAACATGCCCACTTGATTTTTCAACAAAAGCCTTGAAATAAATAAACTTCTCAAATGCTTCAGATTTTTGAGAAATAAAATAAACCCAACTCATATGTGTGAAGTCATCAATAATCAATAAAAAATATCGACTACCATTCAAGGATAATGTCCTCATTGGACCACATAAATCAGCATGTAATAATTCAAGAGGAAATCTTACTCTCCATGATTTGCCAATAGGAAATGATAATCGATGTTGTTTGTCATAAACACATCCTTCACATACTTTGTCATTGGTTGAAATAGAAGGTAAACCAGCAACCATATGCTTGTGATGTAATAATTTCAATGCATTAAAGTTTAAATGACCATAACGCATATGCCAAAGTGAAGATAAATCATTTTCTTTTGTAATCATACCAAAATCAATAAGCCTTGAAATATCAAGAGGAAACATCCTCTTTCCAACCTTGGGAATTACCATTGGAGCCATACCACTTTTCTTATGCTTGATAACACATTTATCATCTTCAAAATGAACAATAAAGCCACATTCCAATAATTGACCCACACTAAATAAGTTATGTGCCAATTTTGGAATAAAATAAACATCATGAATTAATGTATTTGCTCCTGATTTAGTGTGAACAGCAATAGTACCAATGCCTTCAATTTTCACACTATTTCCATCACCAATAGTAACATCACAAATCATAGATGTGTCTATATTCTGAAATAAATCCTTTTAACCTATCATATGATTGCTGCAACCACTATCAATAAACCATATACTTGATGTACTTGAGCTTGAAGAAACATTAGTGATAAACAACTTATTTTGTTATTTTTCTTCAACAATATTTGCTTGCTCCCTTTTCTTGTCCCAACAATTTGCTTCAATATGACCATACTTCTTGCAAAAATTACACATTGGTTTAGAATTCCCTTCTCTCATATTTTCTTACTGTTTTGCCTTTTCATAACAATATGCTTCAATGTGACCATATTTCTTGCAAAAATGACATTGCATAACTTTGTAATTTGGTTTTTGATTTTGTTGATTTCTTCCATCATTTCTTTGCTGCCCATGATATGATCTACCATATCCTCTTCCACGGCCTCTGTTTTGATAATGTCCTCTACCACGTCCTCGTTGTGTAGGTGTACCTTCACTATTTTTTTCATTCTTTAAAATTTCAACCTTTGCTTGGAATGCTTGCTCAATAGATTTTTCTTTTTGTCTACTAATTTGTTCTTCATGTGCTAACAATGCTCCAGTCAACTCATTTTGGGTATAAATGGATAAATCTTTAGATTGTTCAATGGCAGCAATAATATGATCATATTTAGAAGGCAAACTTCTTAAAATTTTTTCAATAATCTTTTTCTCTGAAATATCTTCACCAAATATTCTCATTTGATTTATAATAACAGCAACTCTAGAAAAGAAATCATGCACTGATTCATCTGATTTCATAAAAATATTTTCAAATTCTCGACGAAGAGTTTGAAGCTTCACATTTATAACAATGCTATCACCATGAAATTCATCTTTCAAAATTTTCCATGCTTCAAATGAACTTGATGCATTAGCAATTCGTGGAAAAATAGCTTCTAAAACTGATTGCTGTAAAACTAATAATGCCTTAGCATCCTTTTTCCGAAATTCCTTATTTTCTTGTCTTGAAGTCTCTCCTTCCTTATTTCCACTCTCAACTAATTCCCATAAGTCTTGAGAAATAAAAAATGTTTTCATTTTTATACTCCAAAAAATTGTATTTTTCTCCATTAAAAAATGGAACAAGAGGCTGTGACAAGTTTAGGGGATTACCATTCGCCATTTTACTGTTATGACGATTCCTCTCCACGTAAATGATGATTCCAATATTCAAAATACTTGCTACGGCAAGAAATCTTAAAAAAACCCCAAATATCTTTCACAAACCTCGGATTTCTCCTCTTCTGTTGTTGCTATTCTCTCTACAGAAAAAAACAACGCCCAATAAGCGAACCTAGCACTCTGATACCACTTGTAGGAAAATAAGTAAATAAACCTGCAAGAAAACACTCTGATTTTGGAAGAGAAATGGACGGGAGAGAGAGAGAGAGAGAGAAATAGTTCACGCTCTCACGAACCCTAGAAAAGGACGAAACGACTTCTATTAATAAAATAAGGAGAAAGAGAGTATTTATACTAATATTTAATAGACCGACCATTATGACCCACTAAAGACACGACCAACATGACCCACTAAACAACAAAAAACAAATAGCCTACTAAAGACAAAATAAGACCTTTTTTGCATTAAATACTAACACCACCTTCCCAGAGCTGCCGCCGTCGCCACTGTTGCTGCTGCACAAGACAGCGTCTGAAGGGGTTTTCTAGGGTGTGGAAGAAGAGAGGCGGGACTGTTCGGAGAGGATTGTGACGTGGTTTTTTCAAAGGCGCAACCATCCACATTAGATGATCGCGACAGAGAAACAGTCAGCCGGAAGAAGTGAAACTGTTGGCACTGTTACCGAAGTGGCTGCGAGGTGCTTATAAATAGAGGGTTCATTCGCCTCATTCAAACCATACTCGAAGCAACCGATTCTACTTATGTTCCATTATAGTGAAGAACCCGCAATGTTCCTTCCTCCCCCATGACTGCGGCGGCTGTTCTCACCTTCACTCGAGAGCTGTTAAATTTCCAAGCTCACTGTAATTGCTGCTGATGTGGGTTCTTTCCACTATTCCTTCTCTTTCCCTCTCCCCTTCTTCTGATGTGGCTTATTCGAGCAACTGCCGTTGTCTCCTCCTCTCCCCTCTCTCTCTCTCTCTCTCTCTCAATTCTTCTTCATTCTTCTCTCTCACACACATATGTAAGGGCTTCGCTCCAATTAGATAAACTCTAGACTCCAATGAGATCAAGAGTGGGCAAGATTCCGTTGATCAATCAAGACAAGGTTCCATACTACAAGAAAAACTCGATTGTTTAATAGAAAACTGACTCAATCAACACCTTGCCTGAGTCTCTCACCCTTTTCTATTTCTCTCTCTTATATTCTTCGCCTCTCGTTTCCATTGAACGCACAGACACGCCCCATTGAGCATCATGACTGACCCGTTCTGCACGCACCGTCTTGACGGATAATGACACACAACGACCATCAGGTAAATTAAATGAAGACAAATGTACAAGGTGACGCCGTTGACGTGACCCTGTGGAAATCAGAGGTGCAGTCTCTGATTTCCACATGCAACTCCACCCGGGTCACTCTCGTAAGAATCCATGTAAACACGAAGTAAATTCCAAGGTCTGTGCTTACCTCATCCATTCCCCCCCCCCTCTTCTGCTTTCCCTGTCTGGGCGTGTCTCCGAGACTATTCCTTCCTTCCTGTCTCTCATCCTCCTCTCTGGTAGGCAGACCTTGTCGGCTGCCGTCTGCCATGGCCGGCTACAAGCCCCTGCATCTATAACAAGCCCGGCAAGCCCCCATGCCTGGTCGCGGAACCTCCAATATACCCGTCAGCCTCCCTCTCCCACATACCGCACAGAGCAGTCAGCTCTCTGCGGCCGACGGCGTCTCCTGCAGCCCCGCTTTCCCCAGAGACCGCCTTATTCCAAAGCAGCCCCCTAAATGGAAAGTATCCCGTACTCCTGCGGCCGATCGCCATCCGGCAGAAGGCTTGCCCAATATCCCGAAACATCAACACCGGCGATCTCTGTCAGGACATGAAAGAATTCATCAACGGAAAGTACTGAGGCTCTCTCTCTCTCTCTCTCCCTAGAGAGAAGGCGTATGGGGGCCGAAGGTATGCCAACCTTTATAAATTTGTTAAATTACTCCATATTTTTGTGTGGATGAAGCGAATATTGATGTATAGCAGAAGATGATTCACCTATTCAGGTGCCTTGTTGTTTATAGCTCTAAATATAATCTGTTCAAAACATTTCCACAGACCCCAGGTTGACTTCATCTGACTTTGTCGACTCTGCCCTTGTCGGGGTTGACGGCAGTCAACGGAGAAGGTCCTCATTGATCTCGAGCAGAGACCTCGGCTCGTCATCGTCGCAACCCCTCCCTTCGCATCTCAAACAAGACGACGCTATATTGGCGAGAATGATCACGAGCCTTCCCGAGATAACAGCAGCCCGCAAGGCCTGTGGTCGTCTTTCTTGCTCAAGCCGACCACAGGACTCCCTCCCTCCCTCCCTCCCTCTTTGTGCGCTACTCGACTCATCGATGACCCCGGGAGGGGGAGACTTTTATCCAAATAGAGAGGGGGAGGTGTGGTGCAGGTGTACATCACTGGCCAGACAGAGGCTCCGCATTGACTGATTGGTTCACATCGCCGTTCTTTCTTGACTAATATCCATGAGAAAACGCCATTGACTTCATAAGTCAAGCATTATGATGACCTGACTTTGTTCACTGATTTGAGACCTTTCCTTTCGCCTTCTTTCCTTCTATTCTTTGCACCTCTCTCTCCGTCCCTCTCTCTAGAAGTCATAGGTTGGCATGTGGAGCCAGACCAGAATGAAGCTATTTATAAATTTATTTCATTTTCTTATAATTGATTGTTTTGTCAAATGAGGGAAGACTACACCCCTTTTTATAAGGCAGTCAAAGATCTCAGAACCACGCGCTCCATTGTCCAGCCAATGGAACTCTGCCACATCATCTCATTCCGAGCTTTCCAACATCCGAGAGACCCCCCTTGCCCCTGTGCTGAGCAGCTGGACTTCAGAATGACGATCTGAATTGATTCATTGGCTCGACGACCTTGGTAACATGTGAAATTTTATATTTTACGCCCTTACCAATTTCATAACTTTAAAGTGGTCTTCATATACGGTATGTAACTAAACATGATGAAATATAATTAAAATAAATAACTATTATTTTAGTGCAGATTTAAACCGCAGCTTCCCCGTTTTCCCCCTTTCCACAGGGGTACTGCAGGTAGGGCTCTCAACTGAGCTCCTCGTGTCGTGTTTTTCACAACACGGCACACGGCATGACTGGGCCTTGTCGTGGCGTGGGTCATTCCAGACCCAGCACAGCGCACGGCACAACTGGGCCATGCCTCGGGTCAAGGCAGACCTTGTCTCTCTCTCTCTCTCTCTCTCCGAGACTGCTTTCCCCGTCTGGGCATGTCTCTCTTCCTCCTCTCCGGTAGGCAGACCTTGTCGGCTGCCGTCTGCCTGCCATGCCTGGTCACGGAACCTCCCATACCCGTCATCCCCTCTCTCCCACATACCGCACAGAGCGGTCAGCTCTCTGTGGCCGACGGCGTCTCCTGCAGCCCCGCTTTCCCCGGAGACCGCCGTACTCCAAAGCAGCCCCCTAAGACTTCAGCCGGCGATTGCCATCCGGCAGAAGCCTTGCCCCCTAAAACATCAACCGTGGCGATCTTTGTCAGGACATGAAAGAATTCATCAACGGAAAGTACTGAGGCTCTCACGCGCTGAAAATTGTAAATTTCCTTCCAATTCTCTACTCCAAATATTAAGAGTGATCAAGTTAGTGAGATTACTAAAGATGGAGGAAGGGATACTCCCCTTAAACTTATCACCAGTAATTTGTAGGAAATTGAGCCTATTCAAGTTGCCGATGCAAGAAGGAATGCTAGTTGGAGATATGTGGTTAGATATATCGAGATATGTCAAGGAGTTCATATTGCATAGTGAAGATGAGTCATTCTATTGGAATAGGTTGTTAGACAATCTGAGAGATATCAAGAAATGAAAATTGCCAAAACAAGAGGGAATGTCACCTAACAGATGGTTAATAGATAAATCAAGTGTTATGAGAGATCTCAAGGTACACAAACATGATGGGATATAACCCTCCAACTGGTTGCCTTGTAGATCCAAAGTTTTTAGGAGCTTCAAGTGGCAAATAGCTGTGACACAAATAAAGGAAATCAAACAAAGAAATTTCTTTTACATGTGAGCAAATGAAATAATTGAAGGAGCTAATTGATTAATTGAACTGTATACTTGCATTGATGTCAACTAATCTCGAAAACATTTTTCTTAAGAATAACAGAAGTAAATGAATGAGTTACTTGTCACAATTGGGGGAATTTACTCACCCTCTGGAATGCCACCACCTATCTTATTCCACCCCAGATTCAGGCTCTCTAGCTGCCCAAACTCTGCCAACATGGTGAGGTTTGGGTGCCATGTTTCCTCCAAATTGCTCTGATGCTCATCATTTAAATAGAGCTTGACCACATGACCAGTGTTGCGGTTGCAGGCAACATCAGGCCATTGGCAGCAGTCTTTTCCCTCTTTCGTTGTTGAATCACCCCAGACATACATGGACGAGCTGTTGGAGGGGTTAAATAGCTTCTTGATCTCAAGCAAAGCCCCCCGCTTGTTGTTGTGACAACCCCTCCCCTCGCATCCCAGACAAGACAATGCCACAACAATGAGAATGACCATCAGCCTTCGTGTGATAGCACCCCTCAAAGCCATTGGAGGAGCAGCAGCAGTAGCAGCAGCACAAGAAGAAGAAGCAGACTAAAAAGAAGAAGATGATGATGAAGATGAAGCAGAATGAGAGCTCATGTTTCTTGCTCAAACGGACCACATCCTCCCTATTTATGGGCTCGTTGAGTCTGTCGACGACCAGAGAATGAGGTCTGGGAGGCTGCGCAGGTCTAGACCACCAGTTAATCGGAGGCTCCACACTAACTCGGTTGGTTGACGTCTTTGTCCTTGACAAATATCTTCTTTATAC
This sequence comes from Spirodela polyrhiza, assembly GCA_024713555.1. Taxonomy (NCBI): domain Eukaryota; kingdom Viridiplantae; phylum Streptophyta; class Magnoliopsida; order Alismatales; family Araceae; genus Spirodela; species Spirodela polyrhiza. The sequence goes on along the minus strand of CM046545.1, from coordinate 292,593 downwards.
GTTGAGATGAATACGGCATTGACTTCTTACGTCAAGTGTTACAACGACATTGACTTCTCCCATTTACGTCTCTTCTCTCTCTCTTAACGTCTCTCTCTCTATCTCTCTCTCTCTAGGTCATGTTATTTACATCGAGCGTTACAGGACAGTTGGTGTATGGAGCCCGACCTGAACTAAGCTATTTATCAATTTATTATGCTTTTATAATTAATTATTTAGTCAAATGAGGGCAGACCACACTCCCTTTTTACAAAGCCAGTCAAAGATCTAGGAACCACCCGCTCCCTCATTCAGCCTGTGGAACCATCCCACATCATCTAAGTCCGAGCTGTCCATCTTCCAACGCTAGCCCCTCGCTGAGAGGCTGGATTTCATATCGACGGTATAGATTGATTGGCTCCACCACCTTGGCCACAAAATTTTATATTTTACACCCTTATAATTTCACAGCTTAAACTGGCCAGATATGCAGTGAATCCTTGCGAAATATAAATAAAACAATTATTATTTTAATGTCCATTTAAACTGCAGCTCAACCGTTTCCCTCCTTTCTAGACGTACTCCAAGTGACCTCCCTTCTATTTCTCTCTCTCTTTCTTGGCGTGTGTATGAAGCTCGCCGGAGGAAGAAATGGAAAGGGATAAGAGAAGGGGAAGGGAAGGGCTGTCGGATCTTCTCGAGGAAATGAGGGGCGCCATGAAGAATGTTGCAGCTCAAGTGGCTCGTAAGGCTGTTGAGGGCCCTGAGCTTCTGCCGCAACTCCGCCGCCGTCGGCGACATCGACGGAGCCTCGGGCCTCCTCCGCCGCATCCCTGCCGGATTCCTCGCCGTCTACGTTGGCCCGGAGAGGCGGCACTTCGTCATCCCCACGCGCTTTCTCACCTTCTCGGTCTTCTCCTCCCTCCTCACCCATGCCGAGGAGGAGGGGCTTCGTGGTGCTGAGCAGCCTGGCCGGCCTCGAGACCTTTGTTTCCCCTCTGCCCGTTACAGGCAGGCGGCCACCTTCCCAGAGCTGCCACCGTCGCCACTGCTGCTGCTGCAGAAGACAAGCGTCTGAAGGTGTTTTCTAGGGTGTGGAAGAAGAGAGTAGGGACTGTGTGGAGACGGGTTGTGACGTGGTTTTTTCAAAGGTGCAACCATCCTGTCGTTTAATGTGGCTTGCCTTTTCAGGCTGCCACATTAGATGATCGGGACAGAGAAACGGTCAGCGAGGTGCTTATAAATAGAGGGTTTATTCTCCTTATTCAAATCATGCTCGAAGCAATTCATTTTACCTTTGTTCCATTATAGAGAGATTATTTGGGAGAGAAGTTTCAGGAAAGATCAACGATCAAGGATTCGTTCTTTGGGATCTTAGAAAGGTTAAAATCATAGATTTATTCTCTACGTTCTCAAGGATTGATTCTCTTTTACTATTTTTCGCATCTAGTAGGTGCTTTTATCGTTGTCTGTGGACGTAAAAGGACAACCTCTGATCCACGTAAAATCTGTGTCAGTTCTTTTATTGTGGACATCGTTTCTGCTGAAGTCCATATAGGACGTCTTGCAGTAACACATCCAGCCTCTCTTTTTTCTGGAGAAGAAACCCTAATGTCTATTCTTCCCCTATGATTGTGGCGGCTGTTCTCACATTCACTCGAGTGCTGTTAAATTTCTAAGCTCGCTCTAATCAGCTGCTGATGTGGGTTCTTTCCACCATTCCTTCTCTTTCCCTCTCCCCTTCTTCTGATGTGGCTTATGCGAGAAACTGCCATTCTCTCCTCCTCACCCCTCTCTCTCTCTCTCTCTCTCTCTCTCTCTCTCTCTCTCTCCATTCTTCTTCGTTCTTCTCTCTCACACGCATACATAAGGGCTTCGCCCCAATAAGATAAATTCTAGACTCCAATGAGATCAAGAGGGAGCAAGATTCCGTCGATCAATCGAGACAAGGTTTCATGCTACAAGAAAAACTCGATTGTTTAATAGAAAACTAACTCAATCAACACCTTTCCCGAGTCTCTCACCCTTTTCTACTTCTCTCTCTTATATTCTTCGCCTCTCATTTCCATTGAACGCGCAGACACGCCCCATTGGGCAACTTGACTGACCCGTTCTACACGCACCGTGTTGAATTAAATGAAGACAAATGTAGAAGGTGAAGCTGTCGACGTGACTCTGTGGAAATCAGAGGTGCAGTCCCTGATTTCCACAAGCGACTCCACCCGGGTCACTCTCATCAGAATCCATGTAAACAGGAAGTAAATTCCAAGTGATGATCCATGTAATAGCCGGGTTGCTCTCTCTCTCTCTCTCTCTCTCTCTCTCTCTCTCTCTCTCTCTCTCTCTCTCTCTCTCTCTCACACACACACACACACACACACACAAGGTCTGTGCTTACCTCTCTTCCGCTTTCCCCCTCTTCTGCTTTCCCCGTCTGGGCGTGCCTCCGAGACTGCTTTCCCTCTCTCTCTCTCTCTCTCTCTCTCTCTTTCTGAGACTGCTTTCCCCGTCTAGGCGTGTCTCTTTTCCTCCTCTCCGGTAGGCAGACCTTGTCGGCTGCTGTCTGCCTGCCATGCCTGGTCGCGGAACCTCCCATATACCCGTCATCCCCTCTCTCCCAAATACCACACAGAGCGGTCACCTCTCTGCAGCCGACGGCGTCTCCTGCAGCCCCGCTTTCCCCGGAGACCGCCGTACTCCAAATCAGCCCCCTAAGACTTCTGCCGGCGATCGCCATCTGGCAGAAGGCTTGCCCCTAAAACATCAACCCCGGCGATCTTTGTCAGGACATGAAAGAATTCATCAACGGAAAGTACTGAGGATCTCACTCTCTCTCTCTCTCTCTCTCTCTCTAGAGAAGTCATAGGGAGGCGTATGGGGGCTGACCGTACGGCAACCATTATAAATTTATTAAATTATTCCATATTTATGTGTAGATGAAGCGAATATTGATGTATAGCAGAAGACGATTCACCCCCGGTGGAGAAGATTGCTGATGGGCGACTATTCTAAAAGCCTTGTAATTATTAGAGTCAGGAATCAACAAGAATTATTTCTTTCCGCATAAGAAAAAAGACAAATTAATTGGCTTTTCCGCATAAGAAAAAGGACCTGAATAACAACTAATAAATAAAGATGAAATCAATCTGTCTTGAGGACTCGAGCTTGCCATCGTTCCCCCCTCCACATGACTTGGGCAGGTGTTCTTCCCTTTCTAGGTTATAGTAGAATGACAGGGATTTAGAAAGCTAATCAACTCATTTGGATTGCGGCATCTTTATAAACCCTACAGGCCACCCTCCATCTGAGCTCAAGCCATTGCCATCCTCTCCCTCCCGGTGGGATGCCCTACGGCTGGAAATCTTCTCCTTCGATCGACCCATGAGGGGACGAAGAAGCCGCGTCATGAGATCGCAGAGACCGACAGACTCCAGCGGATACGGAAGAAGAGGAGGATGGCGGCGGAATTCCACAAGTGCCACAGCGAGACGAAGAGAAATCGGGTTCCGAAGGGTTCCTCTCCGTCTGCGTGGGGAGCAGATGAGGAGGCCCCTGAGACCCATGGCTCACCTGGGCCACCGGGCCTTCATCTCTCTTCTCAAGGAAACAGAGGAGGAGTTCGGATTCCGGTTTGCTTGTTTGAAGAAGAAGAAGAAGAAGAAGAAGAGAAAGGGCAACAAGGAAGCGTAGGGCAGCTGTTGTGCAGAGCCTGGCATGATGAACCGCTTCCAGCAACAAACCCAGAAGCACATCTATGGCTGATCCCTCTCTCTAGAACGGCCCCCTCCGCAGGCAAACACTCATTTGCACGATGCAACGAGATCTTCTGCAAGTGGCCATCGTTTTGTAACGAAGAGATTCCTGTCAGTAAAATAACGATGCCGATATTATTACAATTAATATTAACTTCCTCCTCGGAACAGGTGATGAGGGAGGAGAAGATCGGAAAGGTGAGGAAGCACGGAGAGATGGCAAAGTGCCACCTCTCCGTTGAGGCGAAGGCAACCAACCGTTAGGATCTGCCTAACGGTCGACCGGGGTTGTCGGGCTGGTAAGCGACCAGGGAGGCATCGGTGACAGAGCGCCTCAGGCGAACCGGTGGATCTCGATTGTAAGAAGATGGAAGAAGAAGACAGAGGGGGTGTTGAAGAAAGAAGAAGACCCCCGGAGACCCCGCCGTCTCAAAGAGCCGACCCATCGGAGAATTATTGCGAGAGTTCTCTGTTTCCTACCCTTTCCCTAAGTTGCTCACGCTCTCAGGAGATCGAGGATCCTCGTTCTGCACGCTGTGTTCTTTGAATTAGTGAAATTACAGTGCCCTGTCTCTTCTTTCCCCTTGGTGCCCATCCTTGGCTCAAGGTCTGCCCGACCCAAATTGGAATTTAGTGGAAGAAATATCCTCATACATGCTGATTTAAATAATACATCACAACTGTTGCTGTCCATTCATCGTGATTGACTTGGCTCAGTAAATTGTTGTTGACCAACTAAATGATCTGTGCCATTCATCAAGCTCTATGTTGGGGATTTTCAGAGTCCAAAATGAAAACAGAGCAACGAGAATTGGGAAAACTGAAGCACCAAAGGAGACGACGAATAAGGCGGTCACAAAATGGGGCAAAACCCTCCCTTTTTCTCTCTCCTTTAAATGGGACACAAAATGGCCCATGTATGAAATTAATCGAACAAGTAGTGAAGATAAAACTAAAAGTTGAAAGAATGGAGAGTCTAACCATTTCATGGGGGATAAAATCACTTAAACTATCATGTAAGTGATCTAAACTTTCTATGGTATCTGTGCCCGCCTTTGCCACCGGTACAAAACCTTGGATGCAATTATTTGATAATTTCAACACCCAAAGTTCCTTTAGTTCTCCAATTTTCCAAGGAATCCTATTTATTGATAAATAAACAATACTCAAAATATAACCTTGGTATGAACTGACCAATTTCTTTCACATGAAGGATACACTTGCTTTGCGTGTTATCTGTTTAACACTCTTTTTTGCGTGCTTGAGCTCCAGGAAAAAATATGGTGAATACAAGATAATTTTTGTCCAAATAAGCTGTATCCTGAAAGAGATTACCATATATGTTCATTTGCATAATGCTTACGGAAATTGATTAATAGTTTTGCCTAAAAACCTTCATGTTCATGTAAATCTATTATGAAGAATACTCACAACTGTGGCTATCCATTCATCGTGCTTGGCTCGGTTCACTAAATCGCTGTTGACCAACTAAATGATCTCCATCGTTCAGTCTCTCCGTCACATTCTCACTACATCTGACAAGAGAAGATCCGGCGGAACCCTGGCGACCTGTAAATGCCAATTATCCTCCACCAAACAGGTGTTTTTTCATCATTCTGTGAATATTCCCAACAACTATGCCATGTCATATGCGGCCCATTCTTAGCCAATTATGCCTTGGACAGTCAGAGTAGTATGGGCCCCGAATGTACAGCTATCCTCTCTCTCTCTCTCTCTCTCTCCCTCTCTCTCTCTCTCTCTCTCTCTCTCTCTCTCTCCCTCTCTCTCTCTCTCTCTCTCTCTCTCTCCCTCTCTCTCTCTCTCTCTCTCTCTCCCTCTCTCTCTCTCCCTCCCTCTCACACTCTTTCTCTCTCCCTCTCTCTCTCTATCTCTCTCTCTCTCCATCTCAGTGTCTGTACGTGCCTCGGCATGTATTCGCTCCGGCATAGACTCTCTTAGATGGCAGCAAGCGGCATTGGTCTTGTCTGTCCCCATCTGGACGTCTCTCAGAAACTGTTCCTTCCTTCCTATCTCTTCCTCTTCTCCGGTAGGTAGACCAATGCTGGTTGCCCCTCAGGATGTCTCTTTCTGGGCGAGCCCCATCATCTCTAACGTGCCCGGTAAGCCCCCAGGCCTGGTCACAGGACCTCCCATATTCCCTTCCCAACCCCTCTTCCTCTCTCTCTCTCTCTCTCTCTCTCTGTCTCTTCTTGTCCTTGTCTTTCCTTGAATCACCACACAAAGAGGTCAGCCGTCTGCGGCCGACGGCGTCTCCTCCACGGCAGCCCCGCTTTCCACGGCGACCTCCGTGCTAAAAGACAGCTTTCCCGGCGGTCGCCATCCGGCAGAAGGTTTGCCCAATATCCCGAAACATCAATACCGGCGATCTCTGTCAGGACATGAAGTAATTCATCAATGGAAAGTAGTGAGGCTCTCTCTCTCTCTCTCACTAGAGAAGTCCTAGGGGGCGGCTGTATGGGGCCCAAGCCGAACGCGGGCACTGATAAATTTATAACGACTTTTACGATTAATAGTTAGTCAAACGAGGGATGACCATAATTCCTGAGCACTTTAGTGAAAGATCTAAGAACCACGTACTCCCTTATCCAGCCAATGGAAGTGTGGCACATCACCGGTCATGGGGATAATTCCGGGCTTTCCGCCATCGCAGAGAGAAAACCCCGTGAGAGAGAGATCGCTCGACGAGGGACACAGGATACAGAAAGAGGTAATACGAAATAACCTCGACCTCTCAGGTCAGGGGGTCGCCGATACGAGATGGCGAGTCTCCAGCTCCGAACGGAGTTCTTCACGATGGTCTTCCCCCCTTTCCGTGGCCGGTCTTGGTTCCCCGCCGAAATCCATCCGCCGCACACGCCTCCCCACCTGCAGATTCCCACGTGCGGTTGTTCCCTTCGGTGTCTGGCTCCTGTCTGCTTTGCCTCTTTCCTAGGCTGGGCCGACTTCTTCGGGACTTCTTTCTTGGTGAGCCCATTTGGGTTGCCAGGGTCTCAACAGTCACCCAATAGAGAATGGGAACAAGAGGGATCTCTGTCACATTGCCGCCATGCCGCTGCCGGTGCTGCCTGATGCCGCTATCTTTGTGCCGCCCGTGTTGATGTGTCACCGAGCAGAAATCATGAATCAAGTAGAGCTCACCATGAAGGCTGTATGCCCTTTCTCCCCCCAAGGACAACCCCCCTTTTCTCTCACCTTCTCTCTTCCCTTTTAAACCCCCGCTTAGTGTGCCTTTGTCATGGGCCTATTGTGACTGGCCCTTTATGTTCAATTAGCTTTCGACTTGAGAAAAGAATGAAAAACAAAAAGAAATAATTTTTTTCTCAAGGCCATGCCTTGGATATTGCGTTCAATTATAATCAAAGGATTAAAACAGATTTTTCTCAAGGTTCATATGTATATTTATATAAAAAATCATGAAACGCTTCTACAATCTATTTTAGTATTTTTCATTATGTTTCATTAACTTTACCTTAGGTTACAATGATAATTTTTAATTATTTAACTCTAGTTATCCTGCAAAAATAATATGTTAAACAATACTCAAATATAACCTTCTTATGAACTGACCAACTTCTTTCACATGAACGATACACTTGCTTCGTGTGTTATCTGTTTAACACTCTTTTTGTGTGGGAGGGGGGCACAAGTCTAGATCACCGGCTAATCAAAAGTTCCCTGCTGACTAGTTGGTTGATGTTTAATCCCTTTTTCTACGCTGAGATGAATGCGCCATTGACTTTGAAATCAAGTATTACAATGACTTGCCTATGTTCATTGACTGAAACCTTTCCTTTTACCTTTTATTCTGTTCTATAATTATCTTCCCTCTCTCTCTCTCTCTCTCTCTCTCTCTCTCTCTCCCCCTAGAAGTCATGGCTGGGCTGTGGAGCCCGACATGAACCAACCTATTATAAATTTATTCGTGCTTTTATAATTAATTATTAAGTCAAATGAGGGAAAACCAAACTTTCTTTTTACATAGGCAGTCAAAGATCTAGGAACCATGTGCGCCTATCCAGCCAATGGAACTGTGTCACATCATCTAATTTTGACAATTCCCTCATCCAATGGGTCCTCCCCACTAAGCAGCTGAATTTCAGATCAATAGGATGAATTGATTGGCTCAATCACATTGGCCACAAAAATTTTTCTTTTACACCTTTACTAATATCATAATTTTAAAGTTGCCACTACATAGGAGATGTAATTAATGACAGTATGTTACCAGGGACTTGTATGAATTAAAATTATATTAGGTATTACTTTAACGAGCATTTAAGTCGTAGCTCCTCTACTCTCCCCTCACCAATCATCCAGGTGACCTCTCGTCTCTCTCTCTCTCTCTCTCTCTCTCTCTCTCTCTCTCTCTCTCTCTCTCTCTCTCTCTCTCTCTCTCTCTCTCTCTCTCTCTCTCTCTCTCTCTCTCTCTCTCGCTCTCTCTATTCTTTGTGTGTATGAATCTTGTTGGAGGAAGAAATGGGAAGGGAGAAGAGACAAGGAAGGGAATATCTGTCTAATCATCTCTCGGAAAAGATGGGTGCCAAGATGATGGTGCAACTAGAGCACCTTATGAGGCAGTAGAGGTCCCTGAGCTTCCACTACCACTTTGCCATCATTGCCACCATGAATATTAAGTTGTTTATACTAGGATATTTTATTAACATAGTTGGATATAGTACCTTCCTAGGCCTATATCAACTAAAAAGAGTTTAGTTCAAGAAAAGTTCTCAACCATCCACTTGACAGTACCCTACAAAATCATTCATACAACACTTGCCAAAAATCAATAAATAATAAACTTGAAACCTTCATGTCAATTCAAATCTATCAACTAGGACATTGAAAGTTTCAAAGGTCCATCAACTAGATGTTATAGTATTGATCAATGAACTTGAAATATTTCACCCTCCAACTTTTCTTAAAAAATAAGCTGGCAAGAAACCCCCAAAAACCCAAAGTAAATGACATCGTAATAAATGCAAAGAATAAAGCATCCTTGTAATCTTCTGTTGTTATCCTTTTTCCTCCCTCCTTGTTAGAGGAGCATTCTTTCTTAAGTGGTGGTCCACATAATCCTGGATTACCTTCAAAATTGCTTTCATTAAAACTTCTAAATTGTATACCATCGGGGATCATACCAGTCATGTTGTTGAAGGCAACATTAAAATTTGAAAGGAAGGAGAGTCGAACCATTTCATTGGGAATGAACCACTTAAGCCATTATACGAAAGATCTAAACTTTGAAGATTATACATGTCTACCATCGACTTCGGTAAAAAACCTTGGATGTGATTGTTTGATAAATCCAATGACTAAAGCCCTTGCAGCTCTCCAATTTCTTGAGGAATGATGTCACTTATCATATTCATTGATAAATCAAGGTGACTCATCCACTCCAAAGGGCCACCTTCATATAGACGGATCAAATTTTTTGACTTGAACCATAGGCCTTGACCTGATGGCATTAAAGATCCCCATGAAATCGAAAAAGCATCATATGAGTACCTTACAGATGTGGCCCTGTCTAGAATTTTTGATCTTCATGATGAAATATTGTGAAGACAAGATAAAAGTTTTCCTGATAAGTTATTTCTAGAAAGATCAAGGAGACGTAAATGCTGCATTTCACATAACTATTTGGGTATGTGGCCTTGAATATGATTCATTCTCAAAGAAAGTATCAATATATTGGGGAAATAAGGTATGCTTTGAGAGAAATTGTATGTAAGGCTATTATATTCAGCATCAATTACTCTTAGACTAGAAAAGTTGGCCAAACTTGAGAAAAGTAAGCTTGTGAAATTATTATTGTGGACGATCAAAAATTGTAAATTTGGCATTTCGGCATCAATGGGGAGCATCTCTCCTTCAAGGTGATTAGAAGACACATCTAAATAAAACAATTTGCTCCTATTTCTCATCAAAGTGGGTGGTAATTTTCCTAATAAAATATTGCCACTCAGATCTAGCCAATACAAGGGTGTATACCCCAAGGATTTAGGAATGTGCCCTTCCAACTTGTTTCTTGGGATCTTAAACTCTTGTAACTTGGGAAAAAAAAAGCCTAAATTCTCAAGTAGCCCAGTTAGGTCATTATAAGACAAATCAATGGAGTGAAGATTTTGAGATGCGTTACAACGAGGCAGAAGAAATGGGCCGGAAAAATTATTTCTGTTTAATGACAATGAAGATAAAGTGGAGTTGCAAAAGAGGCCAGTAGGTAGCGTCGCCTTGATTGAGGTGTTGTAAAAGGTTAACTCTTCTAATCTACCTTGGGTCTTGAGGAAGGAAGGAAATTGACTACCACTATGCCTATTAACCACAATGTTAGAAATATATAAATATTTGAGTTGAAAAGATGGAACCCAAGAGATGGGGTACTTTGTGTTGATCTCTTACCCACCCCAAGAGGAGATACCGAGATATTCAAGTTTGGAAAGGTTGGCAAGCACTGAAAATTGTAAATTTCCTTCCAATTTTTCACTCGATATTGTAAGTGTGTTCAAGTTGGTTAGATTACTAAAGATGGAGGAAGGGATACTCCTGTTAAACCAATCTCCAATAAGATATAGGAAATTGAGCCTATTCAAGTTGCCGATGCAAGGAGGAATGGTACTTGGAGATATGTCATTAGATATATAGAGATATGTCAAGGAGTGCATGTTGCACAGCCAAGATGAGTCATTCCATTGGAATAGGTTGCTAGACAAATCGAGAAATGTCAAAAAATGAAAGTTGCTAAAACAAGAGGGAATGTCACCTAAAAGATAATTACTAGATAAATCAAGTTTTATGAGAGATCTCAAGGTGCACAAACATGATGGGATATAATCGTCCAGCTGGTTGCTGATAGATCCAAAGTTTTTAGGAGTCTCAAGGTGCACAAATATGATGGGATGAAACCCTCCAACTCATTACTTGACAGAGCCAAACTCTTTAGGAGCTTCAAGTGGCAAATAGCTGTGACACAAATAAAGGAAATCAAATAAAGAAATTTCTTATACATGTGAGCAAATGAAATAATTGAAGGAGTTAATTGATTAATTAAACTGTATACTTGCATTTTTCTTAAGAATAATGGAAGTAAATGAATGAGTTGCTTGTCACAATTGAGGGAAGTTACTCACTCTCTGGAATGCTACCGCCTATCTGATTCCCATTCAAAGACAAGGTCTCTAGCTGCCCAAACTCTGCCAACATGGTGAGGTTAGGGTGCCATGTTTCCTTCCCATCAATCCAATGAACAACATTTAAATAGAGCTCGACCACGCGACCGGTGTTGGGGTTGCACTTAATACCAAGCCATTGGCAGCAGTCTTTTTCCTCTTCCATTGTTGAGTCACCCCAGTGGTACATGTACGAGCTGTTGGAGGGGTTAAACAGCTTCTTGATCTCGAGCAAAGCTGCCCGCTCGTTGTTGTGACAACCCTTCCCCTCACATCCTAGAGAAGACAGTGCCACGACGATGAGAACAACCATCAGCCTTCCTGTGATAGCACCCCTCAAAGCCATTGAAGGAGCAGCAGCAACAGTAGTAGCAGCAGCAGCACAAGATGAAGAAGAAGCAAACTAAGAAGAAGAAGATGATGAAGAAGAAGAATGAGAGCTCATGTTTCTTGCCCAAATGGACCACATCTTCCCTATTTATGGGCTCGTTGAGTCATCGACGACCAGAGAATGTGGTCTGGGAGGCTTCGCAGGTCTAGACCACCGGTCAATTGGAGGCTCCACACTGACTCGGTTGGTTGACGTCTCTATCCTTGACAAATATCTTCTTATACGCTGAGATGAATACGGCATTGACTTCTTACGTTAAGCGTTACAACGACATTGACTTCTATTATTTACATCTCTCTCTCTCTCTCTCTCTCTCTCTCTCTCTAGGTCATGTTATTTACGCCGAGCGTTACACGACAGTTGGTGTGTGGAGCCCGACCTGAACTAAGCTATTTATCAATTTATTATGCTTTTATAATTAATTATTTAGTCAAATGAGGGCAGACCGCACTCCCTTTTACAAAGCCAATCAAAGATTTAGGAACCACGTGCTCCCTCATTCAGCCAGTAGAACCATCCCAGATCATTTTAAGTCCGAGCTGTCTGTTGAGCAGCTGGATTTCAGATCGACTGTGTAGATTGATTGGCTACACCATCTTGGCGACAGAGTTTTATATTTTACACCCTTATAATTTCACAATTTAAACCGGCCGTATATGTATTGAATGCTTACGAGATATAAATAAAATAAGTATTATTTTAATGCACATTTAAACCGCAGCTCAGCCGTTTCCCTCCTTTCTACACGTACTCCAAGTGACCTCCCTTCTATTTCTCTCTCTCTCTCTTTCATGGTGTGTGTACGAAGCTTGCCGGAGGAAAACATGGGAAGGGAGAAGAGAAGGGGAAGGGAAGGGCTGTCGGATCTTCTCGAGGAGATGACGGGCGCCATGAAGAATGTTGCAGCTGAAGCGGCTCTTAAGGCTGTTGAGGGCCCTGAGCTTCCGCCGCAACTCTGCCGCCGTCGGCGACATCGACGGAACCTCGGGCCTCCTCCACCGCATCCCCGCCGGATTCCTCGCCGTCTACGTTGGCCCGGAGAGGCGGCGCTTCGTCATCCCCACGTGCTTCCTCACCTTCCCGGTCTTCTCCTCCCTCCTCACCTGTGCCGGGGAGGAGTTCGGCTTCTCCGCCGGCGGCGGCCTCGCTCTTCCTTGCGCCGCCGAGTTCTTCTGGTGGGTCCTCGTGATCCTCGACTCCGACGAGGCACGGTTCAGGAACCTCGCCCTCGAGGGCTTCGTGGTGCTGAGCGGCCTCCCGGCCCCGAGACCTTTGTTTCCCCTCTGCCCCTTGCAGGCAGGCGGCCACCTTCCCAGAGCCGCCGCCGTCGCCGCTGCTGCTGCTGCAGAAGACAAGCGTCTGAAGGCATTTTCTAGGGTTGTGACATGGTTTTTTCAAAGGCACAACCATCCTGTCGTTTAAAGTGCCTTTCTTTTTCAGGCTGCGACATTAGATGATCGCGACATAGAAACGGTCTGCCTCCTCTCCTCCTCTCCTCTCTCTCTCTCTCTCTCTCTCTCTCCATTCTTCTTCGTTCTTCTCTCTCACACGCATACATAAGGGCTTCGCTCCAATAAGATAAATTCTAGACTCCAATGAGATCAAGAGTGGGAAAGATTCCGTCGATCAATCAAGACAAGGTTCCATGCTACAAGAAAAACTCGATTGTTTAATAGAAAACTAACTCAATCAACACCTTGCCCGAGTCTCTCACCCTTTTCTATTTCTCTCTCTTATATTCTTCGCCTCTCGTTTCTATTGAACACACAGACACGCCCCATTGAGCATCATGATTGACCCATTCTGCACGCACTGTCTTGACGGATAATGACACACAACGACCATCAGATAAATTAAATGAAGACAAATGTACAAGGTGACGCCATCGACATGACCCTGTGGAAATCAGAGGTGCAGCCTCTGATTGCCACATGCAACTCCACCTGGGTCACTCTCGTAAGAATCCATGTAAACACGAAGTAAATTCCAAGGTCTGTGCTTACCTCATCCATTCCCCCCCCCCTCTTCTGCTTTCCCCGTCTGGGCATGTCTCCGAGACTGTTCCTTCCTTCCTGTCTCTCATCCTCCTCTCCGGTAGGCAGACCTTGTCGGCTGCCGTCTGCTATGGCCGGCTACAAGCCCCTGCATCTATAACAAGCCCGGCAAGCCCCCATGCCTGGTTGCGGAACCTCCCATATACCCGTCAGCCTCCCTCTCCCACATACCGCACAGAGCGGTCAGCTCTCTGCGGCCGACGGCGTCTTCTACAGCCCCGCTTTCCCCGGAGACCGCCTTATTCCAAAGCAGCCCCCTAAATGGAAAGTATCCCCTACTCCTGCGGCCGATCGCCATCCAGCAGAAGGCTTGCCCAATATCCCGAAACATCAACACCGGCGATCTCTGTCAGGACATGAAAGAATTCATCAACGGAAAGTACTGAGGCTCTCTCTCTCTCTCTATCTCTCTCTCCCTCTAGAGAGAAGGCATATGGGGGCCGAACGTACGCCAACCTTCATAAATTTGTTAAATTACTCCATATTTTTGTGTGGATGAAGCGAATATTGATGTATAGCAGAAGACGATTCACCTATTCAGGTGCCTTGTTGTTTATAGCTCTAAATATAATCTGTTCAAAACATTTCCATGGACCCCAAGTTGACTTCATCTGACTTTGTCGACTCTGCCCTTGTCGGGGTTGACGGCAGTCAACGGAGAAGGTCCTCATTGATCTCGAGCAGAGCCCTCGGCTCGTCATCGTCGCAACCCCTCCCTTCGCATCTCAGACAAGACGACGCTATATTGACAAGAATGATCACGAGCCTTCCCGAGATAACAGCAGCCCGAAGGCCTGAGGTCATCTCTCTTACTCAAGCCGACCACAGGACTCTCTCCCTCCCTCCCTCCCTCTCTGTGCGCTACTCGACTCATCGATGACCCCGGGAGGGGGAGACTTTTATCCAAATAGAGAGGGGGAGGTGCGGTGCGGTTGGGCAGCGCGGGTGTACATCACTGGCCAGACAGAGGCTCCACGTTAACTGATTGGTTCACATCGCCGTTCTTTCTTGACTAATATCCATGAGAAAACGCCATTGACTTCATAAGTCAAGCATTACAATGACCTGACTTTGTTCACTGATTTGAGACCTTTCCTTTTGCCTTCTTTCATTCTATTCTTTGCACCTCTCTCTCCGTCCCTCTCTCTAGAAGTCATAGGTTGGCATGTGGAGCCGGACCAGAATGAAGCTATTTATAAATTTATTTCATTTTCTTATAATTGATTGTTTTGTCAAATGAGGGAAGACTACACCCCTTTTTACAAGGCAGTCAAAGATCTCAGAACCACGCGCTCCATTGTCCAGCCAATGGAACTCTGCCACATCATCTCATTCCGAGCTTTCCAACGTCCGACAGACCCCCCTTGCCCCTGTGCTGAGCGGCTAGACTTCAGATTGACGGTCTGGATTTATTCATTGGCTCGACGACCCTTGGATTGATTCATTGACCGTCTACCTGGGGCCGGAGAGGCGGCGCTTCGTCATCCCCACGCGCTTCTTCGCCTTCCCTGTCTTCTCCTCCCTCCTCACCCGCGCCGAAGAGGAGTTCGGTTTCTACGCCGCCGCCGGCCTCGTCCTCCCCTGCGCCGCCGAGTTCTTCCGGGGGGTCCCCGAGATCCTCGGCACCGACGAGGCCCGTTTCAGGGACCTCGCCCTCGAGGGCTTCGTGGAGCTGAGCGGCCTCGCCGGCCCCGACACCTTCCGTCTCCCCTCCAACAATTGCAAGCAGGACGGCACTTTCCCGCCGCGCCGCCGCCGCCGCCGCCGCCGCTGCAGAAGACCGGGGTCTGACGATGTTTTGTAGGGCTTTTTCGCCTGGTTCGGAAGAGGAGAGGGGGACTGTGTGGAGACGGTTGTGATGCGGTCTTTTTTAACAGCTGCATCCATCCATCCATTCATCCTTTGTCTGGAGGAAACCCTAATGTCTCCTCCTCCGCCATGGCTGCGGCGACCTTCCTCGCCTTCACTCGAGTTTTCTTAGATCTCCCGAGCTCGCTCCAATCTGCTGCTGATGTGGGTTCTTCCCGCGATTTCTTCTCCTTCCCTCTCCCCTTCTTCTCCGGGAGCTTCAGCCCGGCCTCCGCCGTCGCTTCTGCTCGCCGGCGCTCATTCGTCGTTTAATCGTCGTTCTCCACGGCACCGGTGAGGGGTTTCTCGGCGGCTACAATGGCTGCTGCTCCGGCGTGAGCGGGGGAGCTCTTCCGTCCTCTCTCTCTCTCTCTCTCTCTCTCCTCTCTCTTTATTCCTTGTGTGACGACACGTACCCACCGCTCTTGGCGGAAAGGCTAAGAGGATCTCCAGATGAGAACGCGTACCCGCAGTCGAGGGTAATTGAGTCATTTAGAGTTCCCCTATTACTCCCCCATACCAAACCGTATCGACATTTGAGTGCTCCGTACCACGGTCACCTGATTCCCTTCTTTAAAGGGCCTATTCAGGCCTGTTGAGTGACCCAATCAGATTTCTCGTCCATCTGCCCATTAACGGCAGCGCTCATATTACATCATAAAGATGTCTAATTTTTCTAAGCTAATCAATGAAAAATGAGAAGAAATATCAAATTACTTGATTTCAAATGTGATGAGACTATATGGAGAATAGTACAATAGATTTTATATTATATTTTAGCAAGGTTATTTTATTTGAAGATCATTCCCGAGAAATGACTATTTAATTATTTAATACATGCTAACATAAATAGCCAAAGTGGATACCTTCAGACCAATTTCTAAATGATAGCAGAAGAACAGGGAAATCAAAAGAAAGAAAGAAAGAAAGAAAGAAAGAAAGAGAAAGAGATAGAGAATTTTTGTGGATTTATTGGGGGTTTCATGTATATTTGGGGCTGAATATTGGGCTAGGTATATTAGCCCCAATATCCCAAGGCAACGCTTCATCATCCCCACAATCTTCCTCACCTTCCCAGTCTTTCCCTCCTTCCTCACCTGCCCAGAGGAGTGGGGTTCGGCTTCTCCACATTGATACTTACTGAATAGATGAAAGGAGGTTCATTAAGAACCGTAGGGTCGTAGTATAAATCAGGCTCCATGATGGGGTGCAAACTACTCATGAATTAATAAAGACCGTAAACTGCAGAATCTGTGGAAGTAGTGAAAGAATTGAGTGTAGGAATAGTAAGTAGACACTTAACCCTCTAAAATGCAGCAACCCATCTCGCACTTTGTCGATTAAACTTCTGTAAAATTTCATCTTCTTTAGGGGATGCAGTGGGGCTCGTTGACGATCTCTCCTTCTGTTTACTCTCTTTGTTTTTCTCACGGAGGGTTTAGGAACATCTCTTTTCCTTGGTCCCCTCACGTTTACCTCCAATAACACACACACGGTAACGAGACAAAGAGAGAAAGAGCAGAAGAAAAAAGAGAGAACGATAGTGAGAAAACGGCAAGAAGAAAGAGAGGGTGTGTGTGTGTGAGAGAGAGAGAGAGTGCAGTGAGAGAGTGAGGGGGAAAAGGCCGAAGAGAGAGAGAAGGGGCGGAAATAGAGAGTGCAATGAGAGAGAGGGGAGAGGGTGAGAGGATGAAGAGTGAGAGAGACGAGAGCGGAGAGAGAGAGGGCAGGTAGGATTATTTTATTTCTTCCCCCCTAAAAATGGGCCACATGAATTAGAAAGAATTCAGTTGAAGAAAAGTTGCCAACAATCCATTGTAGATGACCATCTAAACTCTTTCATATTACATTTACACAAAACAATGAACAGCCACCTTGAAATCTTCAGTTAATAAAAATATATTTGTCTAGGATCTGAAAGTTTTGAAAGGCCCCTTAGATACATCTGATGTAGTACTGATCGATGAACTTGAAATATTTCATCCTCCAACTTATATTTAAAAATAGCTTGTCAATAAACCCCCAAAAATGCAAAGTAAATGACATTATAACAAATGAAAAGAATAACAATCATCATATTCTTTTGGCTTTTTTCATTCGGTCTTATATTTCGCACTCTCATTGTGAGAAGAACATACTTTCTTCAAAGGCAGTTCACACAATCTAGGATTACCTTCAAAACTACTATTCAAAAAAGTACTGAATTATTTATCATGGGGATCATACCAGTCAAGTTGTTGAAGGCAACACTGAAAACTTCAAGATAGGAGAGTTGAACCATTTCCTTTGGAATAGAACCACTTAAATGATTATGTGAGAGATCTAAACTCTCCAGATTATCCACACCTGCCATTGCCATTGGCAAAGAACTTTGGATGAGGTTGTTTGATAAGTCCAATGACCAAAGTCCCTTAAGTTCTCCAATTTCTTGAGGAATGATGCCACTAAACATGTTCATTGACAAATCAAGGTGAGCCATCTGCTTGAGAAGGTCACCTCTGTATGAAAAGAAAAAATTCTTAGACTTGAACAATACACTTTGTGTAGTGAGATTCCATGGGGTGGCCTCTTTTGAACTTGTTGATTTCCACGATGAAATATTGTGAAAGCAAGGTAAAAGCTTTCCTAATAAGTTGTTTTCAGAAAGATCTAGGGAATGTAGATATTACATTTGACATAAATGTTTGGGTAACACACCTTGAATATGATTCTTTTTCAAAGACAATGTTCTCATTTCAAGGAAATAGGGTAGATTTTGAGAGAGAGTGTTTGTAAAACTATTGTACACAACATTGATGAGCTCTAGATAAGAAGATTTGGATAACTGATCATATCAAATAGTTAGTGATAATTGTGTATAATTATGTTTCTTTTTATTGATTTATCTTTACTATTACACACATATAATCTAATAGTTATGTTTAAAACTAGAAAAACATGTATTACCCATTTAGTCCTAATTTATTGAATTTATTGATTTAGAGACTAACCCCACTTGACTCTCTTGAGTCAAATGGATTATTCTCATTATTTATTTTGAGCTTCTGTTGAGACACAAGACTTAGGTAATTTTCAATGATGAAATTGAGATGCAAAAGGAGTAAATCAGCCCACGTTCAAGCCCAATGAGATGGGCCTGACACAGAATTGAAAGCTGGTCCATGTGCACCTAAAGAGGAGGCCCACTTTCAAAGGAAGACTTTAAATCTCAAAGTTGAAGAGTTGCTTGCTGATTTCAGGAGAGAGAAAGACGAGATCTAAGTCCCAAAATGAATCAATCCAGCCCATTTTTTTTGTCTTTCACAACCAGATCCGTATATATATTTTCAATTCCTCCTCCATCAGTTTAACCTAGAACTGCTGCCCTAACCTGTGGTTGGCAGCCAATAAACAATATTTTTCTTAGTTCCACTCTTTTTTGAGACTGTCTAAGTGAGGGAGAAGCAATCCGTGACTAAGAGCACAGAGGAGGGGAGGGGAGAAGAACCTAGGCTGTGACTGGTGTGACAATAAGGTTCAGATCTTCTTCCTTTCCCTCACCCTTTTCCCTTCTCTTGTTTGCCCAGGTTATCTCTTCAGAGGATAGCCAAGGTTCAGAGCTCCCTATGCCACAACCATGCCCAATATTTTGTTTTGTAGTGAAAGTTATGGGCAAAATATCCCGCCATTTGCCGATGCGTCAATGCCCCTACACCTACCACCCACACACTTGTCCCCCTGTTTGCCAACGCATCATTGACTGAACAATGCTTGCCAATGGATGATCACTCGTGCATTGTTCACAAACACATCACCACTCGTGCGGTGCTTGCCGGTGCATTGTCGCCCTTGCACCATTCGGTCAAGGTGTCATCACCTGCATGACATTCTCCATTGCTTCACTGCCCACACCCTGTCATCTTCCATTTGGATACAGCATTGATGGACTGACACTCACCGATGTGAGACATCCACGGCACCGTTTGCTGGTGCATCATCACCGTACTTCATTTGTCGTTGGTGCGCTCGTGCACTTGTTACTCGAGTGCCCACCAAGGTAAAGTTACTCTGATTTTAGTTTTTTTTATTGTTAAAAAGTTCATTGATTTGACTCTTACTCTCTGTGGTTCGACCATTACACACCCTATGTAGTAAGGAGAATCTCTAATTTTTTGTATTAATCAGAACCTTAAAAGACAAATTTTACCCAAAAATCTGAATTATCAATAACCTTGGGAGAAGTGAACCTATGAAGCTGTTATTATTGATGATCAAATATGATAACTTTGACATATTGGCGTCAAAAGGGAGCATCTCTCCTTCCTAAGTGATTATAAGACACGTTTAAATACTCAAATTTTTATGGTTTCTTGTCAAAGTGTGTGGCACTTTTCATGATAAATTGTTGTCACTCAAATCAAGTGTACGTAAGGGTGTATTCCCTAAGGACACAAGAATGTGCCCTTCCAATTTGTTTCCTACCATTATAAAATCATGTAGCATGGGAAAAAAAAGACTGATATCTTCAAGTAATGACCCACTTATATTATTAAAGGATAAATTGAGTTCTTCAACATTTTGGGAAGAATTATGGCATGGGAGAAATGGGCTAAAAAACTTGTTCCATCTCAAATGCAAGGAAGATAAAGTAGAGTTGCAACAAAAGTTGATGGGCAGTGTCCAAATTGAAGTGCTTTGTAAATCCAACAAGCGCAATCTCTCTTGGGTCCAAAGGAAGGAAGGAAGTCGGTTACCACTATGCCTATTAACCACACACCTATTAATATACAATGCTATAAGTTGAAAAGAGGGGACCCAAGAGATGGGGTACTTTGTGTCAATCTCTAACCCACCCTTGGAGGAGATATCAACATACTGAAGTTTAGAAAGGTTGGCGAGCATGGAAAATTGAAAAGTTTCTTCCAATGCACCACCAATATAAAAATTGGTTAGGTCGGAGAGATTACTAAAGATGGAGTAAGTGATACTCTCCTTCAACCCATCACCATCAAGATACAAGTCATAGAGCTTATTTGGGTTTCCCAAGCAAGAAGAAATGGTGCTTGGGCCTTTGTCACTTTATAGGCTAAGATATGTCAAGGAGCGCATGTTGCACAACCAAGATAAGTTATTTCATTGGACCTAGTTGTAAGACAAATCGAGGTTGGTCAAGAACTGAAAGCTGCCAAAACATGATGGGATAGAATTGTTCAAAAAATAGTTAGAAGATAAAATTGAGTTCTCCCAAGGATCTCAAGATGCACAAACATGATGGGATAGGACCCTCCAACTTGTTCAATGAGAGATTGAGTACTTTCAAAGACCTCAAGGTGCATAAATATGATGGATGGAACCCTTCAACTTGTTCAATGAGAGATCGAGTACTATCAAGAACTTCAAGGTGCATAAATATGATGGGAAAGAACCATTCAAAAAAGTGTTCCAAGATAAATTGAGTTCTATCAAAGATCTCAAGGTACACAAACACCATTTACTCCTTGAAGATTGCACATTTCCTAAGGCAGTTCTTCTCATTAAAAGAACATGCTTTTTAAAGAGATTTTGCACATAAATCAGTAAACACTTAAAGGGAGGAGAGTTAGATCATTTCATGTGGAATAGAACCAATTAACCCATTGTGAGAGAGATCTAAACTTTCCATCCCATACATGCTTGCCATTGTCGCTGATATAGAACCCTGGATCAAGTTATTTGATAAGTTTGATGTCTAAAGGACCTTCAGTTCTCTAATTTCCCATGGAATGATGCCACTAAGCATGTTCATTAATAAATCAAGGATAGTCATCTCTTGGAGAAGATAACTTTCATAAAAGTAGATAGAATTGTTTGATATGAAGGTACATATACATCATTTTCATATGTGTGTATTTTAATCATCTTAGGTTTTGCTCTTAATCTCTAAGATGAAATATTTTGTAGACAAGGTCAAATGTTTCCTAATAATTTGTTTCCAGAAAGATCTAAGAAACATAGATTTTGCATTTGACCTAACTATTTGGGTAACTCACCTTGAATATTATTTTCTCTCAATGAAAGTAGTGTCATATAAGGAAAATACGGTAGGTTGTGCGATAAATCATCTGTAAAGCTATTATATCCAGCCTCAACGAATTCAATGTTAGAAAAGTTGGACAACTTTGGGAGAAGTGAGCCTAAGAAATTGTTGTTATTGATAACCAAGGCATTCAAAGTGGATGTATTGATATTGTCTTGGAACATCTCTCCTTGGAGATGATTGTAAGACACATTTAAATAATGCAATGTTGACTGATTTCTCATCAAAGTTAGCCAGAATTTTCCAAATAAACTATTGTCACTCACATCTAGTGAATATAGGGGTACATGCCCCAAGGATGCTAGAATGCTCCCCTCCGACATGTTTCTTGCAATCTTTAAGGTATGCAACATGGGAAAAGAAAAGGTGATATTCTCAACCAGTAGTCCATGTAGATCATTTAAGGATCAATGAAGTTGACAATTTGTGACACATTGTGGCAAGGGAGAAGAAATGGGCCAGAAAATTGGTTCTTCCTTAGCTCCAGCTTAGATAAAGTGGAGTTGCATAAGATTCTAATAGGTGGTGTCCCCAAGACAGCAATACTAATTTTTGAGCTTTCTATCGTCTTAGAGACCCCCTTGTCGGGAGTTTGGATTTCAGATCAAAGGTACAGATTGATTGGCTTCACCACCTTAGCGACATATGGAACTTTTTATTTTTCACTATCAATTTTGTGGTTTTACAGAGGCCACTATACAGGATATGTGATTAATCATACTTCTCTCACAAGGGCCTTGAATCAAGTTTACATGTAATAGGCATTATTTTATCCAGATTTAAAATTTCAGCTCCTCTTTCCCCACCCCACACATCTAGAGTCCTCCTTTCCTCCCTATTTCCTTTATCTCCTCTCCCCCTCTCTCTCCCCTTTCTCTCCCTCTATCTGCTTTGCATGTTTATGAAGCTCGCCAGAGGAAGGAAAGGGGAGGGAGAAGAGAGGGGGAATGGAAGGGCTGCTGGATCCTCTAGAGGAAATGTCGATCGTGACGAAGAAGGGGGGATAAGGTATTGTTGGTGGTGCAGCTTAGCAGGTCGGGCTTCCTTTGCCGCATGTAAGAGAATGGAGGTCCCTTGTTGATGTACAATGAGGAGAGAGAGAAGGGGAAGATCAAAGATCAAAAAAGAACGATGCAGCACTTTGCAATGGAAAAATCTTGTTCTTAGAAAAGAGTAGCTAGCTGTAGTAATAGACATACCTTAGCTGTTGCCTAGATGGAGTTCATGGGGTTGGAGTAATGAGTGGAGTCTTACAAAATGGTGGTGTTGAGCGTGATATAATGGGTGACGCCACTGTCGAGATACCATGTTGATGTGAATGGTATATCTACTAGACTTGAGGCATTGTGATAATAAGCCTGCGAAGGAGGTGGCTGACCTTTGGCTGGCTAGGAGGAGAAATGGTTGTTATCTTGCCAATCGTGAAAGTTTTGGTTGAATTGTTCATGGCATTTGTGGACTCTATGGCCCATTTGTTTGTAGAGTTGACACCACAAAATGTATCGCCCTCTACCATGTCCTCTACCGTGGCTGGTCCTGCCGGCTTGTCACTCACTAGGTTTATCTTGCCCTATAACTTGATTTGCCTCTAGAGGAAAATAGGGTTGAATTTGTGCCTTCTATTTGAATGTCAGCATGGTTTTGTGAGCTCTAATTTAGACAAAGGTGTCCTCGAGGCTTGAACCTTTAAGTCTTGCAATTAATCTAGCGATGAAGGGCATGTACTCCAATGGAAGTCCTCATAAGAATGCGAAGGTGAAGATGGACTCATCAATTACCTATCTAGTGGCTAAGAGTTCTTCATTTATGGTAAGAATATCTTTGATATATTCATTTATTATCATTGTGCCTTTTGTGATATTATGAAGCCGATTATGTAGCTCCATGATTTGTGACTTGCTCCTAGATGAATAATTTCTCTTTATTGCCTCTCATGCTTTCTTCAGTGTCTTCTTACCGATGACACATAGAAAAACTTATTCCGATAGTGAGGAGGCAATCAGTGTAGGAACTGATTAATTGCACCTTCTCCACACTTGATAAGTTGGGTTCAAGATGAGTGTTCCATCTTCATCGGCAATGCTAACTTCGGGGGCTTCTTCAACCAAGAGGTGATGTAGACCACAACTACTCAACACAAGGAGCTATGTCTGCCACAGCAAGAAGTTGTCCTTGGTCAACTTTAGGGCAATTGACGTACTTGTTGTAATCAGGGTTGGTACCATCTAGGGTGTTCCTCTAGTTGTGTGGCTCTTTGAGGTACTTGCCATTGATCATGAGTGCCGTTGGGCTGATGGCTTTGATACCATGTAAGAGAATGGAGGTTGTTTGTTGTTGTGCAATGAGGAGAGAGAGAAAAGGAAGATCGAAGATCAAAAAAAAATGATGCAGTGCTTTGCAATAATTTTCCTCACATATACAACCAGTCATTGACATATATATACATAAGTCATGCTGAGTAGCCATTACATCAGGTTATGATTTCATTAGTGACTATTTTCTGATTATTGATAAGAGTCGGTGTCACAAGAGGTGATTGTGATAGAGAGTGGTGCTGTTGGTCATTGAGTGACGTGTGATGTGTAGTCTAGAGAGCTGAGGTGTTGTACTTGATCGTTGTGGAAGGTGGTTGACGTGACTTAATCGTTGTAAAATAAATCATGCAGATTTAAAGTTTATAAAACTAAAAAATAATAATCTTTAGAATTTTAAAGTATATCAAAATGGATAAATCAATTATAAATTGATAAAAGCTTCCAAAAATAGTGAAAAATTTTTAGGTCAATCATAGGGATGCAATATAATATCGGGTAATATTTTAAAATTTTCCTAAAAGAATATGATTTTTTTATGATTTTTTTAACTGAATGATAAATATAATCTATTTAAGAAATCACGAAAAAGGAAATAAGCATATGACATCAAGGTGACATCAATGCTTGAAGAACATGAATTAGACCAAAATAGAGTTCCACCCTACGATTCTTTTGTAAGTGATTACCGTCAAATTAATGAGTCAAATTAAGTTCTATAAAAGCCTAAAGAATTGTTACTCAATGAAAAATGATATTAAAACTTAAAATCATGCCAAATGTTTACTAATTTAAATAAAAATGAAGTTTTAAAGTAGGAAAAATAGAGTTCTGACTTTGCAATAGCGATCGCTAAAATTTTGCGTGTTCGGGAGGGAATTAGTATAATGTCCATAACCTCAAAGGCTCTGCTTGGATGAAAACGATGTGAACAATCTCTAGATCTTCTTTCGAAATCTACAGATTAGTAGAATGTGTTGCGAAATCATTTTTGGCAGCTATCACTTGGCAAAATGGAAAAATGACAACTTGTGGTCCTCCGACGGCTATCAACTGATGAAGGTAAATTAGATAGAGGTGGGGCACATCTTAAGGGCTTCATCCTCAAGTCAGCATAGTAAGAGGAAACCCTTTATCGTATCTAGTATCCTCTCAAGAGGTGGCGACTTGTCTCCCAACAGATCATCCTCTTCTAGGTGACAGCTCATTCATCGATCAGTTGGAGATGATTTTCTCATTGAGTTTGTGATGTTTTGTCCAAAATCGTTCACCAATTTCGGCCATGATGTTCCACAAATCGCGTTGACTAAGTTTTTGATAAGAATTTGATAATTCTGGCAATTTAATCACTCACTAGAAATTATGATTTCTTCGTCGATTGCCTGCCTATGAGAGAGAGAAATAAAATAAGTATGATAATACCCTCATAATGTCACGTCACAAGACTATTTCATCATGGTAACAAAAGGATATTTTAGGCATTTGTAATCCTATGAGGGAAAGTTATGAGTGATAGCTTTAGTTCCCACATCAGTTTTCTCACTGATTTTGAGGCAAATAAAATATCATTGTCTTTTAATGGGCATGTACCTCTCCTACCTATGTATGACCACTCCTTGCCTCACACCTGACTAGTCACCAGTGATGTGGAAAGGGAGTGACGCACACTACAACTACTCAAGCCCCATGCTCATGGACCGTCCTTAGCCACTTGAGCCTTGAGCTTGCGGTCCTCAGCCACCTCGCAGCTCTGCTCGACTAGGCCTTCGACTTGCTTGTAGGCCTAGCTGGCTAGCAGTTTTTTTATTTTTTCCTTAATCTTTTATTTTACTCTTTTTCTATTTATCTCAAAAAATAAGATTATAAAATAATATAATTAATCAAAAATTCATATTAACAAACTAGAAATCACTTTTCAATATTTAGCACAAAAATAAGTTTATTTATCATGAGTTAAGGCTAAAACTATTATATCATTAGATTATTATCTTATGATAATTACAATTTATCAGTGGTACTATTAGTCGTGGAGTGACATGCAATGTGTGGTATGTAGGGCTGAGGTGTTGCTCACACTACATCCTTGCCGGCTTCCTGGTATGGGGCTGGAGAGATGGTGCCTCGTCATCCCCACCCACTTCCCCACCTTCTCGATCTTTTCCTCCATCCTCCTCCATGTCGAGTTGTTCGGTTTCTCCACTGCCAATAGCCTTGCCCTCCCCAGCACCGCTTTTAGGCGGGTCCTCAAGATCCTGAACTCCGACGAGGCCCATTTCAGGAACCTCACCCTCAAGGGCTTCATCGAGTGGCCACACCGGCCCCAAGACCTCAATCTCACCACTGGCCATTGCAGCCAGCAGGCCACAGTCACTGCCACCGCTGCTGTAGGAGACTAGGAGGAGATGGGGGTTGTGGGGAGAGAGTTGTGATGTGGGTTTTTTGTACTGGTGCATTTATCCATCCTCTTTTTGGAGAGGAAACCCTGATGTCCCTTCCTGCTCCATGACTGCCACAGCCTTCCTCACCTTCAGTCATGTTTTGTTAGATTTCCGAGCTTCACTCTACTCTTTTGCAGATCCTGGTTCTTTCCACCACACTTTATAACAAGCATTTAAATCGCAGCTCCTCTACTCTCCCCTCCCCAATGATCCCAGTGACCTCTCTTTGCTCTCTCTCTCTCTCTCTTCTTTGTGTGTATGAATCTTGCCGGAGGAAGAAATGGGAAGGGGAAAGAGACAGGGAAGGGAAGGGCTGTCCAATCTTCTCCAGAAAACGCTGGGTGCCATGATGATGGTGCAAGTGGAGCACCTTATGAGGGAATGGAGCTTCCACTGCCCCTCCGCTGTCATTGGCGCCATGCATATTGAGTTTTTATATTATGATATTTTATTAATATACTTGGATATATTATATTCCTATGCCTATATGAACTAGACAGAGTTTAGCTGAAGAAAAGTTCCCAACAATCCACTTGAGATTACTGTACAAAATCATTATAAAATACTTGTGAAAACCAATAAATAGAAAACTTGAAACCTTCATGTCAATTCAAATTTATTAATTAGGACACTAAAAGTTTCAGATCTCTATCAACTACATGTTACAGCATTGATCGATGAACTTGAAATATTTCATCCTCCAGCTTTTATTGAAAAATAGGCTAGCAAGAAACCCCCAAAAACCTAGAATAAATGACGTTGTGACAAATGCAAATAATAAAGCATCCTTACAATCTAAATTTCCTCCATCTTTTGTTGCTATGTTTTTTGCTCTCTCATTATAGAGGAGCATTCTTTCTTAAGTGGTGGTCCACATAATCCTGAATTACCTTCAAAACTACTCTCATCAAAAGTTCTGAATTGTATACCATTGGGGATCATACCAGTCTTGTTGTTGAAAACAACATTAAAAGCTGAAAGGAAAGAGAGTTGAACCATTTTGTTGGGAATGGAACCACTTAAGCTGTTATACAAGAGATCTAAACTTTGAAGATTATACATAGCTGCCATTGACTTCAGTAAAGAACCTTGGATGTGATTCTTTGATAAGTCCAACGATTGAAGCCCTTGCAGCTCTCCAATTTCTTGAGGAATGATGTTGCTAATCATATTCATTGATAAATTGAGGTGAGTCATCCACTCTAGAGGCTCACCTTGATATAGACGAATTAAATTTTTTGACTTGAACAATAGGCTTGGATTTGATGGCATTAAAGATTCCCATATAATGGAAATATTATTTGATGAGTAGCTTCCAGATGTGGCCCTATCTAGAATTTTTGATCTCCAAGATGAAATATTGTGAAGACAAGATAAAAGTTTTCCTGATAAGTTATTTCCAGAAAGATCAAGGAGACGTAGATGTTACATTTCACATAATTGGTTGGGTATGTGGCCTTGAATATGATTCATTCTCAAGGAAAGTATCAATATATTGGAGAAATAAGGTATGTTTTGAGAGAAATTGTATGTAAGGCTATTATATCCAGCATCAATTACTTTGAGACTAGAAAAGTTGGCCAACCTTGGGAAAAGTAAGCCTGTGAAATTATTATCGTGGGCGATCAAAAATTGTAAATTTGACATTTTGGCATCAACGGGGAGCATCTCTCCTTCAAGGTGATTAGAAGACACAACTAAATAAAACAATTTGCTCTTGTTTCTCATCAAAGTGGGTGGTAATTTTCCTGATAAAATGTTGCCACTCAGATCTAGCCAATGCAAGGGTGTATGCCCCAAGTATTCAGGAATGTGCCCTTCCAACTTGTTTCTTCGCATCTTAAACACTTGTAACTTGGGAAAAAAAAAGCCTAAATTCTCAAGTAGCCCATTTAGATCATTATAGGATAAATCAATGTAGTAAAGATTTTGAGATCCATTACAACAAGGGAGAAGAAATGGGCCAGAAAAATTATTTCTGCTTAGGGACAGTGAAGATAAAGTGGAGTTACAAAAGAGGCCAGTAGGTAGTGTCCCCGTGATTAAGGTGTTGTGAAAGAATAACTCTTCTAATCTACCTTGGGTCTTGAGGAAGGAAGGAAGTCGACTACCACTAAGCTTGTTAACCACACTATAAGAAATATATAAATATTTGAGTTGAAAAGATGGGACCCAAGAGATAGGGTACTCTGTATTGATCTCTAACTTACCTCGGGAGGAGATATAAATCTATTCAAGTTTGGAAAGGTTGGCAAGCATCGAAAATTGTAAATTTCCTTCTGATGCTCCACCTTCGATATGAAGAGTGATCAAGTTGGTTAGATTACTAAAGATGGAGGAAGGGATACTCCTGTTAAACCAATCTCCAATAAGATGTAGGAAATTGAGCCTATTTAAGTTGCTGATGCAAGAAGGAATCCTACTTGGAGACATCAAATTAGATATAGAGAGAGATGTTAAGGAGTGTATGCTGCACAGCCAAGATGAGTCATTCCTTTGAAATAGGTTGTTAGACAAACTAAGAGATGTCAGATAATGAAAGCTGCCAAAATAGGAGGGAATGTCACCTAACAGATGGTTATAAGATAGAGCAAGTTCTCTGAGAGATCTCAAGGTGCACAAACAGGACGGGATATAACCCTCCAACTCGTTGCTTGATAGATCCAAAGTTTTTAGGAGTCTCAAGGTGCACAAGCATGATGGGATATAACTGTCCAACTTGTTGCTTGATAGATCCAAAGTTTTTAGGAGCTTCAAGTGGCAAATAGCTGTGACACAAATAAAGGAAATCAAACAAAGAAATTTCTTATACATGTGAGCAAATGAAATAATTGAAGGAGTTAATTGATTAATTAAACTGTATACTTGCATTTTTCTTAAGAATAACAAAAGTAAATGAATGAGTTACTTGTCACAATTGGGGGAAGTTACTCACCCTCTAGAATGCCACCACCTATCTTATTCCAACCTAGATTCAGGCTCTCTAGCTGCCCAAACTCTGCCAACATGGTGAGGTTTGGGTGCCATGTTTCCTCTAAATCGCTCTGATGCTCACCATATAAATAGAGCTCGACCACGTGACCGGTGTTGGGGTTGCAGGTAATATGAGGCCATTGGTAGCAGTCTTTTCACTCTTTCATTCTTGAGTCACCCCAGTGGTACATGTACGAGTTGTTGGAGGGGTTAAACAGCTTCTTAATCTCGAGTAAAGCTGCCCGCTCGTTGTCATGATAACCCCTCCCCTCACATCCTAGACAAGACAACGCCATGATGACGAGAACAACCATCAGCCTTCCTGTGATAGCAACCCTCAAAGCTATTGGAGGAGCAACAGTAGCAGCAGCAGCAGTACAAGAAGAAGAAGAAGCAAACTAAGAAGAAGAAGATGATGATGAAGATGAAGAAGAATGAGAGCTCATGTTTCTTGCCCAAACGGACCACATCTTCCCTATTTATGGGCTTGTTGAGTCGTCGATGACCAGAGAATGTGGTCTGGGAGGCTTCTCAGGTCTAGACCACAGGTCAATCGGAGGCTCCACACTAACTCGGTTAGTTGGCGTCTCTGTCCTTAACAAATATCTTCTTTCTATGCTGAGATGAATACGGCATTGACTTCTTATGTCAAGCATTACAACGACATTGAATTCAGCCATTTACGTCTCTTCTCTCTCTCTCTCTCTCTCTCTCTCTAGGTAGGTCATGTTATTTACGTCAAACGTTACACGACGGTTGGTGTGTGGAGCCCGACCTGAACTAAGCTATTTATCAATTTATTACGCTTTTATAATTAATTATTCAGTCAAATGAAGGCGGACTGCACTCCCTTTTTACAAAGCCAGTCAAAGATCTAGGAACAACGTGCTCCCTCGTTCAGCCAATGGAACCGTCCCACATTTAATTCTAAGCTGTCCGTCTCTCAGCAGGTGGCCCCCCGCAGAGCGGCGGGATTTCAAATTGACAGTGTAGATTGATTGGCTGCACCACCTTGGCCACAAAATTTTATATTTTACACCCTTGTAATTTCACAATTTAAACTGGCCGTATATACAGTGAATCCTTGTGAGATATAAATAAAATAAGTATTATTTTAATGCTCATTTAAACTGCAGCTCAGCCATTTCCCTCCTTTCTAGACGTACTCCAAGTGACCTCCCTACTATTTCTCTCTCTTTCTTGGCGTGTGTACAAAGCTCGCCAGAGGAAGAAATGGGAAGGGAGAAGAGAGGGGGAAGGGAAGGGCTGTCGGATCTTCTCGAGGAAATGACAGGCGCCATGAAGATGGTGCAGCTGAAGCGGCTTGTAAGGCTGTTGAGGGCCCTGAGCTTCCGCCGCAACTCCGCCGCCGTCGGCGACATCGGCGTAGCCTCGGGCCTCCTCCACCGCGTCCCCGCCGGGTTCCTCGCCATCTACGTTGGTCTGGAGAGGTGGCGCTTTGTCATCCTCACGCGCTTCCTCACCTTCCCGGTCTTCTCCTCCCTCCTCACCCGTGCCGAGGAGGAGTTCGGCTTCTCCGCCGCCGGCGGCCTCGCTCTTCCGCCGAGTTCTTCCGGCGGGTTCTCGAGGTCCTCGACTCCGACGAGGAACGGTTCAGGGACCTCGCCCTTGAGGGCTTCGTAGTGCTGAGCGGCCACGCCGGCCCCGAGACATTCGTTTCCCCTCTGCCCGTTGCAGGCAGCCGGCCACCTTCCCAGAGTCACCACCGTCGCTGCTGCTGCTGCTGCACAAGACAGCGTCTGAAGGGGTTTTCTAGGGTGTGGAAGAAGAGAGGCGGGACTGTGCGGAGAGGGTTGTGACGTGGTTTTTTCAAAGGTGCAACCATCCACATTAGATGATTGCGACAGAGAAACGGTCAGCCGGAAGAAGTGAAACTGTTGGCACCATTACCGAAGTGCTGCGAGGTGCTTACAAATAGAGGGTTCATTCGCCTCATTCAAACCATACTCGAAGCAACCGATTCTACCTATGTTCCATTATAGCAAAGAAACCGTAATGTTCCTTCCTCCCCCATGACTGCGGCAGCTGTTCTCACCTTCACTCGAGAGCTGTTAAATTTCCAAGCTCGCTCTTATCAGCTGCTGATGTGGGTTCTTTCCACCATTCCTTCTCTTTCCCTCTCCCCTTCTTCTGATGTGGCTTATACGAGAAACTGCCGTTCTCTCCTCCTCTCCCCTCTCTCTCTCTCTCTCTCTCTCTCTCTCTCTCTCTCAATTCTTCTTCATTCTTCTCTCTCACACGCATATGTAAGGGCTTCACTCCAATTAGATAAACTCTAGACTCCAATGAGATCAAGAGTGGGCAAGATTCCGTCGATCAATCAAGACAAGGTTTTCTACAAGAAAAACTCGATTGTTTAATAGAAAACTGACTCAATCAACACCTTGCCCAAGTCTCTCACCCTTTTCTATTTCTCTCTCTTATATTCTTCGCCTCTCGTTTCCATTGAACGCGCAGACACGCCCCATTGAGCATCATGACTGACCCGTTCTGCATGCACCATCTTGACGGATAATGACACACAACGATCATCAGATAAATTAAATGAAGACAAATGTACAAGGTGACGCCGTGACGTGACCCTGTGGAAATCAGAGGTGCAGTCTCTGATTTCCACATGCAACTCCACCCGGGTCACTCTCGTAAGAATCCATGTAAACACGAGGTAAATTCCAAGGTCTGTGCTTACCTCATCCATTCCCCCCCTCTTCTGCTTTCCCCGTCTGGGCGTGTCTCCGAGACTAGTCCTTCCTTCCTGTCTCTCATCCTCCTCTCCGGTAGGCAGACCTTGTCGGCTGCCGTCTGCCATGGCCGGCTACAAGCCCCTGCATCTATAACAAGCCCGGCAAGCCCCCATGCCTGGTCGCGGAACCTCCCATATACCCGTCAGCCTCCCTCTCCCACATACCGCACAGAGCGGTCAGCTCTCTGCGGCCGACAGCGTCTCCTGCAGCCCTGCTTTCCCCAGAGACCACCTTATTCCAAAGCAGCCCCCTAAATGGAAAGTATCCCGTACTCCTGCGGCCGATCGCCATCCGGCAGAAGGCTTGCCCAATATCCCGAAACATCAACACCGCCGATCTCTGTCAGGACATGAAAGAATTCATCAACGGAAAGTACTGAGGCTCTCTCTCTCTCTCTCTCTCTCTCTCTCTCTCTCTCTCTCTCTCTCTCTCTCTCTCTCTCTCTCTCTCTAGAGAGAAGGCGTATGGGGGCCAAATGTACACCAACCTTTATAAATTTGTTAAATTACTCCATATTTATGTGTGGATGAAGCGAATATTGATGTATAGCAGAAGACGATTCACCTATTCAGGTGCCTTGTTGTTTATAGCTCTAAATATAATCTGTTCAAAACATTTCCACGGACCCCGGGTTGACTTAATCTGACTTTGTTGACTCTGCCCTTGTCGGGGTTGACGGCAGTCAACGGAGAAGGTCCTCATTGATCTCGAGCAGAGCCCTCGGCTCGTCATCGTCGCAACCCCTCCGTTCGCATCTCAGACAAGACGACACTATATTGATGAGAATGATCACGAGCCTTCCCGAGATAACAGCAGCCCGCAAGGCCTGTGGTCGTCTCTCTTGCTCAAGCCGACCACAGGACTCTCTCCCTCCCTCCCTCCCTCTCTGTGTGCTACTCGACTCATCGATGACCCCGGGAGGGGGAGACTTTTATCCAAATAGAGAGGGGGAGGTGCGGTGCGGGAGGGCAGCGCGGGTGTACATCACTGGCCAGACAGAGGCTCCGCGTTGACTAATTGGTTCACATCGCCGTTCTTTCTTGACTAATATCCATGAGAAAACGCCATTGACTTCATAAGTCGAGCATTATGATGACCTGACTTTGTTCACTGATTCGAGACCTTTCCTTTTCCCTTCTTTCATTCTATTCTTTGCACCTCTCTCTCCGTCCCTCTCTCTAGAAGTCATAGGTTGGCATGTGGAGCCGGACCAGAATGAAGCTATTTATAAATTTGTTTCATTTTCTTATAATTGATTGTTTTGTCAAATGAGGGAAGACTACACCCCTTTTTACAGGGCAGTCAAAGATCTCAGAACCACGCACTCCATTGTCCAGCCAATGGAACTCTGCCACATCATCTCATTCCGAGCTTTCCGACATCCGACAGACCCCCCTTGCCCCTGTGCTGAGTGGCTGGACTTCAGATTGACGGTCTGGATTGATTCATTGGCTCGACGACCTTGGTAACATGTGAAATTTTATATTTTACGCCCTTACCAATTTCATAACTTTAAAGTGGCCTTCATATACGGTATGTAAGTAAACATTATAAAATATAAGTAAAATAAATAACTATTATTTTAGTGCAGATTTAAACCGCAGCTTCCCCGTTTTCCCCCTTTCCACAGGGGTACTGCAGGTAGGGCTCTCAACTGAGCTCCTCGTGTCGTGTTTTTCACAACACGGCACACGGCACGACTAGGCCTTGTCGTGGTGTGGGTCATTGCAGACCCAGCACGGCGCACGGCACAACTGGGCCATGCCTCGGGTCAAGGAGTAATGCATTGACCTGATAAAAGAAAGTATTTTAAAACAAAAAAAAGAAAAACAGGAAAAAATAAAAAAATGGAAAAATGCTATGAACTGAGAGAAAACTAAAATAAAATCAAAGAAATGATAAAAATGAAAAAATAAGGAAAATTTTAGTGATTGAGAAAAAATAAAATCAATAAAATCAGGGAAGTTCAAAAAAATAGGAAAAAGCTGTGAAGTGAGAAAATTTGAAAATAAAAGCAAAAAGTGAAAATGATTCGAAAAAATAAGAAAAGACTGAACTGAGAGGAAAATTAAATAGGGGAAAATTATAAAAAAAATAAAAATTAAAGAATACTTGATAAATCTGTTAAATTAAAATCTAGAACAAAAATAAATTAGTATCTAAATGTAATCATAATATTTATAATAAGTGAAAATGAGATAATACAGTTTGGAAAAATAAGAAATGTCTGAAGGTGTCCCCTTCTTGAACGCATGTCGCATTGTGTTCTTCAATGTTATCCTACCCTTGTGCCCAAAATTATAATGCTAGTAACATAGAAATAGTTTCCCCGAATAACC
Organism: Spirodela polyrhiza; assembly: GCA_024713555.1. NCBI lineage: Eukaryota > Viridiplantae > Streptophyta > Magnoliopsida > Alismatales > Araceae > Spirodela > Spirodela polyrhiza. Next base: position 258,500 of record CM046545.1, on the reverse strand, counting down.
TTTCCCTCTTCTATAACGCCATGTCCTCTCCCTAATTTTTTAATTAATATTTCATGTGACTACATGGCATTAACTTTCATAAAATGGCATGTCTCGACTCAAAGAGTTGTCACTTTGTACTCCTTATGTGCTTCCTCAACCTTCTCGATATTCTCCTCCCTCCTCACCTATGTCAAGGAGTTCAACTCTTCTACCATTAATGGTCTCGTCTTCCATTATGTCGTCAAGTTCTTTTGGTGGGTTGACATGGCTTAATCATTAATAAATCGTGCAAATTTAAAATTTATAAAATTAGAAAATACTAATTTTTAGAATTTTTAAAGTATATCAGAATTAATAAAATAATTATAAATTAATAAATGATTCTTAAAATAGTAGAAAATTTCCAAGTCAATCATAGGAATGTAATATAATATCGGTTAATATTTTAAAATTTTTCTAAAAGAATACAATTTTTTTATAATTTTTGAACTAAATGATGAATATAATATATTTAAGAATTCATGAAAAAGGAAATATGGTGATGATGTCACACTAACATTAATGCCCCATGAACATGAATTAGATGAAAATAGAGTTTCACTCGATGATTCTTACATAAGTGATTACTATCAAATTGATGGGTCAAATTAAGTTATATAAAAACTCAAAGAATTGTAACTCAATAAAGAAGGATATAGAAATTTGAAATTATGCTAAATATCATCAATTTAAATAAAAATAAGTTTAAAATAAGAAAATCTGAGTTTTGGCTTTTGTGACAACAATTGCCAAAATTTTGTGTTTCGGAGGAATTTTGTGTAATGTCCACAGCCTCAAAGGCTCTCCTTGGACAAAGACAAATTGGGCAATATCTAGATCTTCTTGTAAAGTCTAAAAATCAGTGAAACACATCGCCAAATCATCTCTAGTGGCTGTTATCTAGTGGAGCTGAAAAATGGCAACTTGCAGCTCTCTAGTGGTTGTCATCTAATATAAATAAGCAAAATAGAGGTGCGTATCTTAGAGGCTTCATCCTCAAGTAAGTGTAATAAGAGGAGGCCCTTTATCACATCAAGTACGCTTTTAAAAAGTGACGACTCATCTCTTGGCAAATCATCCTCTTATTGACTATGACTTATTTGTCAATCAATCAAAGATGAGTTTCTTCATGAGTTCATGATGTTTTGTCTAGAATCGTTCACCAATTTCAACAATGATGCTCCATAAATCATGTTGATTAAGTTTTTACCGAGATTTTAACAATTTTGGCAACTTAGTCACATTCTAGAAATTACGATTTCCTCACTAGTTGTTTGCTTAAGAAAGAGATAGAGCAATAGAATAAGTATGATAATGCCCTCATTATATGATGACATAGATATTTTCTTCATGATAATCAAGGGGTAGTTTGGGAATTTAAAATCTTTTAGGAAAGGTTGTCAATGCTAGTTTAGTCCCATATCAATTTTAAGCCAAATTTTGAGATGAATAAAAGGCCCTACGGGACAATATAATAAATAGATACCTCTTTCCCGTGTGTACAACCACTCCTTGCCCCACACTTGACTAGCTATTAGTGACGTGGAAGGGGAGATACACACATGTCCTCAACTACTTGAGCCTTAAGCTTGCAATTTGCCCTTAGCCGCTTGTGCCTTGAGCATGCGGTCCTTAGCTGCTCGCAGGTCTGCCCAACTAAGCCTCCGACCCATTTGCAGGTTTAGTTGGTTGGCAGTTTTTTTTACTTTTTATTTTACTCTTTTTTCATTTATCTCAAAAATAAGATTATAGAATTCTATAAATTCTCATAATATCATTTAATTAATGAAAAATTTATATTAACCAACTAGAAATCACTTTTCACAACTTAGCACAAATATAAGTTTATTTATCATGTGTTAAAGTTAAAACTATCATACCACTAAATTATTAATTCATGATAATGAAGACTTATCATAGGTCCTTGAGATCCTCGACTTCAATGAGGCTCATTTCAAGGACCTCACCCTCGAGGCTTTAGGGAACTATGATGAACATTTATCATTGGATTCAAATACCCATAATCTAATAATATTTATAATTGAAACCTATTAAATAATTAGCAAAATAATGAATCTCAAGTCAAACACAATGAGTAGGAATAACTTGTCATAGATATTAATTTTGATTTTATTATTTTAGTGATTCTATATTCTTTTAGAATTTTTATCAATTAAATAATACTATTTAATAAATAAAAGAAAAGAAAAAAGGAGATAAAGGTGGGATTTAGAAGAGATGAGAGGAAGAAATTTTGGGGGATAGATGTGAAATTTCGAAGGAACTTTTGGACGAATTTTTGAGAGATAGAAATGGGGTTAAGAAGAAAATTTAGATGAATTTTAGAGGAAGGAGAGGAGAGAGAAAAAGAAAATAGACGATAATTAGGAGAGACAAAATCATGGCTAACATGTCTTGGATTTGCATTCATTATTGATTAATCAGAGAAAATTCACCAAAAAATTGCCACAAAAATGTTTATCCTAACAGAAAATAGCAAGGAATTTTAGCTAGATTTCTCAATCTAAATGGATGGAAAGTGATTCAAAATCACTCCTTGGATGGTTCACGACAAGTTATGAAAAGTTTGAGAGAGAAAGGAATCCTTTTGATTGAGTAAATCGTGTGTTCTTCTAATTATTTTCAATGAATGTCTAAAAATTATGTTCGTGACAAAAACTAAATAAAATAGGAAATAAATCTAAAACTATTGCTATCCTTTAATGGGTTCACCTATAGAACATCAAGAGATGTTAGTTCGATGGCTTTGTATTGTTTGGCTGTATCACACCACACCGAAAGGTGTAGAAGTATCTTTCAACAGCTCTACACTACTTGTTGGAAAGATTATGTGGTGAAAAGGATTCGATGCCACTATCACCATTGTCTAGTGCATCTTGAAAAATCAAAAAATATTAGTCTGATATAGTATCAAACTACCATTGATTTGTTGTTTGGAAAAGGAGTGATGTGACACATTCAAAGGTGTTCCATCAGATGAAACTCAGATGGCTACACCCGATAATAGATTTTATTTATTTATTCAAAAAATAGTAGGTAATTCATTTTAATCTTAAATAAATCATACAAATTAATTAAAATTCACAAAAATATGAAAATGATTAAAATATTTTTTTTAATAATTATAATATATTTTCATAATATTTATGTAATATTTTATTATCTTAACTCACATTACATCTAAAAAATGAGATATTATCAAGCTGAGTGGCCTTGCCAACCTCGACAACTTCAGTCTCTCCTCTATTCATTGTAAGCAAGACACCACCTCCCTACTGCCATCGATACTGCGGCAGAAGACTAAGGTTTGGTGACATTTTGTAAGGCTTTTTCTCCTTTGGTTTTGAAGACGGTGTGGAGAGGGTTGTGATGTGATCTTTTTTTACTGGTGCATCCATGTATCCATCCTTTGTCTAAGAGGAAACCCTAATGTCTCTTCTTGTCCTTGTCTTTCCTTAAATCACCACACAAAGAGGTCAGCTGTCTCTTCTTGTTCCTCTCTCTCTCTCTCTCTCTCTCTCTCTCTCTCTCCCCTTTCTCTCCCTCTCTCTGCTTTGCATGTTGATGAAGCTCACCGGAGGAAGGAAATGGGAGGGAGAAGAGAGGGGGAATGAAAGGGCTCTCAGATCCTCTTGAGGAAATGTCGAGCATGATGAAGAAGGGGGGACAAGGTATCACTGGTGGTGCAGCTGAAGCGGGTCGGGCTTCCTCTGCCGCATCCCTGCCAGCTTCCTGGTTGTCTATGTGGGCCTGGAGAGACGGTGCCTTGTCATCCCCACCTGGTTCCCCAACTTCCTGGTCTTCTCCTCCGTCATCCCCCGTGCCAAGTTGTTTGGCTTCTCCACCGCCAACAGTCTTGCCCTCCCCAGCGCCGCTTCCAGCAGGTCCTCGAGATCCTCGACTCCGACGAGGCCCATTTCAGGGACCTCACCCTCGAGGGCTTCGTCGAGATGAGCGGTCATGCCGGCCCCAAGACCTTCGATCTTCTTGCTGGCCATTGCAGTGAGTAGGCCACCGCCACTGCTGTAGAAGGCCAGGAGGAGACGGGGGCTGTGGGGAGAGGGTTGTGATGTGGGTTTTTTGTACCGATGCATTCATCCATCCCCTTTTTTGGAGAGGAAATGCTGATGTCCGTTCCTCCTCCATGACTGCGGCAGCCTTCCTCGCCTTCAGTCATGTTTTGTTAGATTTCCGACCTCGCTCTACTCTTCTGCAGATGCTGGTTCTTTCCACCACACTTTCTCCTTCACTCTCTCCTTCTTCTCGCGGAGCTTCAGTGCCACTTTCATCGTCGCTTCTGCTCGCCAGTGGCGGCCTGCCTGTCCCAATGATTGTAACATACACTAGGTCCAGAGGAAGGAGAGAGAGGGAAATTTACCCGCCAACTTGTTGATTTTCAAGTTTGGAAACATTTGCAAACAGCAAAAGTGGTAAAATTCCTTCCAACTCGCCAACTTGGATTTCAAGAAAGACCAAGTCAGTTAGATTACTGAAGACGGAGCAAGAGATGCTTCCCTTGACCTCATCACTGGTAAGACTTGAGGAATTGAGCTTGTAAAAGCTGCCAAGGCACAGAGGGATACTGCTTGGAAATTTATCGTTAAACAGAGAGATCTACCAATGAGCTCATCTGGCACCAGTATGAGTAGTTCCCTCGGAGATGGTTGCCGGATCTCAAGGTGCACAGATATGAAGGGATTGAACCCTCAACTTATTCAATGACAGATTGAGAACCTTCATGAGCTTCAAGTCACAAATAACTGTGAGATAAATAAGAGAAAAGAAATACAAATCTTCTTATTCACACGTTCGGATGAGATGGATGGGAGTGGATATAATATAATGGAGAAAAGTTATCTTGTGGAATGCCAACGGCTATCTGATTGGATGGCAAACAAGAGCTTTTGAGCTGCCCAAATACTATTAGCATGATCAGGTTTGGGTGCCACGTCTCCTCCTCTAGATCACTTCACCTCTTGCCTCCTAGTTTGACATGTAACTTATCTTAGATCATTGACAACAGTCCTTCCCCTCTTCTGTTGTTCAGTAACCCTAAATGGGCAAACCCCAACAATTGGGGAAGTTGATTGCCCTCTTGATCTCAAGCAAAGCCCTTCATTGATGTAGGGTAGAATACAAATGGTAGAATCCTAAATATTTGTGAGAGCTTTTAAAAAAAGAGAATGTCATTATATTCAGAAATCTCTTGCAATAATAAAACTAAAAAATTGAGCGGCTTAAGAAATCCACTAATTAGGATACATAGATTTAATAGATCAGATAAAGCTTTATCACAGGGAATGATCAGCTAAATATAAAAAGGTAGCTACCCTATGGTTCCCTCAGGTGACTATGGCAAGAGAATATACTAAAAAAATAAATGACTAGGTAGTTGATAGGAGAAGTTTAGAAATTATACTTGAGCTCTGACTGGATTTGATAAATTATTAAAGTTGACCATTGATTTGCCTTTGTGCAGTTGTTGAACTTTGACTTGTTGACTATTGAACATTGACCGCGTAGACCAGGCCGTCAGCTATTGCAGTTCGCAGCTGAAGGGCTGGACCAGTTTTGGTCAGGATGGCCAGATGACTCACGCCAAATGGTTTGGGCCACGACTGGCCCAACAGAGACAATGTTGGTGAGCTGGCTGACGTGGGCTAGGGAACATGTAGGCCCACGAATGAAATAACCTCAGCTTTAAATGTGGCGCTATCCAGCAGCAGAGAGAGGGAAACAGGAGGAGCAATGACGAAGAGAGGTGAGGGCAGAGGCTGGCAGTGAGTAGGGGTGCAATGATCATGAGGCGATGGTTGACAGCGACGATGGTGGTGGTGGCGGCAATATAGTGAGGCCGATGGTGGTGGGCAACGAAGAGAGGATGATAGTGAATGGTGATGGCTGCTGGAGGGGGCTGCGGGTGGTGGAGAAGGCAATGGATAGGCAGCGGTCATTGAAGGGGAGGTGATGATGGCAACAATGGCAGGTGATGGCAGTACTGATGGTGCAAGTGGCGGTGTCTAGCAGCGATAGAAGAAAAAGAAGGGAGGGGGAGGGGTGCTCCAAATCGAGAGCAGCAGGGTCCTTTGACCAACCCAAGTAGGAGCGATAGGATCTCATGATCAAGTAAGAAAGAAACACTTCATCTCATTCACTATCAAGCCAAAGGTTTGAGGGTCGATTTATAGGTATCTCTACATGAAATAATAGTAAGTTAATAATAAAAGAAATTGATAATATCTCATTTTTTAGATGTAATGTGAGTTAAAATAAGAAAATATTGCATGAATTTCATGAAAATAAATTATAATTATTGAATAAAATGTTTTTAAGCATTTTTCATATTTTTTCGTGAATTTTGGTTAATTTTGATGATTTATTTCAGATTAAAATGAATTACTTACTATTTTCTGAAATAAATAATTTATCAGGCGTAATTATATAATTTCCGCTTGATCCGACGTCCCTGAACGTGCCATGTCATCCTCTTTCGGCGGTGAATCAGTGGGCTTATATCATGCTAATATTTTGTGATTTTCCAGGATGTGCCACGTACCCCCAAAAGTAAACCGATCGGAAGGTGAAGAGCACGCCGCGTAACCAGAGTACTTAAGTGATGGAGGGGCTTATCAACAATTATCTATTATCGTCGGATAAAAACGAGATTATTGATTAATGCCGACGAAATAAAAAGGGCGGAGGTTCGCCGGCGATAATCATTCTGTCTTCCCCCTCCTCCATGCGGTCAGAGCCTCCGGCGACCGGCGAACCATCCTCCTCACTCCCTCGGCTGCACCCAGAGCCTCCGGCGGGTGGTCACAAGTCTTCTCCTTTACCCCAGATGGCGGTGACAGCGGCGTTGAACCCTTCTCTCCACGGAATCCTTCCGACGAGCAGCACAGAGCCGCCGGACGATATTCATGCGCCTTCCGGCATGGTGCGACACGACCGGACAATACAAAGCCGTCACACCGGCATCTCTTGCTGTTCCAGAGGCGGACCATCAAAGGACAGCATTAGTTTTAGATTTATTTTCTGTTTTATTTAGTTTTTGTCACAAACGATAATTTTCGGACATCCGCCAGAAATAATCGGCGATTCACTTGATAAAAAGGACTTCTTTCTATCTCAAACCTTCCGAAACTCGTCGTGAATCATCCAGGGAGTGATTTTGAATCGTTTTCCATCGATTTCAATTGAGAAATCCAACTGAAATTCCTTGCCATTTTTCCACCGGGCGGAACGATTTTTCGATGATTTTCTGGTGATTTCTCTTGGATTAATCAATGGTTTGTTGATTTTATAGTTACATTTTAACCGCTTACTCCTTATTAATCGGTGCAAAACTGATTCGGTCATTTTCTGGTGTGATTTCACATCTTTTTCGTGAATTCTCTCTCGCGTATTCGTCTGGAAATCGCAGTCAATGCAGGCGCGAGACGTGTTGACTACGATTTTCTCTCTCCTAATTATCGTTTATTTTCTTTTCTTCCTCTTCTCCTCCACCTAAAAATTCGTCTAAAATCCCTTCTTAACCTCGTTTCTATCTCCCAAAAATTCGTCCAAAAATCCCTTCTAAATCCCACATGTATCTCCCTTTTTCTCTTCACTATTTATTAAATATTAGTTTCTATTAGTTAATTCATTAAAATTCTAAAAAATTTATAGAATCACTAGAATAATAAAATCAAAATTAATTCCATGACAGGTTATTCCTACTCCCTGTGTTTGACCTAAGACTCGTTACTTTACTAATTTATCATTAAGTTTCAGTTATAAATATTATTAGATTATGAGTATTTAAACCCAACGACAAATGTTCATCAGAAACCTTCTACTATAGGGCATTTTCTTTGGCAGCATGGATGATGAGCAGTTGGATCAAAGGCAATGTTCCCACCTTCTACAATAATTCTTCCCTCGATTTAATTGGACCCTTCCTTATTTGAAGGGCTGTTGAGGTGTGCTTCATCGAGGGCACTATTCTCGCATTCTACATCTGTTGTTTCCTTATTTTTATGGAATCACCTTCCTTGGTTGATGAACCCTTGAAGCGTGCTGCATCATGCACTCCTCATCGTGACAACCCTTTCATTTACATTCCATACAAGTCAACATTGTGACGATGAGAATGGCCATTAGTCTTCCTAGGATAACTCCCTAAAATGCCAATGGAGCAAGAGGAAGAGGTGTCTTTCTTACTTAAACAAACCAGATCCTATTTATGTGCTTGTTGACCCTTCGATGTCAAGAGAATGTGGTGTGGAAGGGGGATGCATGTCTAGATCACCAGCTAATTGAAGGTTCCACATTGACCAATTGGTTGATGTCTAATACCTTTCTCTATACTGAGATGAATGCACCATTGGCTTTGAAATCAAATATTACAATGACTTGACTCTGTTCATTGACTGAAATCTTTCTTTTTGCCTTTTATTCTGTTCTATAATTATCTTCTCTCTCTCTCTCTCCCTAGAAGTCATAGTTGGGGTGTGGAGCCCGACGTGAACCAACCTATTATAAAGTTATTCTCAATTTTATAATTAATTATTAAGTCAAATAAGGGAAAATCAAACTTTCTTTTTAAAAAGGCCGTCAAAGATCTAGGAACTATGTGCCTTTATCTAGCCAATGGAACTATGCCACATCTTCTAATTTTGAGATTTCTCTCATCCAATGGGTTCTCCCCACTAAGTGGCTGAATTTCAGATCAATGGTATAAATTGATTGGCTCAATCACATTGCTACAAAAAAATATCCTTCACACCTTTACTAAAATCATAATTTTAAAGTTTCCACTACATAGGAAATGCAATTAATCATAGTATGTTACTAGGCACTTGTATGAATTAAAAATTTATGACGTATTATTTGAATGAGCATTTAAATTGCAGCTCCTCCACTCTCCCCTATCTTCTCTCTCTCTATCTCTCTCTCTCTCTCTCTCTCTCTCTCCCCCCTCTCTCTCTCCCTCTCTCTCTCTTGCTCTCTTTGTTCTCTATGTATAAATCTCATTGGAAGAAGAAATGAAAAGGGAAAAGAGACAGGGAAGGGAATAGCTATTTGACCATCTCTAGGAAAAATAGGTGCCATGACGATGGTGCAACTAGAGCACCTTATGAGAAAGTGTAGGTCCTTGAGCTGCCACTTCACCATCGCTGCCACCATTAATATTGAGTTTTTTCTACTAGGATATTTTATTAATATAGTTGGATATAGTACCTTCCTAGGCCTATATGAATTAGAAAGAGTTTAGTTCAAGAAAAGTTTCCAACCATCCACTTGTCAGTACCCTACAAAATCATTTATACAACACTTGCAAAAAACCAATAAATAATAAACTTGAAACCTTCCTGTTAATTCAAATCTATTAACTAGGACATTGAAAGTTTCAAAGGTCCATCAACTATATGTTTCAATATTGATCGATGAACTGAAAATATTTCATTATAGAGAGAGATTATTTGGGAGAGAAGTTTCAGGAAAGATCTCTTAGGTTGGTGAGTGCATCAGAGGGCCAAGATCAAGGATTCGTTCTTTGGGCTCTTAGAAAGGTTAAAATCATAGATTTATTCTCTACGTTCTTAAGGATTGATTCTCTTTTACTATTTTTCGCATCTAGTAGATGCTTTTATCATTGTTTGTGGACGTAAAAGGATAACCTCTGATCCATGTAAAATCTCTGTGTCAATACTTTTATTGTGAACATCGCTTCTGCTGAAGTCCATATAGGACGTCTTGCACTAACACATCCATCCTCTCTTTTTTCTGGAGAACAAACCCTAATGTCTCTTCTTCCCCCATGATTGTGGCGGCTGTTCTCACCTACATTCAAGTGCTGTTAAATTTCTAAGCTCGCTCTTATCAGCTGCTGATGTGGGTTCTTTCCACCATTCCTTCTCTTTCCCTCTCCCCTTCTTCTGATGTGGCTTATATGAGAAACTGCCGTTCTCTCCTCCTCTCCCCTCTCTCTCTCTCTCTCTCTCTCTCTCTCTCAATTCTTCTTCATTCTTCTCTCTCACACGCATATGTAAGGGCTTCGCTCCAATTAGATAAACTCTAGACTCCAATGAGATCAAGAGTGGGCAAGATTCCGTTGATCAATCAAGACAAGGTTCCATGCTACAAGAAAAACTCGATTGTTTAATAGAAAACTGACTCAATCAACACCTTGCCCGAGTCTCTCACCCTTTTCTATTTCTCTCTCTTATATTCTTCGCCTCTCGTTTCCATTGAACGCGCAGACACGCCCCATTGAGCATCATGACTGACCCAATCTGCACGCACCGTCTTGACGGATAATGACACACAACAACCATCAGATAAATTAAATGAAGACAAATGTACAAGGTGACGCCGTCGACGTGACCCTGTGGAAATCAGAGGTGCAGTCTCTGATTTCCACATGCAACTCCACCCGGGTCACTCTCATAAGAATCCATGTAAACACGAGGTAAATTCCAAGGTCTGTGCTTACCTCATCCATTCCCCCCCTCTTCTGCTTTCCCCGTCTGGGCGTGTCTCCGAGACTGTTCCTTCCTTCCTTTCTCTCATCCTCCCCTCCGGTAGGCAGACCTTGTCGGCTGCCGTCTGCCATGGCCGGCTACAAGCCCCTCCATCTATAACAAGCCCGGCAAGCCCCCATGCCTGGTCGCGGAACCTCCCATATACCCGTCAGCCTCCCTCTCCCACATACCGCACAGAGCGGTCAGCTCTCTGCGGCCGACAGCGTCTCCTGCAGCCCCGCTTTCCCCGGAGACTGCCTTATTCCAAAGCAGCCCCCTAAATGGAAAGTATCCCGTACTCCTGCAGCCGATCGCCATCTGGCAGAAGGCTTGCCCAATATCCCGAAACATCAACACCGCCGATCTCTGTCAGGACATGAAAGAATTCATCAACAGAAAGTACTGAGGCTCTCTCTCTCTCTCTCTCTCTCTCTCTCTCTCTCTCTCTCTCTCTCTCTCTCTCTCTCTCTCTCTCTAGAGAGAAGGCGTATGGGGGCCGAATGTACGCCAACCTTTATAAATTTGTTAAATTACTCCATATTTATGTGTGGATGAAGCGAATATTGATGTATAGCAGAAGACGATTCACCTATTCAGGTGCCTTGTTGTTTATAGCTCTAAATATAATCTGTTCAAAACATTTCCACAGACCCCAGGTTGACTTCATCTGACTTTGTCGACTCTGCCCTTGTCGGGGTTGACGGCAGTCAACGGAGAAGGTCCTCATTGATCTCGAGCAAAGCCCTCGGCTCGTCATCGTCGCAACCCCTCCCTTCGCATCTCAGACAAGACGACGCTATATTGACGAGAATGATCACGAGCCTTCCCGAGATAACAGCAGCCCGCAAGGCCTGTGGTCGTCTCTCTTGCTCAAGCCGACCACAGGACTCTCTCCCTCCCTCCCTCCCTCTCTGTGCGCTACTCGACTCATTGATGACCCCGGGAGGGGGAGACTTTTATCCAAATAGAGAGGGGGAGGTGCGGTGCGGGAGGGCAGCGCGGGTGTACATCACTGGCCAGACAGAGGCTCCGCGTTGACTGATTGGTTCACATCGCCGTTCTTTCTTGACTAATATCCATGAGAAAACGCCATTGACTTCATAAGTCGAGCATTATGATGACCTGACTTTGTTCACTGATTCGAGACCTTTCCTTTTCCTTTCTTTCATTCTATTCTTTGCACCTCTCTCTCCGTCCCTCTCTCTAGAAGTCATTGGTTGGCATGTGGAGCCGGACCAGAATGAAGCTATTTATAAATTTGTTTCATTTTCTTATAATTGATTGTTTTGTCAAATGAGGGAAGACTACACCCCTTTTTACAAGGCAGTCAAAGATCTCAGAACCACGCGCTCCATTGTCCAGCCAATGGAACTCTGCCACATCATCTCATTCCGAGCTTTCCAACATCTGACAGACCCCCCTTGCCCATGTGCTGAGCGGCTAGACTTCAGATTGACGGTCTGAATTGATTCATTGGCTCAACGACCTTGGTAACATGCGAAATTTTATCTTTTACGCCCTTACCAATTTCATAACTTTAAAGTGGCCTTCATATACGGTATGTAAGTAAACATTATGAAATATAAGTAAAATAAATAACTATTATTTTAGTGCAGATTTAAACTGCAGCTTCCCCGTTTTCCCCCTTTCCACAGGGGCACTGCAGGTAGGGCTCTCAACTGAGCTCCTCGTGTCGTTTTTTTCACAACACGACACGGCACGACTGTTGAAGAAAGAAGAAGACCCCCGGAGACCCGCCATCTCAAAGAGCCGACCCATCGGAGAATTATTGCGAGAGTTCTCTGTCTCCTATCTTTTCTTTGAGCTGCTCACGCTCTCAGGAGATCGAGGATCCTCGTTCTGCACTCTGTGTTCTTTGAATTAGTGAAATTACAGCGCCCTGTCTCTTCTTTTCCCCTTGGTGGCCATCCTTGGCTCAAGGTCTGCCCAACCCAAATTGGAATTTAGTGGAAGAAATATCCTCATACATGCTGATTTAAATAATACATCACAACTGTTGCTGTCCATTCATCGTGATTGACTTGGCTCAATAAATTGTTGTTGACCAACTAAATAATCTGTGCCATTCATCAAGCTCTATGTTGGGGATTTTCAGAGTCCAAAATGAAAACAGAGCAACGAGAATTGGGAAAACTGAAGCACCAAAGGAGATGACGAATAAGGCGATCACAAAATGGCGCAAAACCGTCCCTTTTTCTCTCTCCTTTAAATGGGACACAAAATGGCCCATGTATGAAATTAATCGAACAAGTAGCGAAGACAAAACTAAAAGTTGAAAGAATGGAGAGTCTAACCATTTCATGGGGGATAAAATCACTTAAACTATCATGTAAGTGATCTAAACATTCTATGGTATCTGTGCCCGCCTTTGCCACCGGTACAAAACCTTGGATGCGATTATTTGATAATTTCAACACCCAAAGTTCCTTTAGTTCTCCAATTTTCCAAGGAATCCTATTTATTGATAAATAAACAATACCCAAAATATAACCTTGGTATGGACTGACCAATTTCTTTCACATGAAGGATACACTTTCTTCGCGTGTTATCTGTTTAACACTCTTTTTTGCGTGCTTGAGCTCCAGGAAAAAATATGGTGAATACAAGATAATTTTTGTCCAAATAAGCTGTATCCTGAAAGAGATTACCATACATGTTCATTTGCATAATGCTTATGGAAATTGATTAATAGTTTTGCCTAAAAACCTTCATGTTCATGTAAATCTATTATGAAGAATACTCACAACTGTGGCTATCCATTCATCGTGCTTGGCTCGGTTCACTAAATCACTGTTGACCAACTAAATGATCTCCATCGTTCAGTCTCTCCGTCACATTCTCACTACATCTGACAAGAGAAGATCCGGCAGAACCCTGGCGACCTGTAAATGCCAATTATCCTCCACCAAACAGGTGTTTTTTCATCATTCTGTGAATATTCCCAACAACTATGCCATGTCATATGCGGCCCGTTCTTAGCCAATTATGCCTTGGACAGTCAGAGTAGTATGGGCCCAGAATGTACAGCTATCCTCTCTCTCTCTCTCTCTCTCTCTCTCTCTCTCTCTCTCTCTCTCTCTCTCTCTCCCTCTCATGCTCTCTCTCTCTCCCTCTCTCTCTCTATCTCTCTCTCTCTCCATCTCAGTGTCTGTACGTGCCTCGGCATGTATTCACTCCGGCATAGACTCTCTTAGATGGCAGCAAGCGGCATTGGTCTCGTCTGTCCCCATCTGGACGTCTCTCAGAAACTGTTCCTTCCTATCTCTTCCTCTTCTCCGGTAGGTAGACCAATGCTGGTTGCCCCTCAGGATGTCTCTTTCTGGGCGAGCCCCATCATCTCTAACGTGCCCGGTAAGCCCCCAGGCCTGGTCACAGCACCTCCCATATTCCCTTCCCAACCCCTCTCTCTCTCTCTCTCTCTCTCTCTCTCTCTCTTCTTGTCCTTGTCTTTCCTTGAATCACCACACAAAGAGGTCAGCCGTCTGTGGCCGACAGCGTCTCCTCCACGGCAGCCCCGCTTTCCACGGTGACCTCCGTGCTCAAAGATAGCTTTCCCGGCGGTCGCCATCCGGCAGAAGGTTTGCCCAATATCCCGAAACATCAATACCGGCGATCTCTGTCAGGACATGAAGTAATTCATCAATGGAAAGTAGTGAGGCTCTCTCTCTCTCTCTCACTAGAGAAGTCCTAGGGGGCGGCCGTATGGGGCCCGAGCCGAACGCGGGCACTAATAAATTTATAACGACTTTTACGATTAATAGTTAGTCAAACAAGGGATGACCATAATTCCTGAGCACTTCAGTGAAAGATCTAAGAACCACGTACTCCCTTATCCAGCCAATGGAAGTGTGGCACATCACCGGTCATGGGGATAATTCCGGGCTTTCCGCCATCGCAGAGAGAAAACCCCGTGAGAGAGAGATCGCTCAACGAGGGACACGGGATACAGAAAGAGGTAATATGAAATAACCTCGACCTCTCAGGTCGGGGGGTCGCCGATACGAGATGGCGAGTCTCCAGCTCCGAACGGAGTGCTTCACGATGGTCTTCCCCCCTTTCCATGGCCGGTCGATCCTTCTTTATAGCCGTAGTCCGCCCGTGTCGGCGCTGCGTCCCGTCTAGCAGTCGGATCCGACGGGACCTGAGACTTGCCGTGCTCCGTCGGTGTCGGGTCCTGCCACTGACTTGGTTCCCCGCCAAAATCTGTCCGCCGCACACGCCTCCCCACCTGCAGATTCCCACGTGCAGTTGTTCCCTTCGGCGTCTGGCTCCTGTCTGCTTTGTCTCTTTCCTGGGCTGGGCCGACTTCTTCAGGACCTCTTTCCTGGTGAGCCCATTTGGGTTGCCAGGGTCTCAACAGTCACCCAATAGAGAATGGGAACAAGAGGGATCTCTGTCACGTTGCCGCCATGCCGCTGCCGGTGCTGCCTGATGCCGCTATCTTTGTGCCGCCCGCGTTGATGTGTCACCGAGCAGAAATCATGAATCCAGTAGAGCTCGCCATGAAGTCTGCATGCCCTTTCTCCCCCCAAGGGCAACCCCTCTTTTCTCTCACCTTCTCTCTTCCCTTTTAAACCCCCGCTTAGTGTGCCTTTGTCATGGGCCTATTGTGACTGGCCCTTTATGTTCAATTAGCTTTCGACTTGAGAAAAGAACGAAAAACAAAAAGAAATAATTTTTTTCTCAAGGCCATGCCTTGGATATTGCGTTCAATTATAATCAAAGGATTAAAACAGATTTTTCTCAAGGTTCATATGTATATTTATATAAAAAATCATGAAACGCTTCTACAATCTATTTTAGTATTTTTCATTATGTTTCATTAACTTTACCTTAGGTTACAATGATAATTTTAAATTATTTAACTCTAGTTATCCTGCAAAAATAATATGTTAAACAATACTCGAATATAACCTTCTTATGAACTGACCAACTTTTTTCACATGAAGGATACACTTGCTTCGTGTGTTATCTGTTTAACACTCTTTTTGTGTGGGAGGGGGGCACAAGTCTAGATCACCGGCTAATCAAAAGTTCCCTGCTGACTAGTTGGTTGATGTTTAATCCCTTTTTCTACGCTGAGATGAATGCGCCATTGACTTTGAAATCAAGTATTACAATGACTTGCCTATGTTCATTGACTGAAACCTTTCCTTTTACCTTTTATTCTGTTCTATAATTATCTTCCCTCTCTCTCTCTCTCTCTCTCTCTCTCTCTCTCTCTCTCCTCCTAGAAGTCATGGCTAGGCTGTGGAGCCCGACATGAACCAACCTATTATAAATTTATTCGTGCTTTTATAATTAATTATTAAGTCAAATGAGGGAAAACCAAACTTTCTTTTACATAGGCAGTCAAAGATTTAGGAACTATTTGTGCCTATCCAGCCAGTGGAACTGTGTCACATCATCTAATTTTGACAATTCCCTCATCCAATGGGTCCTCCCCACTGAGCAGCTGAATTTCAGATCAATAGGATGAATTGATTGGCTCAATCACATTGGCCACAAAAATTTTTCTTTTACACCTTTACTAATATCATAATTTTAAAGTTGCCACTACATAGGAGATGTAATTAAGACAGTATGTTACCAAGGACTTGTATGAATTAGAATTATATTAGGTATTACTTTAACGAGCATTTAAATCGTACCTCTACTCTCCCCTCACCAATCATCTAGGTGACCTCTCATCTCTCTCTCTCTCTCTCTCTCTCTCTCTCTCTTGCTCTCTCTATTCTTTATGTGTATGAATCTCGTTGGAGGAAGAAATAGGAAGGGAGAAGAGACAAGGAAGGGCATAACTGTCTGATCGTCTCTCGAAAAAGATGGGTGCCAAGATGATGGTGCAGCTGGAGCACCTTATGAGACAGTAGGTCCCTGAGCTTCCACTACCACTTTGCCGTCATTGCCACCATGAATATTAAGTTGTTTATACTAGGATATTTTATTAACATAGTTGGATATAGTACCTTCCTAAGCCTATATGAACTAAAAAGAGTTTAGTTCAAGAAAAGTCCTCAACCGTCCACTTGACAGTACCCTACAAAATCATTCATACAACACTTGCCAAAAATCAATAAATAATAAACTTGAAACCTTCATGTCAATTCAAATCTATCAACTAGGACATTGAAAGTTTCAAAGGTCCACCAACTACATGTTATAGTATTGATCAATGAACTTGAAATATTTTAGCCTCCAACTTTTATTAAAAAATAAGATGACAAGAAACCCCTAGAAACCCAAAGTAAATGACATCGTAATAAATGCAAAGAATAAAGCATCCTTGTAATCTTCTGTTGTTATCCTTTTTCCTCCCTCCTTGTTAGAGGAGCATTCTTTCTTAAGTGGTGGTCCACATAATCTTGGATTACCTTGAAAATTGCTCTCATTAAAAGTTCTAAATTGTATACCATTGGGGATCATACTAGTCATGTTGTTGAAGGCAATATTAAAATCTAAAAGGAAGGAGAGTTGAACCATTTCATTGGGAATGGAACCATTTAAGCCATTATACGAAAGATCTAAACTTTGAAGATTATACATGTCTGCCATCGACTTCGGTAAAGAACCTTGGATGTGATTGTTTGATAAATCTAATGACAGAAGCCCTTGCAGCTCTCCAATTTCTTGAGGAATGATGTCACTTATCATATTCATTGATAAATCGAGGTGAGTCATCCACTTCAAAGGCTCACCTTGATATAGACGGATTGAATTTTTTGACTTGAACAATATGCCTAAATTTCTTGGTATTAGAGACCAAGGTGAAAAGTCAAATGTATTTAATGAGTAACTTGTAGGTGTGACCTTGTCTATAATTTTTGATCTCCAAGATGAAATATTGTGAAGACAAGATAAAAGTTTTCCTGATAAGTTATTTTCAGAAAGATCTAGGAGACGTAGATGCTGCATTTCACATAACTGTTTAGGTATGTGGCCTTGAATATGATTCATTCTCAAGGAAAGTATCACCATATTAGGGAAACAAGGTAGGCTTTAAGAGAAATTGTCTGTAAGGCTATTATATCTAGCATCAATTACTCTTAGACTAGAAAAGTTGGCCAACCTTGGGAAAAATAAGCTTGTGAAACTATTGTTGTGGGCGATCAAAAATTGTAAATTTGGCATTTCGGCATCAACAGGGAGCATCTCTCCTTCAAGGTGATTAAAAGACACATCTAAATAAAGCAATTTGCTCCTGTTTCTCATCAAAGTGGGTGGTAATTTTCCTGATAAAATGTTGCCACTCAGATCTAGCCAGGACAGGGGTGTATGCCCCAAGGATGTAGGAATGTGCCCTTCCAACTTGTTTCTTGGGATGTTAAACTCTTGTAAATTGGGAAAAAAAAAGCCTAAATTCTTAGGTAGCCCAGTTAGGTCATTATAGGACAAATCAATGAAGTCAAGATTTTGAGATGCGTTACAACAAGGCAGAAGAAATGGGCCGGAAAAATTATTTCTGTTTAATGACAGTAAAGATAAAGTGGAGTTGCAAAAGAGGCCAGTAGGTAGTGTCCCCTTGATTGAGGTGTTGTCAAAGAATAACTATTCTAATCTACCTTGGGTCTTGAGGAAGGAAGGAAGTCGACTACCACTATGCCTATTAACCACACTATTAGAAATAAATAAAAATTTGAGTTGAAAAGATGGGACCCAAGAGATAGGGTACTCTGTGTTGATCTCTAACCCACCCCCAGAGGAGATACTGAGATAGTCAAGTTTGGAAAGGTTGGCAAGCACTGAAAATTGTAAATTTCCTTCAAAATTTTCACTCGATATTTTAAGAGAGATCAAGTTGGTTAGATTACTAAAGAAGTGACGCCGTCGACGTGACTCTCTGGAAATCAGAGGTGCAGTCTCTGATTTCCACATGCAACTCCACCCGGGTCACTCTTGTAAGAATCCATGTAAACACGAAGTAAATTCAAAGGTCTGTGCTTACCTCATCCATTCCCCCCTCTTCTGCTTTCCCCGTCTAGGCTTGTCTCCGAGACTGTTCCTTCCTTCTTGTCTCTCATCCTCCTCTCCGGTAGGCAGCCCTTGTCGGCTGCCGTTTGCCATGGCCGGCTACAAGCCCCTGCATCTATAACAAGCCCGGCAAGCCCCCATGCCTGGTCGTGGAACCTCCCATATACTCGTCAGCCTCCCTCTCCCACATACCACACAGAGCGGTCAGATCTCTGCAGCTGACGGCATCTCCTGCAGCCCCGCTTTCCCCGGCGACCGCCGTACTCCAAAGCAGCCCCCTAAATGGAAGTATCCCTTACTCCTGCTTGCCCAATATCCCGAAACATCAACACCGGCGATCTCTGTCAGGACATGAAAGAATTCATCAACGGAAAGTACTGAGGCTCTCTCTCTCTCTCTCTCTCTCTCCCTAGAGAGAAGGTGTATGGGGGCCGAAGTTACGCCAACCTTTATAAATTTGTTAAATTATTCCATATTTATCTGTGGATGAAGCGAATATTGATGTATAGCAGAAGACGATTCACCTATTCAGGTGCCTTGTTGTTTATAGCTCTAAATATAATCTGTTCAAAACATTTCCACGGACCCCAGGTTGACTTCATCTGACTTTGTCGACTCTGCCCTTGTCGGGGTTGACGGCAGTCAACGGAGAAGGTCCTCATTGATCTCGAGCAAAGCCCTCGGCTCGTCATCGTCGCAACCCCTCCCTTCGCATCTCAGACAAGACGACGCTATATTGACAAGAATGATCACGAGCCTTCCCGAGATAACAGCAGCCCGCAAGGCCTGTGGTCGTCTCTCTTGCTCAAGCCGACCACAGGACTCTCTCCCTCCCTCCCTCCCTCTCTGTGCGCTACTCGACTCATCGATGACCCCGGGAGGGGGAGACTTTTATCCAAATAGAGAGGGGGAGGTGCGGTGCGGGAGGGCAGCGCGGGTGTACATCACTGGCCAGACAGAGGCTCCGCGTTGACTGATTGGTTCACATCGCCGTTCTTTCTTGACTAATATCCATGAGAAAACGCCATTGACTTCATAAGTCAAGCATTACAATGACCTGACTTTGTTCACTGATTTGAGACCTTTCCTTTTGCCTTCTTTCCTTCTATTCTTTGCACCTCTCTCTCCGTCCCTCTCTCTAGAAGTCATAGGTTGGCATGTGGAGCCCGACCAGAATGAAGCTATTTATAAATTTGTTTCATTTTCTTATAATTGATTGTTTTGTCAAATGAGGGAAGACTACACCCCTTTTTACAAGGCAGTCAAAGATCTCAGAACCACGCGCTCCATTGTCCAGCCAATGGAACTCTGCCACATCATCTCATTCCGAGCTTTCCAACATCGGACAGGCCACCCTTGCCCCTGTGCTGAGCGGCTGGACTTCAGATTGACGGTCTGGATTGATTCATTGGCTCGACGACCCTTGGATTGATTCATTGACCGTCTACCTGGGGCCGGAGAGGCGGCGCTTCGTCATCCCCACGCGCTTCTTCGCCTTCCCGGTCTTCTCCTCCCTCCTCACCCGCGCCGAAGAGGAGTTCGGTTTCTACGCCACCGCCGGCCTCGTCCTCCCCTGCGCCGCCGAGTTCTTCCGGCGGGTCCCCGAGATCCTCGGCACCGACGAGGCCCGTTTCAGGGACCTCGCCCTCGAGGGCTTCGTGGAGCTGAGCGGCCTCGCCGGCCCCGACACCTTCCGTCTCCCCTCCACCAATTGCAAGCAGGACGCCACTTTCCCGTCGCCGCCGCCGCCGCCGCCGCCGCCGCTGCTGCAGAAGACCGGGGTCTGACGATGTTTTGTAGGGCATTTTCGCCTGGTTCGGAAGAGGAGGGGGACTGTGTGGAGACGGTTGTGATGCGGTCTTTTTTAACAGCTGCATCCATCCATCCATTCATCCTTTGTCTGAGAGGAAACCCTAATGTCCCCTCCTCCGCCATGGCTGCGGCGACCTTCCTCGCCTTCAGTCGAGTTTTCTTAGATCTCCCGAGCTCGCTCCAATCTGCTGCTGATGTGGGTTCTTCCCGCGATTTCTTCTCCTTCCCTCTCCCCTTCTTCTCCGGGAGTTTCAGCCCGGCCTCCGCCGTCGCTTCTGCTCGCCGGTGCTCATTCGTCGTTTAATCGTCGTTCTCCACGGCGCCGGTGAGGGGTTTCTCGGTGGCTACAATGGCTGCTGTTCCGGCGTGAGCGGCGGGGGCTCTTCCGTCTCTCTCTCTCTCTCTCCTCTCTCTTTCTTCCTCGTGTAACGACACGTACCCACCGCTCTTGGCCGGAAAGGCTAAGAGGATCTCCAGATGAGAACGCGTACCCGCATTCAACAGTAATTAGGTCATTTAGACCTCCCGTAGTACTCCACCGTACCAAACCGTAGCGACCTTTGAATGCACCGTTTTAATGGGCCCTTATTCAAGGCTTTTCAGTGGCCCAATCAGATTTCTTGTCCATCTGGGCCATAGGTAAGTCCATTAACAGCAGCTTTACATCATAAAGATGTCTAATTTTTCTATGCTAGTCACAGAAAAATGAGAAGAAATATCAAATTACTTGATTTCAAATACGATGAGATTATATGGAGAATGGTACAATAGATTTTACATTATATTTTAGCAAAGTTATTTTATTTGAAGATCATTCCCAAGAAATGTCTATTTAATGATTTAATACATGCTAACATGAATAGCCCAGGTCGATACCTTGAAAACAATTTCTAAGTGACAAGAAAAGAATAGGAAAACCAAAAGAAAGAAAGAAAGAAAATTCAAAATTTTTTGGATTTATCATGATTTTCATATATATTTTTAGGCTGAATATTGGGCTTGGTGTATTAGCCCCAATACCTAGAGGCAATGCTTCATCATCCACACACGCTTACTCACCTTCCTCATCTTCCCCTCTCTCAGAAATTATTTCTTGCTTTTTATCTCTTCCTCTTCTCTAGTTGATGTAGGATGAATATGATTGATACAAATGTGACATGTTGTAAATGTGATGAATAACTAGCAAGCCACAAAATTCACACACATTTAGATTTGAACCTTTAAAGCCAGGTGCGTGATAGTGAGAAGACCATTTTATTCCTCAGTCGAGGGTTGGAGGATCATTTCAAATTGTCGTGATAAATCAAAACTCTATATTTTAAAATCTCAATCGGCCTTTAAACAAGGAAAACATAACCCACACGCTTGATCATGAGCCCACACGACAAATCGCGAGGCCACATGGCTAATCACAAGCCCACACAACTAAACTGATGGTGGTGGAAACACAAATGAGAAAAAATGGGATGAAATCAATGCACACATTCACTAGAGAGGGTTAAGAGTGGACCTTGGGCATTTGAACGCCGAGGAGTTGACGTCGAGGATAATTTGGAGAAGAGTGAGCCTGACATGGATCCAATTGCGTGGTCAGTTGGCAAGGTCAAGGGGGAAGTCGCCCCCTTGCGGGGTTCGGGGCAGCGCCCTGAAACCAAATCCGGCGGACGACAGGAGAAGGGCGTGTAGTGCACGCACGATAGCCATTGAGGGTCGGAGGCTGTCGTGGATGGCAAAGGGCCAAGCATGTCCACTATGTGTGGAACGCTCCGATCATGACAAGATGGCAGGTATCACGCGGACGCCTGCGGAGAGGAGTCTGTCATGTGCAGATGGCGATCTGGCGGGATCCGTTCCACGACAGTGGATGCTTGTCACTGACGCGGAGGATGTCCACGGCTGCAGGGCAAGGAACCGTGAGGACACATGTGGAGAGGAGTTTGTCGCTTGCGGACGACGATCCAATGGAACCATTCCTCGACAGCAGACACTTGATGCTATCGCAGAGGACGTCCACAGCTGCAGGGTGAGGAATTGTGCGGACGCCGCGAAGAGGAGCTCATCGCATGCGAACGACGATCTGAAGGGGACCTGTCTCATGTCAACGAATGCTTGACCTTGATGCGGAGGATGTTTGTGGCTGCGGGACATTCCATCATGCGACAAGATGGTTAGGTCATGCGGACACGCGCGCAAGGAAGTCCATGGTGCGCAATCAATGATCTGATGGGAGGCCATCAGCATGACGATGAGTGCACCAAATTGGCAGAGCATTCGTCCGATGACGGAGACGAAAGGTTGACCTTAGAGTAGCGTGGGACCCATGCGACACTGGCAGCTACAGGCAGCGGCAGTCGCACAGATCTCCTAGGGCACATTCTTAAGAAAGATACATTTCTTAATCCCAAAATCAGCCACCGGTTCATGGAAATCTTAAGCCTTTATAAGCCATGGGAGGGAAAAAAGGATTACAACAAAAATCAAACAAAGTCAACGAAAATAAGACCTAATAATAAAGAAAATTCAGATCCCTCAATTGGGTCTGATGGCAACGACATGGGATAGCTTTAGGTGATGTGGCAGCCTCTAACGTCGTTGTATTCATCGGTGGAGCTTGGGTACATGCTCCACCACTGGTAGGTAGACCAATGCTGGTTGGCCCTTAAGATGTCTCTTTCTGGGCGAGTCCCATCATCTCTAATGAGCCCAGTAAGCCCCTAAGCCTGGTCACACCACCTCCCATATTCCCTTCCCAACCTCTCTCTCTCTCTCTCTCCTTATCCTTGTCTTTCCTTGAATGACCACACAAATTGGTCAGGCCTCTGCACCAACTGGCGTCTCCTCCACTGCAGCCCTTGCTTCCCCGGCGGCCTCTGTGGACCAAGGCAGCCCCCCAGACTTCTGCTGGCGGTCGCCATCCGGCAGAAGATTTGCCCAATATCCCGAAACATCAATACCGGCGATCTCTGTCAGGACATGAAGTAATTCATCAATGGAAAGTAGTGAGGCTCTCTCTCTCTCTCTCCCACTAGAGAAGTCCTAGGGGGCGGCCGTATGGGGCCGAGCCGAACGCGGGCACTGATAAATTTATAACGACTTTTACGATTAATAGTTAGTCAAATGAGGGAAGACCATAATTCCTGGGCGCTTCAGTGAAAGATATAAGAACCACGTACTCCCTTATCCAGCCAATGGAAGTGTGCCACATCATCGGTCATGGGGATAATTCCGGGCTTTCCGCCATCGCAGAGAGAAAACACCGTGAGAGAGAGATTGCCCGACGAGGGACACGGGATACAGAAAGAGGTAATACGAAATAACCTCGACCTCTCAGGTCGTGGGGTCGCCGATACGAGATGGCGAGTCTCCAGCTCCGAACGGAGTGCTTCACGATGGTCTTCCCCCCTTTCCGTGGCCGGTCTTGGTTCCCCGCTGAAATCCGTCCGCCGCACACGCCTCCCCACCTGCAGATCCCCACGTGCGGTTGTTCCCTTCGGTGTCTGGCTCCTGTCTGCTTTGCCTCTTTCCTAGGCTGGGCCGACTTCTTCGGGACCTCTTTCTTGGTGAGCCCATTTGGGTTGCCAGGGTCTCAACAGTCACCCAATAGAGAATGGGAACAAGAGGGATCTCTGTCACGTTGCCGCCATGCCGCTGCCGGTGCTGCCTGATGCCGCTATCTTTGTGCCGCCCGCGTTGATGTGTCACCGAGCAGAAATCATGAATCCAGTAGAGCTCGCCATGAAGGCTGCATGCCCTTTCTCCCCCCAAGGGCAACCCCCCTTTTCTCTCACCTTCTCTCTTCCCTTTTAAACCCCCGCTTAGTGTGCCTTTGTCATGGGCTTATTGTGACTGACCCTTTATGTTCAGTTAGCTTTCGACTGTGAGAAAAGAACGAAAAACAAAAAGAAACAATTTTTTTCTCAGGGCCATGCCTTGGATATTGCGTTCAATTATAATCAAAGGATTAAAACAGATTTTTCTCAAGGTTCATTTGTATATTTATATAAAAAATCATGAAACACTTCTACAATCCATTTTAGTATTTTTCATTATGTTTCATTGACTTTACCTTAGGTTACAAT